>JANRGV010000008.1:16910798-16938311 GCA_024734035.1 Alethe castanea
GGGAGTTGTGCAGAGCCAGAAATTCCCCCTGAGCCTCCTTTTCTCCAGGCTGAGCCCCTTTCCCAGCTCCCTCAGCCGCTCTTATCGGACTTGGCCTCCAGACGCGCCCCTGGACCCACTCCAGCACTCCAATGTCCTTCCTGAGCGGCGGGACCCACAAAGACCCCGACACTGAACTGGGTTCCGGGACTGCTTCCCAGCCTAACGTGGGGCAGCACCACGAGCAGGGAAGCCCCGAACCACACCCCCCCACACTCCCTCAGAGCCACCCAGGCCAGCCCTCACCTTGACGTGGGGCCCATCCACCGCTTTACTCGCCAGCCCCTCCATCAGGTCTGCCCTGAGCTCCACGAGGAAGCGCAGCCCGCCCTCGAGGCGGCCCAGCTGCTGGAACAGCCCGCGGTACTGCGGGTTCAGGTAGTAGCGGAGCCGGTCCTCGGCCTGCAGCAGCGCCCCGGGCTCCCTGCGCTGCTCGCGGGCCTGCAGCACCTTGGCGGCGGCCTCGGCCACCCGCCCGTGCTCCACGCCGAAGTCGCGGGCCAGGCGGGTGAGGAGCTCGGCGCGGGGCGGCCCGGGCTGCAGCGAGCGGTAGAAGCGCACGAACTCCGCGCCGCGCAGCTCGGCGGGCGGCACTGCCTTCTCCTTGGTCTCGTAGGGCGGCAGCGGCGGCACCGAGCGGCGCAGCAGCTCCTCCATGCCCGGGGCAGCGCCTGAGGAGAGGCGGCGCGGGCCCCGCGCGGCCCAGAGCAGCGGGCGCGGGCCCAGGCGCGGGCACAGCCGCCTCATCCCGCACACCGCCGCAGGCCGCGGCGCCGCCCCCGCGCGGCCCCGCGCGCGCTGATTGGCTGCGGCCGCAGACTGACAGCGCGCCCCGCCAATGGGAAGGGAGGAGAGCGTGGCGGGGCTGGGGGTGTGTGAGGGGTGTGCCCGCCGCCATGTTGAGTGTGGCGCTCAGAGGTCACGGGCTGCGCCTCCTCACGGCCCGGAGATCCCCCGGCACCTCCCTGCCTTCAGAGTGCACCGTGCCGCACTTTGGAACCGGAGAGTCGTGTTGGGCAGGTTGAGCGTTAGAGGAATTTCCTCACAGAAAGGGCGGTTAGACACTGGGCTGCCCAGGGAGGCGGTGCAGGCACCTCCCTGGAGGCGGCACTTGGTGCCACAGTCTGGTCCAGAAACTGGTGTTCAGTCACAAGTTGAACTTGATGATCTGAGAGGTCTTTTCCAATCTAACTGATGTTGTGATTCTGTGAATCACCGATATTGGAAGAGACCTTTAGGATCATCCAGTCCAGGCGTTCACCCAGCGCTGCCACTGTAACCCCTAAACCTCAGCAACAAATGCCAGATCCAGACACCTGAACATCTTAGGGATGGTGACTCCACCACCTCCCTGGGCAGCCTATTCCAATGCCCGACCTCCCAAACAATCAATACATTTTTTTCCAAACATAATTTGAATCTCCCCGTCTCAGTTTATGACCTTGCACCGTCTGCTGTGTCCTTCTCTCCTGTAGCTCCCATGTTTCCTGCTGGCCTGTGCTGGGTTTGTGGAACATCACTGAGCACTCAGGCTTGCACAGCTCTGGAATAGATAATTCACTGTGTCTCAAGTGTGTCATTATTGGCTTGGTGCACACCAGGGAATAAATCCTGATGTCCTGAGAAGGCTGTGGCACCTGGAAAGCTGCTGGTACTGTCAGGTACTGCCCAGGGAGCCCAGGCCAGCCCTGCTGCAGTTTTTGCTCTGAAACAACTGCAGGGAACAGCACAAATTTGGTTGTGCAGTTTTGAGGTGACAGGCCTGAGCGTAGCCTCTTCTTTAAGCCCTGTACAAAAAACTCATCACAAGCCCAAAATCCTCAAGTGTGTGAGGACTTTTCATGAATGAAGTTAAATATCTCCATGGTGCTCCCAGCTCAGGCTTACAAAGGTAAGACTCCTTTGGGCATTAAGGATTTGCCTCCTTTAGACATTAAACCAGCAAAACACATAGGTCACGTTGATGTCAGTGAGATTAGAATTGAGCAGCAATTGTCCTTAAAAGCACAGGGAATTGTGACTCTCAGTGTTTGAAATAAGAATTGAGGAAAGAATGAAGCCCTCTTTGTCAGTGAAGAGACAAAAAGAGAGCGCTGCCTAATTACAATTTTTAGAACAATATGTTAGAGATTCCCAAGGAAGGGGACAAAAGGAAAAAAAAAACTGTGAGCAGTGTAGTCCTAAGGAACTGTGGGTCATAGGACAAACTATTATACTCTTAAGAGAGGGAAAACGTTACTCAGACGCACTAAAATCTATAAAAAAGACTTTTTAAAAAATATGAATCTTACTGGCAATGAATTAAGCTCCAAAAAATCCCTTCCCACCTTTAGAACTTAATTTTCAGCTAAATAAAAAGCCTTTAAATTTGGCTGGACAGTCGTTCTCCTTCACGTCCCCAGGAAAGGGGCTGCCAAAAGAGCCTCTATGTCAGATTCCCAGGATAATGTCTTTGGAGACAGAGGAGTAGGTAAGAGCTTCCACCAAAAAATCATGGTGATATTTCCATATGCACTCTTTATAGCAATTCTGCAGTTTTAAATAGGGGTCCATTAGACAAGTACAACTTTTTCCGTTTGGTAACTAAAGGAAAACATTTTTAGCCATGCTTCATAAAAAGAGGTGGACAGACTTTATTTTTTTTTAACAAAGGAGAGCTAGAAAATCAACTTTTCCTTTTATATGTTTAACAATGATCTTAAATCCACTGTGTTTGTTTGATGTATGATTCTGTAATAAACTTCTTCACAATCTAATGCAGATTTGGTTGATATAAGCCCTAAAACTGTGCTAAAATGAGTCTAGTTAATCTTTCTATTCATTGAAAGCCTTGTGGACCAGCTCAGTTTCTGACTCAGAAATTTCAAGAAGTCTGAGATAGAGATGTTGGCACAGAGGGAGAGTGGTGATGCAAGATGAAGGCTCCAGCCTGCCAGAAAATGGGCAGCATTTCTCAGGATCAATTCCTTTTAAAAATCCTACCTAGAAATGCTTCTGTTCTTTCCATTTTGACAGCACTCCCAGTCTGGCCTTGGGTAGGATTCCTGCAAGAGCAGAGCTCTCTCGCATGACCCACAGCCATAAAAACCAGCTAGCAGCATTGTTCATCTCCAGAAACCTCTGGGGTGCAGCTTGTAAGGCTTTGTCAAGTAAGACATTTCTTTTGAAACCTTCTACTTCTTCTTCTCCTTCCTTTTTTTTTTTTTTTTTTTCCCAGGGAAAGAAAACTTCCTCTCTGCTTCAGCTGCTGCTTGGAAAATGAAAACACATCTCTGTCTGTCAGGACCTGGGGGCAGCATGAGACATCAGCAGCCTCACCTGGGACCTTCTCCAGATTCAGGAGCCCCATTTCAGCTCAGCCTGAGGCTTTGAGACCCTCCTGCACAGGGCTGCAGGGGTCCCTCATCCCAAATTCCAGCCCCTCTTCAATGGATCTGCCTTGCCACCGTGAATGTTTATTCTTGAAAACGTTTATTACTGAAAACTGAATGCTATTACTAGGAAACTGGAGATTGAAAGAGCCTAATTGCACTTCAGTAATTGTAAATTTTGTCTCCAAGCAAAAAGAGAAGCTAATAAAAGAAGGAAAGTCAATTTGATCCAAGTCAATCTGATCCTCTTTTTTTTTCTCTTTAATCTGTTCAAATGTTAGGTAAAAATAAAATACATGCCCTGGATTCTCTGCTCAGTAATTCCACTGTAGCAAAGACAAACTGATTTATGATGGAAATGAATGTAGTCCCATGGCTTGGGGTTTGTTTTGTGTCTTTTCTGTATTTGCTCTTACATGCAAAGTGCCACATAAATGTATTTAGGACAAGAGTCTGACCTGAGAAACTGACTGTGCTATTATTCAAGAGAATAGCAGAGCTTCAGTTCACTTCAAAAGAAACAAGATGGAACAAATGATTTCCAATAAATCTGTTCTTGTGCCTGCAAAGTGTTCATCCAAGGGAGATTTGTCAGGGAACATCACTCCCCACCTATCCTAAAGGTGGCTAATCCTTATGATAATGGGTTTTATGTACAAATGTCTCTTTCTGTATTCTCAAACTAAAGATTTTTTAAAAATATCTACTGGAAAATATTAAAAATATCTATGTGATCAACTGAAAGCCATCCCTTCTCAGGCTGATAAGAGGAAGTAAAAGGTCTCTTCCTCTGTTTTCCTTTCACCACAGTGCTTGTGGTGGGGGAGAGCAGAGTGGGAAGCTGTGCTGCAAGCTCTGAACACATTTTGTAACAGCTCAGAACAGAGTCTGCAAAATTACTTTGAATGAGCGAGTATCCCATTTTGAAGAGTTCATAAATCTCATAAGATGCTGGAAAAAGCAAACTTGCTGTAGTTACTGAGTAAAAAGCAGGATCTTTTCAGCTTTTTGCACTGCTTTTCAATTATTCAGCCCGTCCCAAGAGACAGCTCTGAGGGTGGTTTTGTTCCAGCTCCCCAGGTGTTTAAAATGAGGCACTGTCAGAGCTGTAGCCAGTGTTTAGCTTTAATCTTAATTTTAGATAAATACAACATTGTTTTATAGAATTACCTGGCTTTAACACAGGAGGCTTGTACTGAGAGCCTCCAGGATCAGCTCTGTGCTCACAGCTGCACAGTTTTCTTTTGTGCTACCTGGGTTCAGGATTTCCTTCGTGATTCTTCAGCTCCTTTGAGTTTTTCTTGTTTAATTTGCCTGCAGTGAGCTGTTCTCCAGGTAATGACACAAAGTCCTGAACAGCAGAGGTGTCTGCCTCTGAAATCAGATGATGGGAATATTTGTTTCAAGTGATTAATCTCTTTTTATCGAGCAGTTCTCTGAAATAATTATGAACCTGAGGATTTTTGTTTAGGGCACTGTAGAATCAGAACTTTTATCATAAGACTCTGGTTTTCATGTCTTTTTCTCTACCAAATTTAGGAATATTTATAACGGACAGTGAACTGAGACTATTTCTAATGTTTTATAATTTATTTTTTTAAAGGAAGACTAAAACTCTTGGAGATTTTAAGAAACGTCTCTAATATCTCAAGGCGTGGTTAAACTGATTGTAATACTTTTTTTTTAGCCATATGTCCTAAATACAATGTTGAAAGATGCCAATATTCATATGAACATAGAATTTGTTTGCTTTATTGTGTGATACTCAGTTTTGCTGTTACAGGGTTGATAGTAACTAAAAGTGGAATATAGTACATGAATTTATAAGTCAGTCTACTTCACTCCTTTTACCACAGAATCTTTGTAATTATCAGAGATTGCTCACACAGAGGTTTCCAGCCACTCTTCCCCCCCATTTGTGTTGGTATCATGAAAAAGAGCAAAAAACCCCTAATTTCTCTTTTAGTGTGAAAAATAAAAGGTAAATGTTAGCCAGAGTTGTTTTCCCACCACTTCTTTACAAATATCCCTTTCCTTTTTTCCTTATTTTTTATTTTCCTCACTTAGAGAAAAGTCTTCATTGGTGATTCAATCCCTAGATAAATCTTCTATTAGCATTTACCAGCTCATTCAGCTCCTTGATATTAATTCTTGTTCAGGCTTAGATGGCACATTAGAGGAAAATGAGGCTAAAGATTCAAGCAGATACTTTTAATTATGTCTGGCTCTAGTAGAAGATGGACAGAATCGTACAGGGCAGATTATTAAACTGCTTTCTCCTGCATGAAACTTTTATGCTTATAGCACAAACCATTCAGTGCAGTAGCAAATTCTCCCTTATAACAGTTATTTCAAACTGATGTTTGAAGTTTTTCATTGCTGAGACAGATTTTTACACTTGGGTGAATTTGGGCATCTAGGTACTAAATTAAACTCCCTTCCAGCCTGCAGAAACAGGAAGGCTGGGTGTAAGAGTGAGAAGTTATCTCCCTGTTCTCCAGCTAGCAGTAAAAATTAGATTTTTAAACACCCTGGAACAGAGAGCAAGGAGGAGAGGAACAGAGGACACCAGGAAGAGGAAGCTGCAGGATTCAAATATGGAGGGAATCTCACTGAAGTTGATGAGAAATTCAACAAAACATTTGTGATTTTTTTGGGGAAGGACATAACGTTTCATCTCTTGTGGAGCTGAGCTCCCTGGGGCTGTGCCTCAGGCTGTGAACAGTACAGAACCCCACGGGAACTTTCTCTTTTTGACCTTCCCCATCATAACAAAGTGGATGAATAGCTCATTCCAGAGCAGTCCGAGCTGGGCAGTGCTTAGGGAAAGGACTGACCTAAGGATTTCTTGTAACTGGATCATGTGGAAGTGTTGGATTGTCCATGGGTGGCCATGGATAACCAATCCCTCTGTGCTCACAGTATTTTTGCAGCCCACTCCAATTCAACAGGACTGAGTTAAAGGAGGAGGAGTTCAGGTTTCAGCTTGCTTATTTACTGGGTAAATGTTTCTTTTACAGTTAGTGTTTAAGCCTACTGGGATGAGTATAGGCTGCCTGTTATAACACCCTATGCAAATTTATTTAGTCTCCTGTATGCTAAAAGCGTTCATTAGTTTTAATAAACACAAAGATTGGGAAATTGAGAGCTGTAATAATTGCTTTACACAGCATGGAACTTAATAATCAGGAAACAAACTCCTTTAAAGTCTCTTGTGTTTATACCACTGGCAATGAAAGTACTGCTTTTACACTGTTGTCTTCAACAGACCTGATTTTTAGTGTTGTCAGAGTTTCCTTGAGGCAATTACTTTGGAAAATTATCTGTTGAAATCGTTGTGGTTCCTGGACTCAGTTTAATTGCTGACTTGCTTTGTGACATGGTGTTATTTCATAAAGTTACCAGTGGCCTTAACAGATGTGTAATGCTGCAGCTGGGGCACTGAAGTGTTTACAGTGTTCAGTTTGTGTGTAAATCCAGGAATACAGAAATTGCAAGGATGTCAGAATTTATGATAGCAACCTATTAATCTGTCACCGACTCTAAAAGCCACTAAAAGCTCAATTACCACTAAGATGTCTCCATGTTATTCCCACAGCTCTGCAGGAGGGAATCACGGTGAGGAAAAGGTGATGCTTATTTTAGTCATTTCTATTGTTTCTGTGCATTTCTTACACCCTGTTTGTTTGGTTTCTTAACATTTCTGTAAGTGTGGAATTAAAAAAAACAAACCAACAAACAAAAAAAAAAAAACACCCAAAACATTAAATCAATGCTCTGTCAGCCAGTCAATCTAACCTTTTAAAATGATGTTTGCAGAGGAGCTATTCCTGGTGAATGGGAAATACATTCAGCTGATCTCTCTGGGTTTATTTCCACAGTCAGGGGTAGGAAAGAGGTTCTTGCAGAAGGTCACTAAATGTGTTCCTCTCTCCCCACTGACTGGAGGAAGGTCCTGCTGTCTCAATCAGTGCTCTTCAAGCAAACCAGCCAGCCTTTATTCCCTTACACCTTCAGATCAGGGCAGGAAATTCTATAAAATCCGTAATTATCATGGACAGGACACAGTCAGGGCTCCTGGCAGAGCTTTCACTTAGCTCAGAGGAGGGAGCCTGGGGAAGCTGCTGAACCTGAGCAGCACTGGAGCTGTGGACTCAGCAGTGGGTGCTGAGGTAATTATTACCAAATCTTAATTAATATATTTGTTCTTCCTGCCAGCAACAGATCTCCTCCTAGTTGATGTACTAATAAAATGCATCTTGGAGATGAGAAGTGCTGGAGTGTGCTAGCCAAGAGTTGTGAAGAATTTGCTGTCAGCCTGGAGCCACTTTGTCCCCCTCTCAGGAGCTCCTCCAGCAGCTCAGAGCAGCAGATGCCTGGGGCTTGTCCCCAGTTTCCAAAAGACTTTTCCCCCTGAGGCTTGCACTCTGTGTTTCACAGGGAGCAGAGTTTAGGAGCAGCCTGGCATCCAGCAGCACTGGGGTGTGGGGAAAGAAGGAATATTTTCTGAATTTTAAATTAAGGAGGAATATTTTCTGAATTTTAAATTAATATTTTCTGAATTTTAAACTAATGTCTATGGAAGTGCTTCTCTGCCGTTGCTTAGAGATCTAAATACTGCTGGAGTAGAGTTCATTGTTTTCATTTAAGCTTTTATTGATTATTGACCCCAAAGAAATTGCCCACAGACTGGAACACAAGAATCTCTGCTGTGCAGATTTGTATTTCATTTAATGTGATAGCAAATACAGTTATATCAGAGAGGAGAAGCATATTCAGGAGACTTTTCTGATGCTGCAGATGGCTTTTTTGCAAATACTGTACTGGTGAAATCTCTGAAGGATGGAGTAGAATAAGTGAGGGCCACAACCCCAATTTACAGCACACAGAATCAGAAATGGAAAGGATTTTTGGGAAGGCATTGATGTTGTGGGTCTTGGTGTGTGTCTGTGTCTGTGCCCTCGTACTGAGTGTGTAAATCCCTGAGGATGTACAGTGGTGCTGAGGATGTGCAGTGCTCCTGCCCTCCCTTTTTCCATGGGCCAGAGGTTGGGGCTGATGGATTTGGGGGGTTTCTCTGCACTCACATTGCAGGGTTTTAACTTTCCAGCTTCCAGAGGGCAATGCTGCACACATCCCTGATGAGGCCATGGCAACAGGATGTGTCCACAGGGCTCAGATGTTTCCATGCATAACCCAGTGATGTCCTTCCTGCCTGTGGAATGTTTACATCACCTTTGATGCATGGATCAATGTGCCCATATGCTCTGGTTAGGAGTGATTTATGGGATAGGAACTGCAGGCTGATCCACTGAAATAATCTTGTTTTACATACTAATTGCTGTACTGTTTGATGTTTCCTTCAAAGCAGAAGCTTTTATCAGCAGTTTAAGTTGAGTTTGGATGGATTAACAAAGATTAGAATGGAAGTTGGAAGAAAATATGAAGTGCAATACATTTTATGATGTTCGTTCAGGACAAGAACACACTTAAAAGATTAAGTAGCAGAATAACAATGAATTATATGATCTTTTTAAAACTAATAGAACTGCAATTTTTATCTTCAAAATAAGCCAATGTCTACATTATAGATGTGCTGTAGGAGGAACTGCTGATTGTGGTACCTGCATGATAGTCTGGCTGGGATGAGCACATAGAAATTTGAGCCCCTCGTGTCTCTGGAAGTGCTGAAGCTCTCTGGGAATGGCATTCAGGGTGTGCAATTATTGGTGTGACACAAAGGAAGGATGAAGGCTCTGTGCTGTGATTCCCTTGTGGATGTTTTGTTACTGCTTATTGGAAGTGTTTGTTATATTCTGCTCTGCTTCCCCCTCTTTGGGTGTGGATTCATCACCTGCAACTGAAGTGCAGTTTATTCTGTGATCACTTTGAAGAGTTGTGTTCATCAGACAAATTCACTGACTGTCACCTGGCTGGGCCAGCTGTGTCACTGAACAGAGACAACATGGGCAGTCACTTCCTTTTTTTCTAAATGCAGGATTGCCCTGTGTACACACTTCCTCCCTTGACTACTGCTGTGCTCTCCTTAATGAAATATTTATTTGAAACTCCTTTCCCATTTGATTTTTTTGCTTGCATCCTAACAAGATGTGACAGGGGGATAGCAGACTGCTAAAGCATGGAGACCTGTAAATAAAGGAACTGCTCCATCTTATTAAATTTGTGAGGGAAAAAAAAACAGAGAGACCTGTTTTATATGCTATTAGATTATTTCCTCACAGTCACAGGTATTTTGGTGACAGTGGTTCAGATTTAGTGGCTTTTTAATGTATCAAACTTAATTTTCTCACTGCAGCTCTGTCAGTCATGAACTCAAGTTTTCTTCTTTGCTTTTTAATTATCTCACAGATTCATATATTGAAAATGGGCTCATTTCTATGCCTCAAATTAAGATAGGTCTGTTTCAGCTTTCTCTCAATTACTCCTGTAATTAAGACCCATTAACCCATGGCAGAGAATAAAATAAGAAAGTAGAAACAAAAATTAAAAAAGAGAGGAGAGAAGCCCTTATTTGACTTCCTTAATCATAAATTGCTTAAAACTCTTTCTGGAACAACCACTAGAAGGGAATTTATTAGGGAACTTGACAGCCTCTATGTAGTTTTGAGAAGAGCATAAAGTTTTCAGACAATAGTCCCATCAGGGATCCCAGTTGTAAACAGTCTGGATGTACCCACTTAATTATGTGAAAACCTGGCATGGTGCTCTGGGGAAGAATTCAGAACTGCTAAACCTGCATCCCACACTGGAAGTGGGGTATTTAATCAAGTCAAAAGCTTCATTGCAGCCTGTAGCCAGCCAAGTGAACTCCTGGCTGTTCAGGATTTTATTGGTGCTGGTGTTCACTCCAGCCATGGGTCAGGGCATGGGCACAACAGCAGGAGGGGTTCTTCACTCAGGGAGGGGGGGACTCTGCTGGGTGTTTTTCCTTGGCACTGAGGGTGCTTTCTGTGGAAAAGTGGCCTCAAGGAGAGCTGTGCTTGAGCTCTGAAGTAGCCCTGGCTGAAATGTGGGAATACAGTCTGAATGCTACACAGGAAAGAGCAATTCGTAAATGTGCACCATTTTTTATTCTTTTTACACTGCCAGGCACCATTAACTGCATTAATGTAAAAAAATGAGGGCATTGTAGTAACTCACTGCCACACAGACTATTTTTGCTCAAGCCCAAGGACAAAACTCCCCAAAAAAGAGAAAAAAAACATGAGTTTTGCTTCAAAGCAAGCTCATATAACTGAAAAATACAGGGTTCCTCCTATGGTACTTGTGAAACCAGCTGTATTATTTATTTTTTAAAAATTTTTTGACCACTTTTAGCACTCTTCCAGTGCTTTGGCAGGCAAGCTTGGACACCCTGTGAGTTTGCTGCATTTCAGGTCAACACAGCTCTTTATTGGCTATAAATCATCTGTGAGGTATTCAGTGGTTTATGATGCCTGCACTCGAGGGCCACCATAAAAGCAGTTATGCACATAGGATGTCAAAAATACATTTTTCTTACTTTTGAGATCTCCTAGGCCATTGCTTAGGGATTATTGCACACCTGCGTGCTGTAAAGTTAAATGATAGTCCTTGTCCTGAAATGTTTATCTCAAAATGCACTAAATTCAAGTCTAAACCTTTGCAGACTCTAATGATCATTACCAAGTGTCATTGTCTTCAGCAGCTTAGCACAGATAAGCTTTACATGGAAAATTAATGGCTGTTTTGTAAACAGAGAGCTGAGTTTTAGCAGCTTGCAAGAGGCCACATGCACTGGTGGCTCACAGAGATTCCCAGTGACTTCCCCAGCGGTGCTGCCACCAGCCCCAGGTGACAGCAGAGCTTTAGAAATTCCAGATATTGAAAATACCACTGACCTGTAGGCAGCTGAGAGCAGGGCACCCCTAAACCCTAGCTCAACCTTTCCCTCATTGCCTGAGACTGTCCCCACGCCAGGCTGGGTTTAGAATTTAGAATTAGAATTAGCACAGGATGTGTCCACAGGCAATAAATTAATTACTGGAGCAGGGTTCAGTTTGCTTCCTGAAGAAGCAAGTCAATGATGTTTTTTCTTCCTCTCATTTGGTGCCTTTTGAAATCTCCACCTTCCTCCAAGACCCTGCAATAGTGAGGTCTCCAGTGGTTTTTTATGTGTTTGTAACCTGTTTGAACTTCAAATGGCCTCTTGTTCCTTATGTTCTACAAAATACAAACACAAATACAGAGGAGGGGAAAAAAGACTAATTACCTTTAGCTGGAGAATTATGAATTCCACACTGAATATCCTTCTGACTTTTCACCTTTCAGGGATGAATTGTTCCAGTTATTGCTGCCCCTAAGGTGTGTCCACATGAAAAGTGTGGCTGAGTTGCATCACTGCAAAACGTTGGAATTTGCAATCCAAAGGATATCTAAATATAGAGCTGGTGTATCTCTCAACCCCAAAAACTTTAAACTTTAGCACCTTAATGTGTAATTTTTGGCTCTTCTCTAATTTTATATTTGCTAATACCATAATTTTAAAACTACATTGCACTTCTTCTTTATGTCGTTATTAAAAGTGAACAAGAGCTGATTGAAATGGAAAATAGCTTTTATTTCAAGAGAAGAAAAATCAGGTTTACTATGACAGAGGGCAATCACTCAAGGACTTGTATCAGCAGACGTGAGAAGAAAGTGACACTTGGCAGGAGGGGACAGGGAATGGTGCTGAGGTCAGTAAATTTGTCAATAAACTCAGCTCAGGGGCAGCCAGAAGAGTGATTCTGGTACTGGCTCTGCCCTGTTCCCTTGAGACACTGTTGCTTGAGATTTTCAAACACTTTCAAGTAGAATCTGAAGCTGCACAAGATTTCAGTGCCGTGTTCAGTTATTCCCAGGGGCTTGTGCAGACAAGAGCAGGTTAAAGGACTTTTAAATAAAAGCTGTATTAGTTTAGGGACTGGGGAGATCCTGCTCAGTCACTGTGGTGGTTTTAAGAGCTTTTGATGCAGTTGTTGTGAAGCCTGATGAGTGAAGCTCTTCACCTTACAGATGTTTTTATCATGTCCCTCAGTAAACTCACAGCTCCATGGACAAACCATCCATGAGTTTTGAGAGCAGGGATTAAAATAGAGCCAAACAGTGAGAATGAAGGGTGGCTTTGAGAGGATGCTTTAATGAAAGGACAGCTCCTTGGTGACCAGAACTGGAATCTCTGCATGCTGAGATGTGATCAAACCCTTTGGTTCATAATATCCCATGTGTTCAGGGAATTTGGGGTTGGTTTTCAGGTATTTATTGCAGTTTTCTTAGTTAGAAACAAACAATATCTGAGCAGAAGACGATGGCCTTAAAGTCATGAAAATTCCTGCAGACACCTGTGTGGCAAGGGGCATTATTCCCTTTGGTTCTGTAATCCTTTGGAACAGTTTTTCTCTGCCCATGCTGATATTTAATGATTTCACTGATGAGGAACACTGTGATTCTCCTGTGTTCATTTATGCAGAGGAAATCAGCTCCTCATAAGCAGGTTTGTATCTCTTGTAAGCAACCACAGCCTTGGCTGAATTGGGGGTTTCCTGCAAAAGTGTCATTTTGATCTATGAATCTTCTCTGTAATGAGAGCAGAGAATAAAGGCAGCACGAGAAAGAAACTAATGAAAACAAAATCCAGCTGTAATGAGACCAGTAGGAAGAACAGGCTTTAGATAATTCTGCCCTCAGAAAGCTGACAGTTTAATTAAAATTCTTATTGGGAACACTAGGTAATATAGCTTTGCATTTAATAGGAATATTTTGCAAAACAAGTGTGTGACTGTGTTTCAAAACATAAATTAATTGGTTGCTGGCTAGAAAAATGACTGAGTGGGTGTTTGAGCCATCCTCCTGCACCATTTGGTGTCCTGCCATGCTACATGGCCTTTGCATGCCAGCTTTGCAAAACTGAGCTGCTTCAATGTTTTCTTACTTCTAGTGAAGTCTAGAGACTTGTGTCATGAAAGGAAGGAAATACAATGTGAAAAAAAGGTAATTAGTTTTTTTCATTCCTGTTGACACAAATCAAAGATGTACATACTGTCTTTAAATTTTAATCAGAGTGGGGTGAGTTCCAGGTGGGATTCATTTTGAATGAAAAATGCAGACGTTTTTGAAAGGGAATGTTGACATTTTCCTTGGAAACCTCACAGGCAGTAGTGTCTAAGCTTATCTTTGCAAAGTCCATGCAAAGCCTGGAGTGTGTCCTGCTTATCTCTTGCATGTTGTGGTGCTTCAGAATTCCTGCCAGTCTTTATTTTACACCACCACAAGTGGGTGAGAATTAATCCAGCTTTAGAGCCGGGCTGAAAGAACAGAGGCAAAGTGATTTGCTCAAGGTCATTCAGAAGATTATTGGCAGAGCCAGGATTAAAACTTACTTTTTAAATCCAACAAGATGAGCGTGTTTAAGAGGTCTGGAACTGTGGGTGTGGGGGAATCTCTCATGAATGGCAGCAAAATTGAAATACTTTCTTTTTAGCTTGTCTTGTCCACAGCAAACCACGTGGGCACACAAGGAAGGAAATGGCATTTTTCCTTTTCTTTTGGCTTTCCTCTTTAAATTGTGATGCTTCAAATCAGCTGTTAGGGCCAAGCTCTTCAAAGCTTCCTTTCTTACACCGCCCTTGGAATTTGTGTTTGCATAAAAGGGGAGTGCAAAACCATGAGCCTGCCTCATAATTCATAGTTCTGCATGCTTTATTTTTAACCTTCCTGTAAATTGCTGCTGTGAGGAGATTAGAGTGGATGTTGAAATCTGAGGGGTTTAAGAAATGGCTGTCTATAAGTCTGCTTTGATAATTTCAGTTGGCTTTCTACCAAATAAGATTTGGTTCTGCTGGTGAGCCGCTCCCAAAAAAAATCCGAGTAGTCCTAAAAAAAAATCCAACCCCTGCCAGGGATGTGTGTCATTAGTGAGGTGATTATTGTTGTTGAACTGCAGGGGTTAAATCCCCGTGGTTCTCTGGGTGGATCCTGCAGGGGTTGGTTTTTATTTATCCAGTAAAACACAGGGAAGGATCAGGAAGCTAACTGAGGGGACAGAGTTGATTAGCACTTGGTACACTGCTGGTGTGCCCCTGTTTTTCTGTGCAGAGTCTATATTCTGGTTCAGAGTTCAAGCAAACCTCCTGATAAAAAAGGGACATAAAAGCTAAAAAGAGTGTAGAGATGATTGTTAAACAGCTGGGCCTGCCAAATGTCCATAGATTATCTGTGAGAGCATTAACAGAACAACAGTACTTGGGCTGCTTTGTTTTAAAATTTTATTGCACTTATTTTGTGCTAAAACCACATTTAAGGTTCCAACTTTAAAATGTTTTGTGATGAATACTTCTTGAGCAAACCTTTAGAGCTGAGTTCTTTATAGATCCATTTAAAATCTTCAAACCAGGCTCCTTCTCACCCTTCAGTGTTTATTCCTGGGAACTCCGTGATGCATTTTTGCCCTTCCTTGCACTAAGAGCTCTGCAGCCCAGTTCCCTCATCATGATGCTGAAAGTTCCAATTTGATGTGTTACCAAGGGAATTCCTTGGTTTTCTGCTGTGCTGTGCCACAGATTTTGCCTTCTTAGGAAAACCAGAAGCAACATAAATAGTTCCAAGTATCACCAAGAAATCAAACGTGCAGTTGACAACTCTTGTTGCTCAGGAATACCAGTGCTGTCAAATTTTTGAGAATATATGGCTGTTTCCAGGAGAAGAAATTATTGGTAGCATAAAGTGCCTTGAGATTGTTATTGCATGTTGGAGCAGAGTGCAGCCCAGACATTAAAACATCTATTTATTCATGGCATCTGTAAATCACAGTTACCCTCAGGCTATGCAATAGCTCATGGAAAGTCCAGGAAGAATAAATATTTCTGTGCAAGTGAGGAAAGAGCTGCATGAAATATCTGTTTGTTAATTCCTGGGATGGAATACTTAGGACTTGGGATGAAGAGGACTCCAGGAAGAACTATTCATCTTCAAACTGATCTTTTGGTTATGATTCTGTGTCTATAGAAACTCTGCTAGTTTGCAAATATAATAACATCAACAAGCTTGATTATGTCAATAACTTCCTGGGGATTCCACAACAAAAATTTACTTAAAGGGGAGGTGATTTGAAGATTTGTCATGAAAATACAAGAGTGCAGAGTGAGCTGAATCTGTAAATTTTTTGAGCAATCAGCTTTTCCAAGTTGCTGAACTTGAGCAAACTGCTTATCAGAGCACGTCTGGCATCACATCTCTTTGTATAAGTGCTTTTCTGCTTCCTGATAACTTATTAAAGCAGCAGCTTGAAGCTTAGCCCTTGTCCAGCTGGGCTGGGATGGGGACAGAACTCTGCCTCTGGAATTTTGGGTGGGACATCCTGGCTGTTCACTGAAAGTACATCATGGACCACACAGCCTGGGAGGAGCTGCACAAAGCACACAAACATGAGCAGCACTGGTGACATTCAGCCATGCTCATGGCTGTGGCTGTGTTCACCCTCTAAGTCCAAACCCCAGTGAGAATCCCTCTGGGTCAGACCTGAAGCAAGTGAGACTTTCACCTTGCAAGGCAGAACTTTGGAGCTCTGGAGCTTGGATGAAATGTGCTTTAACTTTCCAGCTGCTCGTGATCTGCAGGAATGGTTTCTTGGCAGAGAGGTCTGGAAACAAAACCAGATTGAGAAGCCAACAGTGAAGCTTAAACCTCAGCAAGTCTTTAATGTATCAGGTGTCTGCTTCCTACTTGAGACAGAAAAACTCCTTAGGCTTAGGAAAATTTTGGACAAAAGGTGAGAAAGTAAGTGCAATAAAACATGGAACTGCACTGAGAGCTGCATTTATTGCCCAGCATGCTTATGTCATATTTATTTAATTTATAGAATCCTAGAATCACAGGGTGCTTTGGGTTGGAAGGGACATTAAAGCTCACCCAGAGCCACCCCTGCCATGGCAGGGACACCTTCCACTGTCCCAGGCTGCTCCAAGCCCTGCCCAGCCTGGCCTTGGGCACTGCCAGGGATGGCAAATCCTAAAATTCCCTGGCATTAAATATTTTCCCACAAGCCTTCATTTCCCCATCTCTCTAAGAGAAGCACAGCCTTTCTGTCCTTGTAACTCTGTGTCATACATTAGAAACCTTTGCAGGGTTCTTCCAAACTGTGATGGAGAACTTGACAAAAGAGAAAGAAGAAAAGGTGAAAAAAGGGAGAACGTTCTTAAATCAGGGACCTGTCAATAGCATCATGCAAACTAAATTTAACAGCTAATTTACTGGTGACAGAAATATAATCCATATAATTTATGCATCTAATATAATCTGTCATTTGTGTTTAAGGAGGAGAGCAAGGCAGCATCTAATAAAATGTAGAATAAAAATGAGTTTGTGAGGTGAGTGACAGAAATGTTCATTACCTCAGTTCTTTCCTGCAATGTTCCTCTCTTTTAAGGCAGGAAACCTAAGAATTTGATCCTTATGAAATAGAAAATTACTACCTGAAATGACATTTTTTTCTTCCCCTTTCTTGTCAAAACCTCTAAACTGTTCCAATTCAAAACCAGTCAAAGAAGAAATAGAAGATTCTGACTTCATCCCTGTCCAGAGAGAGCAAAGAGAAAAGAGGCCAAGGGCTCCTTCAGAGATGAAAGAGCTGTGGAAGTTAATTTGAAATCACCATCAGTTTTTCAGGCTGTGCATTAGGTGCACATGGGTTGGATGGAAAACAAATGTTCTGAAAGAACTCTGAATATGTGGTGCTAAAATGATCCTAAATGAGTTCATGTTGGAGTTCATCTGGAACCACAAAGCAGCACTGAGGAAACTGTGGGACATTGAAAACCACTTGAGGGAGAAGCTGAGAGATCCTGGACTGATCTTCCCATTGCTGTTATAGGTGGCATGGGATCATTAATGATGTAAAAATCCTAAAAAGCAACACCCATGGTTGTAGCAGCACAAACTGCTGCAGGATTTTCACCCCAGCCCAGGAAAGGGCAGGGCAGGGGTTTGTTAATCAAGGCTGGGAGCTCAGGGGGATGTGAAAATAAAATCCTGCTGTGGCTCACTGGGGCTGACACGTTCCTGCTGCTCCCTGCTTTGGGGTTTTGCTCTCTGTAGGTTCAGCAGCCTCACAAAGTTTCTGGGGAACTCTAACCCTGTTAATGTGGGATCTGAGCAAAGACACGATTCCTCCAGTTAAGAGCATCTTATAATGCTATAAAATAAGAAGCTTCTCTGCAAAATTGCATGAAAGCAACTTTCTGAGAAATCTAAATCTGGTGTAAAATCCTTCTGGCTGTGACAGACATTAATTCCTGTAACAATGTTTGCTATTTATTGCACGCTGGCATTTGGGAGTTCAGAGATACTGCAGTACATTGCAGACAATGTGATATTTATGTGATGTGATAAACACATTTATCCATAGGCATTTCTCTATTAGATTAAGACAAACTGTTGATTTCTAAAATGAAAAATGTTGTGTTTGCAGAACAGACAATTGAGCAGACAACCTCTGGCTTTCTGTTTATTTCTTTTGTAATTCTATGATATTATTCCTTTAAAGCAGAAGGCCAGCTCCCTTGCTAATTGTATTTATGATGTTTATCAACAGCATGGAACAAATACACATGGAACAAAATATATTTTCTATAGATTATTATTCTAGAGACATGAAAACTCAGAACTCCTGTGGCAGTTTTTAAAACTAATACTTCTAGTGAAATACTTTTAAAAAATTTAAATGCCTCAAACACTGAAATAGTTAAACTTGAATAAGCACCAACTTTAATCACTTTTATTTGAAATAAAAGGATGAATCTGAAGATGCAGTGTTTCTACAAAATTATAGCTGGATGTGTCCCTTCAAGCAGTTTTATTTCAGATGTTACTTTAGGGAAAGATCTTCTTACTCTAGATTTGCACAATCCTGTTTTTCTACCCCCATAATCTGGTTTTCTGTAGGGCCTTTTAATATAAATTCCACTAAAATCATCACTTTTGGGCTGGTTTCATGCCCATCTCATTGGGCATTTATTATTATTAAATGGCCATTTGTTTATCCAACGTGGTTTTTAGGATCCTCAGTGAGGTTTGGGGTTATTCAGTTACAAAAACAAATGACTTTGGAGCTGAGAATACAAACAGGGACCTGGAGGAGCAGAAGAAAAAGTGGCAAGTGCAGTGCAATTATCAGTACCTGACACCTTTCCAAGAATATTTTGTCACAAAATAAAATCCCGGTTTTGCCAGAACAGAAACTTTCCAGGAGTCCATACTCACTTCAGGAAACTGTAGTTGTGAAAGAGAAGTCAAAATGAGTCATTTCAAGAAATGTCAAAACACTTCCAAAGGAGAACTTGTGATTTGGTGTTTTGGGTTTTTTTTAGGGTGTTAATTTCGATACTATGTTTTTTAAAAATACAGTACTGAAATCAAATATTTCACTTGACACAAAATGCCCAACGTGCCAGCTTTATAGGGAACTCTAAGTGGCAAATTTAGAGCAGATTTGGGATGAAAATGAATTTCATGGTGGATGTTTTTGTTGCCTTTGGGTTAAAAACCAGAATATCTTGCACTGTCATGGAGGTTCCTCAGCAGTTTGTGCTCTCTTTTGGGGTAAAATTTACATCTTGAGTGTGTGCAAAGGAAAAGCATAAAACCAAAAGCCAGTCAGGAGATATCTGACATATTCCAAATCAGAATAAATTTCGGAGGCTAAAGCAAGGAGTGCAGGACAACTGAAAAGTTGCAAAGAGTGGCTGGAACAGAGATGGGAGATAAAGAATATTTTAAAAATCCATCTGACATCAGTGTCAGAAAGCCATTGTATTTTGTGTCTTTACTCTTTTATCCCCATTTTGGAAGCTTTCTCACTTTCAAACCTACAGGCTGAACATTTTGTTCCTGGTGTTTAATGCCATGTACTTAAGTGTTTAATCCCTGCACCCAAAGGTAATAGAAAGCCATATATTTTGATTTTTAAACTCACTGCAAAATGACTTTTCTTGCCCTGATAAAGAGGATGAGCTCATATCTTTGTGTCATCAAGTTCAGCCTTGAAACAGAGGTTGCCAAGTTTGTCCCAACGGTTGCCAGTGAATATTTGGAGTGTCTGGAGTGAATTAAGTGCCTGCAAAACCAGGATGGGAAATGTTGTGAAGGAAAGGCAGGCTGGAGGAGGTCAGAATTCCCCTGTGCCCTTTCCAGGTGTGACTGTGCCTGCACTTGCTGTGAGCCTTGCCATTAATGCAGAGCCAGTCACATCAGCAAGGGAAGAGCTTTAAGGTGACCAAGAGTATGAAGCCCCAAAGTGTCTCTAATGCTCCCAGGTTTACTTTAATTTTGGGTTTTATTACAGATCCTGAAAGAGAATGTGCTTTGATAGTGTCTCATCAGATGACTTCTTCAGATTAGGCCTCCTTGGATTTGATGACACTAAATAAAGCATGGAGAATGATGGTAAAAAGTCTTTTTTATTTAATGTATTTCTTTGACATGAAGCTCTTTGTTTTATAAATTATTTTGCATTTAATTTAAAAAAAAAGGGATGATCGGGTGAAAATGCCACTGCAAAGTCTGCAGCTACTCTGGGCATCAGTGGGGTTGTCAATATTATAATTTCCAATGTACACTTGGGATAAAAAATAATAAATGTATATTTACTCAGTGTTCAGCTGAAGTGAGGTCCCACTGAAGGAGAATTGCACAGACTGGTGAGAAGCACTGTTCTGATGGAAGTGGTGGGGAATGGGAACTGGTGGCTCCCATTTCACCACTCACTGTTAATTCAGATTTGTCATGGCTGCACCAAAAGAACAATCAAGACTTCCAGGAGCAAAGCACAGCTGAGTGAAGGCCTTGGAACAGAATCATCACACGGAGGTTCTGCTGGGATTCAGGGCAGGAACTGCCCCTCATGCAGGGAAGAACAAAGTGGTGAGTCCATGTGAGTAAAGGACAAGGTTTGTCAGGTGCAGCTTAGCTGACCTCTGCTGGGAAAAGTGACATTTTCTAAAAACACATCATATGTAGTTGTAAAATCATGTCTCCACTGCCAGCACAAGTGTCACAAGGCTTTAAAATTCTGGAGGAGCGGGTTGGAAATGCAGAGGGAGTTAATTTTCTAATGGAGGTCTGGTTTTGGTGGGAATAATCCATCCCTCTTTAGTATTATTTGGAAGATTCACAAGACTTTTCTCCAAAAGGGCTTAGAGGCTTGAGAGCAGCTGCCTCAATGAACATGGAGTTTTAAAAAGAGATAAAATAATAATATTCCTGAGAGAGCCAGGGAAGTGAAGCCAAGTGAGTTATGAAAGGCTTTGTCTCATGATTGCTCTAATTTTGTAGAAAGTGCTGTACCTTATAAAAAACTGCCTTGTATTCAATTTACATAAAGTGTTTTAGTACCAAAGCAAGAGAGTTATAATTTGTCTCCCCAGAGGACAGTAATCTCACAACAGAAGAAGATATAATGGGTAGAAATAGTGGCACTAAGCTAGCAAAAAAAAACCCCTAAATAATCCAGTTTTGTCACCTAAGCATAAATAAAAAAGGAGAAACAATTGTTGCAGTAATTGTATTCATATGAAATTAAAAATAGAGCTACCACTCCTAAGAGTTCCATACTTCCCAGCCAGTGTGAAGTCCAAGAGCCAACATTGCCTTGAGCACAGCTTTTCCTCTGAACAAATATTCAGAAAAAATAAAGTTAATCTTTTTACAGATAGATTGAAGTCTTATTTGGAATAGAAACCTCCTGTCATCAGGAAAACGTGGAGAAGGCTTCCAAAATTGAGTGATAGAATTAAGATCACGGCAGTAGTTTGGATAGAAGTCTGTAATATCACATGGTGAAAATTTAGGATTTAAGACTTTAAGGTTTTAGAATATAGCAATATATAGAAGTCAAAATTGAGGTTTTAAGGCAGAGGATTCTTTCTTCTTCACCTTCTTCTTCATGGGTCTAGGTGGAGTCTTGTGTAATTAGATAAAAAAATCCACACTGAGGGTCACCAGTGTTTAGTTATTGAATTAAAAGTAAAAATAATTTAAGTAGCTCTTCTTAATTGGACAGTTTAGGCTTAAAAGGTCTTGTAAAGAGAGAAATGCTTCACTATTTTTAGCTTGTTAGCTAGAAGTGCTATGGAACTCACTGTAACATAGATAAAAATGAATAGACATCTGAGTCCAAACACAAAATACTGTCTCAGGCATTAATCCTGACCCTGGCAAGAAAAAAGAAGATAAAACACACTCCACTCCTTGGGATCAGGACTAAAATCCTCCTCCCCCTCTCCATGGGATTTTTATGCTCTTGAGTAGCCTTGGGAGCCCGGGGGCTGGAGCTGGGTCAGACCCTCTCTGTGATTGCAGATTCTGCCTCTGCATCCCCAAATCTGGCACTGGAGCTGGGTCAGACCTCTCTGTGATTGCAGATTCTGCCTCTGCATCCCCAAATCTGGCACTGGAGCTGGCTCAGAACCTCTCTGTGATTGCAGATTCTGCCTCTGCATCCCCAAATCCCTGAGCTGAGCAGCTCAGCACCTTAACTTCTGCACAAGCTCTCCTGCCATGGGGAGGTTTTCCTGTCTCAGGGAGCAGGTGGCCATTCTTGCCTTTGATTTGTTCTGTTTTTCATCAGGTTAAGGCCCTTTCCCTGTTTTACTCAGCAAACATTCAATGTTTGAGAATTCTGTAATAAAGCAGTGTCTTTAAATTTGTCTTAATGCATCAAGGCTGCAAAGACAACCAAGGTACCAAGGACTCCACTTTTTTACAGTTCCTGGTTTTTTCTCTGCTGTTACTTTGTGAAGCAAAGCTGCATTTATTGCCTTTTAGAGCAATAGGTTTGATGGGGTTTGTGTGATGGATGGCTTCAGGCAGCACAACACATTTTCCTTTCCTGAGGTTTTTCTTAGGTGTATGTCTGTGCTTAATGGGAGAGTGGAATTATCCAAACAGGAAAAAAAAAGGAAGCAAAGGGATGAGCAGGGAATGGTTCTGACTGGAAACTGGAGCGAGGGAAAGAGCAACAAAAGCAGTGGTAAGTACATATTAGAATTTACATTCTGGTTGAACAGTAAAGCACCCAAATGAGGAGAATCCAGCTTCAGATTCTGCAGCACTCGAGGCAAACATATGCAAACTGCCACTTAAAACATTCACTTGTCTTTTGTTGACAATGTAATCTCTTCTTTAATTGACAATCACAGTTACACTTGAAAACCCCGTTTGAGCACACTTACCTCTCTGCAAATTTATCACTGTGATAAAAGCTATCAAAACAACAGGAACTGTTATATATGCTTCATATCTAATTATTTCCACAGATTTAAATTGCTTTCTCTAACTGAAAGTAGCAGGTTTATGCCTTTTTTTATCCCCAAACTGTCCCAAATGTCCCCATAACAGTAGATTTCTACCACTTTGCTTTGTAAGCAGAATCAAAACATGGCAACAAAGAATCCTGGAAGTTTCTTTACAAAGTGAGATGTCTTGTTCTTCTGATGCTCTTTATTTCCATATATATAACATATATAAACATATTTATAATTTCATGTAAGGAGGACATTCACATGCACTTTCCTTACACTGTGTGCTTTCATATTTTCTGTCTACGAAAATAGAAACAGAAGTGTCAATATCTTGAAGAAGCAGAATTATTAGAGAGAGAATTTATAACCCTGCATGGGTTTGTAGATGTCACTTTTCAGATCTGCTTATAACTGACAATTTGAACTAAAGGCTTAAATACATAGTAGAGAATACTGAATTTTTATTTGTTAAGGGAGGAAGGTTCCAGAATAATCTGGACTCAAGATTAAAGCTGATGTTCTTTAGACATTAAAGAATGGGCAGATGGAATTGTTGCACTCAAATCCATGTGAGTATTGATCCAAATGCATAACGAATATAAAGATAAATGATTAGAAAAATATAAATGAGTACAGATCAGACTGGACAGTGCTGAGGAACGAAGTAACTACACCCTAAAAATATTTTGCTACCTTTCAACTAATTTTGCATCTTGGCTTAGAGATTCCTTAATCACTGTCCACATTAAGTTTACAAATAAATAATTCTCTTCCTGTATCAGCCCTCAGTTGGTGGGTCAAGGCTGAAAAGGCAATAACAGTTCCAAAATTGCCAAGTAGCTTTAATGGCCAATGTGTAGGAGCAAATTTTTTGTGACTCCCATAAAAATCAAAAAGATTAAGGCAAATGAATTCTTTTACTTCTGAATTTGCAGTTGCAAGATCAGTGCTTAGCACATAGCAGGAGATTATAGTCTTTACATGTAATGGTGTTTCATTAGCTTCCCTCTTTATTCAAATTATGCTTTTACTGTTATAGAACTGTTCTGTTTATGTTTACATTTTATAGTCCTATGTTTACTTAAGAGAATAACTTGAAACCATTCCACAGATGTAGCAGCACTGAAAACCTGCCACATTCCAGTGAGAAAATGCTTCGTTAGTAAATGTCATTTAATCAAAACCATTCAGAACTGTTGGGGAGAAAAACCCCACACACTTTTATGGAAATTGCATCAAATAAAGGATGTGCTGCTGTTTCTTGGCTAGGGTGCAGTTGGAGAGTCAGTGTTCATGTTTTCAGTGGCCTTAATGGCTGGTTCAGTGTCTGCAAGTGGCTGAGGCCTCTGAAAGGAGGTTTTAGGGAATAATAGTAATAATAATAATAATAATAAATAAAAATATTGTTATTATTACTACCACTACTAGTAGTCTACTCTGCTATTACTACTACTACTATTCTTACTATTACTATTACTATTACTATTACTATTACTATTACTATTTATTACTATTTATTACTATTACTATTATTGCTATTATTACTATTATTCTCATCAGCTCTGCAGCAGGAAGCTGACATGGTGAAATATTCCACCCAGCTTCTGGAGGAACACTTGGTTGGTGCTGACATCAGAGGGCTTCAGGATGGGGGAAAATAATAAACAATGCTCAATCCTTCTGCAGAGGAGCAGCAAGCACCAAACTGAAGAACACAAGGCAGAGGAAATCCCAATAAATATTTGGGATCCCAAATAATATTTGCAAATAAAGCTGGATTTTGAGGCTGAAGCTGGAACACACCCACTGAATCCATCTTTGAGAATGTTTTCTCTCCAGGACACCCAAATCCCCAGTTTTTTCTCCTGGTGGTCTGAGCCCCTCTGTGTCAGGGGACAGAGCCTGGAGTGGTTTGTGCAGCAGGGAAATGGATTGGGGGAACCTCAGCAGCTGGCTTTGGAATTAGGAATTACTCCCAGTTTGTGGGAGCAGTGTGTTTGTCCATGGTCATTCCAGGTCAAGCAGCTGTAATTCCATACATTCTCTCCTTGGCTCTGTTCCTGCTCAGAGAGGTTTTTCTCCCATCAGTGAGAGGCCTAGGCAATGTTTTCTGTATAAAGACCTTGAGGACTTTACCTGTTTCAGAGCAAGATGAGTAAAGATCATGATGCTTAATATAATAATCATGAATTTAGCTATTTATCTTGCAAGTCCGCCATGTTCTCATCCATAAGGAGGAGGAAATATGAAAGTGTTAATTGATATTTCTTATTAATTGACAGCATTTGTAGATAAGTCCCAATGTATGAATTTTGGCCAAATCCAGACATTTCTGTGTGATTGGTAACTGAGTTCAAAAGGTCTTCATTTTACATTTGGCTTATTGAGTCTTTTAAAAGAAAACTGAAAGTTAAAAAGCTCATTTTAAAAATGTATTTAAATTAAATACCATTCTTTCAGCTTCAGGGTTCATAAATGTTTTCAGTCAAACCAATATCTATTAGAAAATATTTAAACAGACATTACAAATGTAAGTATAGAAAGAACTAATTTGCAACATTTTATCATAAAGGCATTTGCAAATTGCCTCCTACATTACTCGACTATTTGTAGTTATTTGTTCTTTTTCCACTGGAGCAGACTAAAATCCTCCTTTCCAGCTTCTTGCTGTTATCTCCTGAAATGAATTGTGCTTCTCACGCAGCCCCCACGATCGATGCAAATATGCTTTGATTTTTTCAGCAAACAATTACCCCTAAATACCAGAGTTCATTGCCAGGTTAGTGCATCTCCTGCCACTGATTCAAAACTGGAGGACTCCTTTGTAACCACTTTCTTCTCCCATTATCATTTAGGAGTTGAGTGATGTGATGCCTCACTATCAGTTTATTTCCAAACACAGTGAAATGTTTGATTCCATCACCTGAACTTAATCCCTTTTCCCAGTTCTTCATGAATGCAGCACTTCTTCTTTTGATGTGCTTTGGATCTCTTAAATAAAGTGGAAAGCTTTGCCACTTTTTGAGGAACTTGACTTAAATTCAGAGATGCTGGTGAGGATATTATAAAAAAAATCAAAGAACACCAAGATGTATTTTGAGCTAAACTCTGTAAAGTCACTGCAAAAGGTGAATTTGAGAAGAATTAACTGATTCAGCTAAAACATTCCTAATCTGTATTTAAGATACATAATTACAGAATAATTAATGTTTGAAAAGGCCTCCAAGATCATTTGGAATGTATACAAATAAATAAACAAACAAAAAGCAAAACAAGGAAGTGTGCACAGTGAAAACAAGGGCTTGCTCATCAGCCTCTGCAGATCTTCCAGGAAGGATGAAAATATCTGTGACATAGTACAAGTGGCTGCTATTTTCTGTTTTACCAAATAAACTTCTGAGAGAGCTGTAAAAAGAAATTTGCACAGTGTTTGGGGAGATAAACTGCAGCTCTCTGAACTCAGAGCACCTCAGAGACACCATTCAATGCGTAGTAAGGGGAATAAGAAAACTGTTTTCTTATCTCAGAGGAGGATCTTGGGTTTTTAAAGTGAAAAGTTGCCTTTTTCCCAAGTGAGGGTTGACTTCTGCCAGCCTCCAGCTGCACTGGGGAACAAAGAGCTGCTTTCAAGGCTGCTCTTATCACAGATTTGCTCCTCACATATTTCCCTTTGTTTCATCGTGTTTCTTCTGTGCCATTTACAATTAATGCCTGGGCTGATCCCCAGATTAATGAATTACTTTAGATGCTTACCCTGTAGACAACATCCCACCTGTATTTATTTGTTCTGGATTTCTTCCCTGGAGCAAGTTATTATTCAGTAGGTATTCAATCCCAAGTTATTTTCACAGACAGGAACCAAAGTAGAGGCTTGCCTCTTTGATATCCTTTATTAATTATTTCACAGTGGTAAAGGGACTGGTTCTGCCACGTTTTTTTAATGAAATAGAGGTTGTTGCATTAAATCATTGTCAAATCTGATAGACATGAGTCAGATGAGTTCTTGGAAACTCAATATGGACAAAGGTTTAGAAATTTTTTGGTTTTCCACCCCAGAATTATAACGAAGAAGACAAAGGAATACTTTTAACCGTGGATCAGTTGCATATCAATCCCTTTTCCAAGCTGTTTGCAGCAGATTTCCTGGCTCTTCTGACAACATCTCTGTTGTTAATTCCTTCTTCTGACCCTGGCACAGTGAGCCCTTCGTGCTTAACCCGTGTGTGTTTGTTTGGCAAGACTCTGCAATGTGCCACACTACATCACTCCTATGGACTTGCTGGGCTGGGAAGTGGCCATTTACTCACTTTTATCTCCCCCTAAACCTCTCTGCTGAGTGTTGCAGGGGGCAGGGATAAGAGCTGAACTGCCTGAGAAGGAGAAAGCTTGGCTGAGTCTCAGAGCTGGGGATGATTCCTGGAGAGGCTGACCTGGCACAGGGGCTGGACAGTGTTAAAGGAATAAAGGAATAAAGGGTTAAAGGAATAAAGGAATAAAGTGTTAAAGGAATTAATTAATTATTAAAATAGTATTAAAAAATACTGAAATCTTGCAAAGGATTCACCTTGGGCTGTACAAGAGCCTGGCTGTGGCTGCACCCAAGGTGGACCCAAGATGGAAAACGTCACAAGTTTTTTCACTTTATAAATTCTGGTCCATTTCCATATTTGGGTTCATTGTCCAATTGCAGCTCCAGGTTCTGCAGTCCCACCTTCCCAGATTCTCTCCTCAATTCTCTCTGTTTGCACTTTTTGGGGCTGAAGCTGCAGCGGTGTCCTTGGTTCTGGGCT
>JANRGV010000008.1:16938782-16959014 GCA_024734035.1 Alethe castanea
TGAAGCTGCAGCCGTGTCCTTGGTTCTGGGCTGGACAAGGATTGTTCTGTGTGACTGAGCTGGGAGGAGAACTTGTAACACTTGATATCAAGTTCAGAGTCACACACCAATGCAGTGCAGAATCTGGAAAATGTAAAAGCTGAAATTTAAGGCATCAGGGATAAATCAATGTCTGCATTCCACATCCCTAATGGCTCAAGGCAGAATAACCAGTCCAGCCTAAGCATCCTCCTGTAGGGTGTTTGATCCTGGATGAGTCCAGAATAAGAACC
The DNA here is from genome assembly GCA_024734035.1 of Alethe castanea. Lineage (NCBI taxonomy): Eukaryota > Metazoa > Chordata > Aves > Passeriformes > Muscicapidae > Alethe > Alethe castanea. Next base: position 16,939,055 of record JANRGV010000008.1, read on the forward strand.
TCCTCCCTCACTGCTTGGGAGCCAAAAAAACGAGTTTGTGAGAGGCAGCTCAGCTCCCAAGTCAGTGGCAGAGCCAGACTGTGGCTGCTCTGCTGAAACCAGAGAAATCTTTCCCAAGGAAAACACTCCGTGCTAAGAGGGTGACCTGGGTCTGCAGCATTTTTCTTTCCTGTTTGTGTGATTAGAAAGTTCAGAGGTAATTTCACCAACTTGCACCTGAATGGCTCAAGGTTGCTGGATGTCCTCCCACCTGCTGGGATTTAGTGTAATAATCAGATTAAACATGTTCTGTATTGAGAAATGATCAAGCATTTCCTGCATTTGGCTCCCCAGGGCTTTCCAGGGCTTTTACACTTGCATTAAAAAAAAAAAAAACCCTCAACACTTTATTTAAGAAAAGTAGAAACAACCTAAAGATTTGTGCTATTGTCCTAATAATTGCTTTATATCATAAGCAGGCATTTTTCTGTAGTTAACATTGTGCAATGCACATTAAAATGAAGTTCAGAGGAAAACTTTAGTGATGGTGGCATCACAATGCTTTGAGCATTAATTTGCTGCATTACCTGGAGGAGCAGTACTTATTTACTTATTTACTTATTTTTGCTTCCTGTGGGACACTTTTCTGAGGAGGATTGAATAATTTTCCTGGTAAAAGCAACAGCTGAAAAAAAAATCACGAGTGCCAGTCACAGCCACGTTGTTGTTAATACATAGCAGTGAAGCAGATTACATTAATTCTGAATTGTTTCACTTTTCTTGTGAAGATATTGTTTGGTGGTCTGAGCATAATTCTGGAAGTTGTGCATTTCTGCAATTCTGGAAATATCACTGTCAACAGCATTTAGGAAATTTGATTTTCTGTATTACTGCAGTGCTTTATAAAAATTCTCTCTTCTGTAAAATGAAGATCCTTCCTCAATACTGTACTGAGAACAAATGGTGCTTTTAGGAATGGAAGGTTTATCAGGTTTTTTTGACTTGGTGTTGCATAAAAACCTTTGAAAGCTGAGTTTGACAGAGGCACAGTAGAGTGGAGTGAGCCAGAAAGGGCTGGGTGTGTTGGGGGAGGGTTTAGACAGTGCTTAAATCAGGCAGCAGAGACAAAACCTGCCCTGACCTTGTGCTTCACTTCAGCATTAATAAAATCCAGGAGAAATAATTATGTCATATGTTGTAGGAATAATTTCCTTTGATATTAAAGTTAGCCTGGGCGATGGTTCAATGTGATAAATGTCTCTGGAGTTTTTTTCCTTACCTGTGGTGTAAATCAAAGAGCACTCAGGAACAGCCAGGCTGGCTTTTGGCTTTTCCTGTGCTGAGGATTTGTCTTTGTGGGAGTCAGGATCACATCCCATCCTTGCCAGAGGTAATAAGGTGGGAAAAGTTTTTTGTTTCATCCCCAGGGATGAAACTTGCTGATGAGTTTATCCTTTCTGCTCTGGATTGTGTAACTTGGGAGCACTGATTGCTTCAGACAGGGTTTTATTGGGTGTCAGGTGCCCACTGATCCAGGTTTAGCAGTTTATGTCACTGATATTGTCCAGCAGATCCTGCTGAATCAATTAATGAGGATGTATTAAAAAAAGAAAATAAATTCATTCCTTAATTCTGCCAAGGAAAATGTTTTCTGCTCTGGAGTAATAATTGACAAGAGAACTGTGAGTGGGACCAGTAGAAGGAAAATTCTGTATTTGAAAGATTCTTAGAACCTTTCATTTGAGTAACCTCCATTTTTGAAGATGTGGCAGATACATCCTCTGACACAGGTGGAGAAATAAATGAATTCATGGGATTTAATCAAAAACGTCAGAGGTCAGTCAAAACAAGTTCAGGACCACACTTGACTTTTGATATGTAACATATAAATTGACATTGGTTTGGGGGGTCTTGTACAGAACAGTTCCAAATTTGCTGATTTTCCCCATCTATAATAATCTTTGAGCACTTTTAGAGCAGGCAGTTTTGCATGAACTTAGCAATTGATTCAAAGTTAAACAAAAGGTGATGCAGGTGGAGAGAAAAAATTAAAATTTTATTAGGCTCAGCTGCATCAATCCTGATATATTTCCCCCTTCATCTTTCTTTCAACTGGAATTAAAAAATGCTGCTGTTCTTGACTAATTTTATTATTTTATAACTAGCTTCAAAAATTTATATCAACCCCAGATGCTCAGCATTTTTTGCAAATGTTGACCCATGACTGGTCAATTTAAATTGCAACAAGGTCAGACCTATCTCCCATAATTCACATCATGAAATGCCTCATAAAATCTGAAAGGCCACACACCAGGAAGTGCAGAGAGAACAGGATCTTCTTCAGCTGTTGGAAAAGCAATAAAAATGTTGCAGTATTTTTCTGTGAAGGAGCAATAATGAAACCTTTCCAGCCAATAGTCTGACTTGATTTTAATGATTTTAAAGACCATTCAATAACTTTATAGTGAAGGCATTTCCTGCCTTTATTATAAACTTAACACAGAACTGGGGACCAGCCTGGATAAATAATGTGGGGCCTGCTCTGATATTTCTGTACAATAATCTCTGCCAGGCTTGGATTTCCACAGCTCAGTGCCTGTGACTGGGAACAAGGATTGGGATTAAAAGCAAAAATATATTGTGGGTAAATAAATGCTCCCCAAACTGCTTTGTGGGGTTTGCAGAATAACAGCATTTGTTTTATCAACACCTTTGCACTCGAGTGGCTTTTCAGGCCATGCTGGAATCATCTTGAACTGTTGATTTTCTGCCTGCATTTAAAGCTGTGGTTTAAGAATGAATATGAGGAATTTTTTTTTGTGAAAATTGTTCTGAAATTGTATTAAATTATGACCTGGGGAGAGAATGTTGTGAGTTTTATTAATGCATTACCTGTGTCCAAATGACTAAATGCCATCTCCACTGCCAGCCTGGATTAATTTGGGCCCTCCTGAACTGGTGCTGATTTAATTGAGACCATTTGGGGCCTCCATTTCTGCCCAAGGGTAAAGCAGATAAAGTTCTGAGAACATTTGTTGCTCTGTGATGCCCTGCAGTTGCTCCAGTACAAAATAAACCCACAAAACAGTCTCATATGAATGATTTCATACCTATTCCAGAGCTGTCTCTGTGGTTCTTACACTTGTGCTTTTCTGTGGGTTGGAATTGCATTTTCTTTAATGTGAAGCATAGGGAGGTACCAATACCTTATTTATATTTGCATAGATCTTGATCTGACAAAGCACATAAGTCCCCTATTGATCAGCAGGATTTAAGTGTGTGTTATCCCTCCTGCTGAGCTGCAGCCAGAATTTGTAGTGCTGGGTGGCAGTGGGGACAACTCTCTTTTGTAAGCTGGTAAATAGGAAAATTTGTGTGAGGAAATTTCTCTCCCATTTCTCCAACACTTAGAATTATTTACATTTCATAGTTTAATGGGTGGCTCCTGTGTTGTTGTTTTCTTCCAAGCTCTAGTTATATCAGTACAAAGGAAAGAACTGGAATTACAATACATATATTTTTAGGCTAAAAAATTTTAATTTTACATATTATTTTAGGAATATGTCTTCCCTCTAGGTGAATGCATGTATCTTCCTTCAGTTTTCTCCCAGCTGAGAGTTGTGCTCTCTTTCCAGGCCATTAAAGGGAGCAGCAGAAAGCAGGAGTGCTCACTCTGCCAAAGGTGTGAGACAGACTGGCACTTATTCTTGCTCAAATAGCACTTTCTATTTGAAAAGAAAAGAAAAAAAGAAACAAACCGAGGGCATCAGCTGCTGTGTGAAATCAATCTTCTTACCTGACACAGGACAGGGCTTGCTCTGTAAAGAGGAGGGAAAAAGCCTCTCATCAGGGATGCTCCATTTCTGGGTTTGCTCAGCGTCCTTCTTGGCACTCTTCTTTCACCACTGCATCAGATACTTAATAGGCTACAAAATATTAGATTAATTAGGACATGCAGCTGCCAGATTATTAATGATGGAGTCATTGCTAAGTCAGTCATTCATTCTGAGGAATGATTCCAGCCTGACAATTCCCTGATTCTCTGCAGGGTCTAGGTTTTGACTGTTGTGTTTTTATATTCATTTTGAGAGTACAGTTGAGAGGTGGAAGCTTCTGGCTTGATGGAACACCAGAAACCCTCCATTTCCAATTATTCCCTTTATTAATCTCTGTTGAGTAATACAAGGTCTTCTTCATCAACAGCAGAAAGAATTCTGAGCTAGGTGCTTCATATGAGGAAATTAAAGCCCAACCAGGTTAGCCTGAGCTTCAGAAGCCTGCCAGCATCCTGGAGTGGGGGCCCATTAATACAGCTGCTTAAAATTATTGGGGATCTCTTCTTCTGTCAGTTCTGCTCAGGAACTTTTCAGTAGCATGAGAGCCTCTTTCTCCTCTGTAATCCAGGCTTAAGGAATATGAGACCTTAGCAGGGAAAATTTGGGAGAGTGGGGGAAGGCAGAGAAATTAGTGCTGCCTAATTTTAGTGATAAACGTTAGAAGCTTAGACAAATTAATCTTTTAATATGATCAAAAGGGAGAAGAACCCTGAGTTAAGCTCAGAAATATCTGATGTATGAACCTCCCTCTCTTCCAAGGAATCCAGCCTTGGGAACTTGGGATGGATGTTTTGGGTTTCCCTTGTAACTTGATGTACATAGTAAAATTCAATGTGCCAAACAGACAATTGCATTCTCCACGTCTGTATTTATAAAAATCAGGCAGCCTGATCATTTGTGATCCTGTGGGTGATGTTTATTTAGAATTTTACTCTGCTTCCTCCCTGCCACTTTCCTACACAGTTACTCTGTTGCTTAAACAGACAAGCTTGGGTTTTGGCTGTTCATTTCTGGAAGGAAGAAATTCTGCAGAGCTTGAAATTGCATGGATGGTTCTTCTAAAGAGGGTGAGAACAAAAGTGCACACACCTTGTTCCTCTCCCACTTCTGCCCAGCCAGCTTTAAATTTTCCTTTTAAATTTAGCATTGGTCTTGCACCACTCAGTTCACATTTTTCAAGCTGTTGCAAAATTTGCAGCCTTTCAATAATCTTTGTATTAATTTTCTCACACTGAAAATAAGTAATTACTCGCATTTTTCAAAGTGTGATCCAAATTAAGAGGCTACACTGCCTCTACTCTTGCTGGTTATTTCAGGAGAGTTAATCTACAACGTGGGTGACCTTTTCCAAATTTGGACCCGTCTGGCATTTTAAAATGGAATTGAGTATTGATCCCCACACTGTTAATTTATTGTTTAATTAAGAAATCATCGTGCTGTGATGTGGTTTGATTGCACATCCTTTTCCATATCAGCCAATTAACGTGGAGAGCCATCACAAAACTATCACCTTTTATTATTTTTTTTTAATGGAGCTTCCCAGAAATGGAGGTCTCCTCTCATGGACTAATGGTTTGGAATGCATTTTAGCATAAACGACCTGCAGGAGCTGCTGTAGGAAGTAAATTCTCAGTTTTTATCGTTTGGGCAGGACGAAGGTGCTGCTTCCTGCCCTTGATGGAGTTTCTGGAATTCCTCTGTGCAGCCCAGGTCACCAACACCTCCATGAAATAGAGAAGTGCTTGTTAAGGACCAGTCAGAGCTGGATTTACTTTTTAGGGAGAAGAAACAATATTTCTGCCAGGAGGCAGCACCAGCAAGATTTCAAGGGTCAAGTTCCCTTCCTGTGGGTGAAAAATATTTAAAGCAGACTTGTGACATTGCCAAAGTATTTCTATTTTGTGTATCTAAACGTGTACCTAAGTAAATTTGAGCTTCCTGTGTTTTCTGCAGAACATTTGTGTCTTAAAAGACACCTCTCTCAGTAGCTTATTGATCCTGTCGTGTGTTCTTAGGATTTTTTTATTTTTTGTTGTTGTTTGAAACAAGGTCTTATCGAAATGTTGTCTTCTGCCTCTTCAACCCCTGCTTTTAATGTTCCATCCAAAATCTCTTGTGAGTGAGCACTGAAACTAAAAATCCTGGCTGGGATACTCGAGCCAAGGACTACTCTTACCGTCAGGTCTTTGAGATGTATTAAAGTATTAAAATATTCTTGCTTAGCCAGGACCCCCAGGTGTGTTCAGGGAGCAAATTTGATAATGGAAACTTAAAGTATAAACTAACAACTTTAGAGCAAACATTTCTTTTTAAAAGGCTGCAAAAGCAATGCAGGAAAAGGAGTGGGAGGTGTTGTTTTTTTTTCTTCTCTTCCTCCTCTTTAAAGTTTTGTCTAAAAGAATAAATTTTTTTCCTATGTTACTTTTATATTTCACAATTATGAAATCAACAGCTCTTCTGTAGATTCCATTTCTTTTCATTAGTCAGTTCTGAGGTGAAAATGAATAATATTTATATATTTATCAAGTAATTTCTGACCAAAATAAAAACTTACCCATAATATTTTGATTTATTGAAAGTAGATATATTTTTAATTACCAAATAATTTAGTAGAAATAATATGAGCACATCAAGCACAAAAGTATCCAGAAATAAGTCACAGTGTTGTTAAATTTAATTTGGTCTAAGCTTCAAATAGAAATCATTATCAGATAATAACTTCAGCTTAGTTATTCAAGTCTTCTTTGCAGTTCCAAGTCCACTCTGAAATAAATAGCCTGTCAAAACAACACATTGTTAGTAGCTCAGCCTTCAAGGAATTACAGGACCAGAAGCTCCCAAATTATGGCACTTGTGAAATGGGGAACAAACTGCATCAGTTCAAGGAACATTATTGGAAAAACTGGTATCACCCTGGTGAAGAAATGAAACCTTAGTGGTGTTTTTCTCGGGTAAAAGTTTGTGCAAAATTAAGACACTTGAATTCAACCAATGAGAATCCAATGAAAGCAAATTATATCTCATTTTCTGAGAAGAGCCTGCAGTTTGGTGTTATTTAATATCTTGACTATAATTGGGAATAAAAGAGGAAGGGAATCTGAAATAATCCCTTTCAATTCTATTTCTCAAGGAGTTTCAACTCTTGGAAGAAAGAAAACAACAAATTTTTCTTCTGGTTATGATAATGTTCTTTCCTCAGAATTCAAGTCCCTCAGTGATGCAGAACTGTGACAAAAGTGCACATGGAAAGGATTGAAAACCTGCTGGTAAACCAAAATTATGATCTAAAGCCCACTGAAATGGAAAAATGGGATTCTTCCTATTGACATCCCTGGCTTTTAGATCAGGCCCTTGATTTATTACCAGCAAAAAAATCTTAAAATTTCCGATGCAGTGTCAAAAGCAGGTTTCCTTTTAATACCCCATAAAGCATGGAGGGTTAGAAAGCTGCAGAATGAGCAGGTAAAGCAGAAAAGCAAATGCTTTTTCAGCAGGTCAGAGGAAGCTCACTTGTTTTACAGTTAAGGAATAAGGCCTCAATTGAGAGTGACAGCAGGAGTTTTACTGCTCCAGCCCATGGGAAGTGATGGCTGTCAGGGTAAACTGCATTCCAGAGGGCTTTCAGCACTCCCAGGGCTGTGACATCCATCTGAGCCAGGGCAGAAGCTGGGCAGGTGAGAAGCAGTGAGAGGAGCTGGGTTTAGGAGGGCAGGGGGGGACGTGGCTGGGATGCCCAGGGTTGGTCAGCCAGCAAAACTCACCACTTCAGTGTTGGAGTCAGTGAGTCAGGGTCTCTCTGAATTCTTCAGAGAGAAATCAGATTGTAGGGATTGAATAAGGTTTAGTAGGAGCTGCAGTGTTTTTAGTAAGTGAAAGGCCTCAAATACCACAGTAGCAGAGAGTGTTCTGCTGAAGGTTGTTGATATCTTCGTTGAGGCTTCATTGATATCTTCAGTAGAGGCTCCAGGCCCACAGTTGTAGACAGGACTTAGACATAATAGAGTTATAGTAAGAGTATTGCTTACATTTCTTAGATGGAACAAGATAGGTTGTATGTGTAGTGCTATATGTAACCTGGTGAGCTAAGAAACTGGAATTCTAATAGGTTGAAGAGTAGTGGTCTGAGCTTGCATCTGAGCTTGTTGGAGAAATCCTCTATAACAGTATGCATTAGGAGAGTTGGTGCTTTTAACTATTCAGCTTCCAGCCACTTGCTTTAGCCATTCTGGCTTCTAGCCATTTGCTATTGCTGCTGCTTTTGCTATTGCCTGTTGAGATTGATGTGCTTTGTAATAAATAACCTTTTAACTATTAGCTGCTTTGCTGATTTAGAGAATTACCTGACAAGTAAAAGCCTAAGGGCTCAGAGTGGGAGCCTAAAGAGGTCTGGAGTTAGGTGCCATACAGCACCTGGGGTCAGAAAGAACCCCACACCAGATGCCACAACTGGTGCCCCATGTGAGGCCACACTTCAGTGTGAAACATCCAAAGTTTTCAGCCAGGACAAAGGATGTTTCCTAAAAGCAAGGCTCTTGGAAGCTTTGAGACTCACAGACTTTGAGGCAGTGAGTGACATTTCCTGGCAAATTTCAGAATGGAGATAATTTGTACATTTTAACTGAAGTGCCTGGACATGAGGGAAGGGCAATGAAGTGTCATGGGCTGATAAACCCTTCAGTGGCACTGGTGTGAGCAGAGCTACAGAGAGACCTCAGCACAAAGATGGGACCCAAAACCAGATCAATTCTTGCTAAAATACAGTCTTTGATAATGGACATTACCAGCAAATAAAGCAAAAACACCAGGGAACAATGCCCCTGTTGCTTGCATTTCCCTGAAGCTTATTCTTTTGTGCAAAAGATTTCAAATCATGCTGAATGCTATTTTTACTTGAAATGTAATCAGGGAGAATGAGAAACTAATATTCTCAAATTGCAATTATGAAAGAAAATATGTAACATTTGAGGTGCTTCATTTAGAGAACACTCCAGGTTAATGATATGATTTTTCTAATGAAGATATTTTCCTGAATACTTGGAATTGTTGCATTTGTCTCATTTGGTAATGAATAGATTGATATGCAGATGATTTCAGCATCTCATTAAAAGAGCTGCAGAATAAATGCTGAAACTCATTCAAGTGAATTGAGAATGCTAGTTCCCATTATGCTGCTTCCCAAGTTTAATTAATAAGTTGTATTGGTACAATTAATCATAATCAGATGGTTATGAAAAGTGAGTTTTTATGATCCCAGTGCTTTCTAAATGCACACTGTGGTACATCTGCATCACTCAGGTCCACGTGCAGCAAACCCAGCAATGTTTACAATAATATCTCAGTACCTGGAGTGATTGTGCTGATTTTATGCTGAATTAAAGCTGATCTGCTTTGTTTAGGTGCCCACTTTAATGATATCACGTCATGGAATGTGTAAAACAGGCAGGACTGGGGGCCAGGCTCATCTCCTGCCAGAGCAGGATCACAGACAACAATAAATTGGAGGATTCAAGGGTGGAATAGAGCAGGGAACCTGCAGCCTCCTCCCAGCACCTGCCAATAATCCTTGCCTCTCCTTTCCTCTCCAGCCAGCAGTGACACCACACAAAGTCCCTGCAGAGTTCTTGCTGTGAGGCATTTCTGGGGCTTGGAGAAGCAATCCTCACCAGCTGGAATATCCATGGGATGATTGGTGACAAAGAATTTCCCAGAAATACTCGTAGGGAACCTAGAACTGCTGAATGTCCTGGTTTCCTCCTCCTTCAAGCACCTTCTGTCTCTCTGGGTGTGTGCACTTCCCCTCCTGCTCTTGTTTTCCTTCTGACATGGCACCCTGAGAATCCTCAGGGCTCTCTCATGACTGATCCCAGGTTTTCAGACACATCAGAGCCCATGGAACAGCCAGCTATGGATGGGCTTGGGTTGTCTTAAATAAACTCCCTTTTTCTTTTTTTTCCCCTTTAGGAAATGAAGAGATCAAGTGGCAGAACTGCAGGAGTCTCGCCTCGTTCATTATCTTTAAAATTTGCATTCCTGACTTATTTTGAGGAAAAAAAAAAGATACTAAAAAGGGAACTAAAAGAGACCCCACACAAAAACAAGGAGGGAAAAAATTCCCAACAAACTGCCTGAAGATATTTTCATTAGCTACTGCAAGCAGGTGCCAGCATTCCAAGGACACCTGCTCCAAGAAAAGATGACGTGAGCAGAGCATGTATCCTGTTTATTTTTTCCTGGGGATGAGAGGATAAAAGGGAGTGGAGTGTTGAAATGGGGAAACATGACAGGCAGAGTGCACAAAACCTGGCAGCTTGTAGGGAGTCTGACAGAGAAGCACTGCTGATATTCCTGGGAGCTGCATTCATCACAGGGTGGGTGTGGATTTGTCTGGCAACGTTTGTAGGAATGCAGAACCACTTTTAGATCTCATTTGAAGAGCTCTGAATATTTTGCAAGCACTCTGGCTTTTCCCACCCCTATTAATACAGAGGGATTTCACTGACTCTTAATTAAGTGTTAGGGTGTGAGTATGCTTGTGTAGCAATAGCATGCTTGTCTCTAGAAGTCTGCAGAATTTTGTAATAAAAATAGAGTTTAAAACATCAATCCCTGTTTATCTCTGAGGGTGCAGCACACAAGGAGTTAATAGAAGGAAAATTTTCATTTCCTAGAGGGAGCTGTGAACATGACTTCAAACAAATCTGTGCCCAACTGTAACAAGTGCCTGAATATTTCTACTGTACCTGCTGGATGATTGTGATCTCTGTTTAAACAAAGGATTTCTTCTTTTTGATCCCTCTATTTATCCTCCTTTCAATGAAGGATTTTCAGCTCATTTAATTAGAAGCTGCTCTCTAAGAAATTATTGGGACACCGTGGCTTAACATTATAACTTTGAGCAATGATAACAAACTCCCTCAAGGAAATTGACTGAAAGGCACTTCTTAAAATACATGTTATTGTCAATCATTATCATCAACAGGTGAAATTCTCATGTTCTGGTGTCATTTTTTTATCTAATACAACATGTTATCTCTTTCCTTTTGGTTTAGTAAGGAAACAAGATTTATGAATTCACTGTCTCTCTGTTCCTCCGACAACTTTGGATCCTATTAGCTCTTTTCAGGGGAACTTGATAAAGATACAGTGGCATCAAAGAGATTTTCTGTTAACACTTCTGCAGAAGGAGGCAGCTGGGCAGGGAGAAGAAAACCAGCCTGGTCTGGTGGGAGGTGTCCCTGCCCATGGCAGGGGCTTGAAGTGAGATAATTTTTAAGATCCCTTCCCACCCAAACATCCTGGGATTGATTCTGTGTTGTCTTTTGTTATCAGACACCAGCGAATCTGCACAAGGCAGTGCAGGTGACTGAGATTTATGAAGGCTCATGAAAGGAACAGCTCTTGTGGATGACAAGATAAAGAGCATTTTTATGCAGATATGACATATTTCTACTACTATTTCCTCTGTAGAGGAATCCTACACTATCTTGCCAAGTTGGTGTCTGCTATTGCTCTGTGTGTTGAACTTCTCTCTGAAATATTCCAATTTCCTCACTTTGGTCATTTCTGCCTTTCCCTGGATTTGAAACTGTCCTTTGTGGAACTCCTACATGAAGTCAGGGGAAATTTGCTTTTCATTTTGGTGGGAAAAGAGACCTGGGTGCAGTGAGAATTTACAGAATTCCAATTTTGTCATGCATCAGGGCTGTGTGGAGCCCAGCCCACCAAGGGAATGTAGAAAGACAAAGCAAGAGATGACTGAAAAGCAAATCCTCTTCAGGTGCTGCACTCCATAGGAAGCAGGATTTAATTCTGAGTGTTCTATCAGACAATTAAATCCAAACCTGGTGAAAACCAGATGTACTTACAGAAGGTTACTGATCATCCTGATACAAACTTTTTGTGGAAACTGCAGAAGGTGAAGATTTCCTGGGAAAATTCCTGTTAAAAGATCTGAAGTCCTTGGGGATATTGGCATCTCAAAACCCTGAGTCCTTCTGCTTTACAGGGTGTCAGCTTTCCAAGCTGAGAAATCCAGAAGCAGTTCAGCAGCTTATTTCAACCTGAGGAAGGGAGGAAAAAAAATAAGGTTTCACAGCTGCCATTTGCTTTTGTGGGGCAGATCAACTGCTTCCCAAAAACAACCTGAGAGCAACCCAGTCATCACTTTCCCTTCATGTCCAGGGACTGGAAGTCTGTTCCAGTACAATCCACAGGCACAGACCACACTGCCTTGTTTTATTCTCTTGATGGAGCACACAGAGCTTTGTTGTGTCGCTGCCTCTGAAGAGATTTCTCTGCTGGCCACAAAGAAATGACTTTGCAGGCAGTGGTTTTATCTCCACCCCGCTGCTTCTCATTTTCTTTGGCTCCAGGATTTCTCCTGCATTGATTCTGTAAGGTTTTTCCTACCATGCTCTGCTGGCTTGGACACTTTCCCCACTCCAAATACTGAGCCTGAGAAAAGAAAACAAAAAAAAATACTGCATGCCACTGATTTGACATTGTGAAATTTGTTGTGTTTAAGGGGTTTTCTGCAGGAGGGTGTTGTTGAAGCCTTTCTGTCTCTTGGTTTTCCTACAACATCGTGGAGTTCAAATCTGGAGCAGCATTTTCAATCAGAGAGAAGCTTTTTTTATTTTCAGGGCTGTAGATGGAGCATTTTGAGTAGCCTTAATCACATTCATAAAGGTTTTTAGGATTTCTTTTGTGTGGTATTTTATGTGTCAACCACTGTAGTCAGAGCCATTTCTGAGATTCAGGATGGATCACATCGCAGAGCTGAGATGAGAAATTTACATCTTTATGGAAGATGTAAAGAGACCTGGGATATAAGAAAATGGGGCATTTTATTAAATGATGCATTAGTGAGGCTTTATATTTCCAGCATAGCACCTGTTTATACTGCCAGCACTGGAGTCCATGGGTGCAACATTCTCATATTGAATATATGGCTTGTTCCTGCTCTCGTTACAGCCTGATTATTCTGGTGTAAATGCACCACTGCAGGTAGATGCCTTTTTATTGTAGAGCAGCCATCTGTGTTTTTAAAGTCTTGATGAGGCTCTGAAAAGCCAAGCAGCATCAACTGCTTACAATAGCCCAATTTTGATAACTTTAGAATCAGAGCATTCAAAAATAATCTCCAGCAATAAGTGAAACTAGATTGTGTGGTGCAATGGGAGGCTTGTGTGCTGATTGGCTCTGTGAGCTCTCCTCAAGCATCTTTTTTCCCCTCTGCTTGCCAAATTTAGGCATTAGATAAAAGATTTTAAAATGGTGCCCTAGGCTCCACTTTGGTGGTCTTAATTATTTACTGCCTCCTTGCACACAGCCTTCCCCACTTAAGTAATTGCACTAACAAATTACAGTATTAAAACGTCTGTCTAAACAATTTGTAGGTGCAGCCTGATATTTAGATGCTTAAAGTGCTGCTCTGAAATCCACAGTTTATTGTGCATGTGAAATTACACTTGAAAAAGAGGAGTGTCTCGGAAAAATCAGGGTCATTTGTGCAAATATATCCAGTGGTTGGAACCAGGGAAATTTGCATAATTATAGAAAAGTGCTGTGCTGGAACCCAGGGTAACTTCCCTGGGGTCTGTGATACCTGTCAGGTGGAATAAGATGCATTACAGCCTTTGCCTCTTAAAAAATACACCTGTAAGTGATGCCTTGTCTTGATCCTGCCTCTTTCCTGGGATTCAGCCTTGGCTGCACATTAATTTTACACTGGGCACTGCTATTTCCTCTCATTACTTTCACTTCTGGGAAGCACTTGAGGCACTGACCCAGCTGAGGGAAATGAGGGGCCTTGCCCAGGGTGACATGCACAGTCAGTGACAAGCCCAGAGAAGGAACATGGATTTTTATTTTACCTCAAATACTCCTTTGGAAAAAAAGGGTTTTTATCCCTTGTCCATGTCCAGGATCATGATCAGCACTGCAGGAAGGTGTGAGCTCTTTGCTTGATGTTCTGAAAGGGAGGGTGGAATCCTTCAACTTGATTTGTCCTCTGATGTCTTCTTCAAGCTGGGTCTGGCAAGTGGAAGAGAGTGCAGCAGGTGATGGTTCCATGCCCAGGCAGTGCCCCTGTGTCTCTAGGGACAGAGGGGATGGGTGGCTCAGACCCCACACCCAGCTCAGCTCAGCAGAGAAGAAAAATTGACTCTCACCCTGAGGACACAACCCAAGTCTTCCCTCTTTGCAAAAAGAGTTCCCAGTAAATTAATCAAGCCAGTATTCATGGCAGAATTCAGCTCCACTGAGCTTCCAAATAACTCAGTTTCGTCACACATGCTGGGAGTGCTTAGAAACCTCCTTGGAGGAAAAAGCTGAGCCCTGAGTGCCTCTCCTTTTTAAAGGCAGGTGAGATTCAGTGCAGGCTTAGGCAGTGACACAGGGACAGGGCTGGGATGTCCTGAATTCCTGCTGGAGGATGTTCCTTCTGGGATGTCCTGCACTCCTGGGCTCTTATGTGATTGCTCTGGCTTGATTCTATTCCTCAGAGCTGCTTTCTGACCACTAAAATCAGTGTATCTTGACCAAAACCACTCTGAACTCCCCAAGAAGAACTTCTCTTAAGAGCTCATTTGGATACCATATGAGATTATATCATTGAGGTAAGGCTTATGAGAGATTTTTGGATGGAATTGATGCTGCTTCAGGTCAAGGGAAACATTATTAAGAGCCTGTCTTTAAAACCTGAATGCACATAAGCATTATTTCCAGAAGAATCTCTTGAATTGATGCCTCTCTCACAGCAGAGCCAGGAGGATGTGCTCCTTCCTTCTGGGATGTCCTGCACTCCTGCTGGAGGATGTGCTCCTCCTGTTCAAGAGCCCTTGGCAGGTGGGATGTAAGGCTGAATTGGGAACACCTTTCTGCCCATGCTGAAACCAGGCCTGGCTGAAAGTCCTTGAGAGCACACTAAAAACGACCACAAATACAGCATGGAGTAGTGAGGACTGGTATTTTGGGGAAGAGGGGGGATAATTGTAGCAGAAATTGTGGAGATTTATCTTTAAATTGAAGTATCTTGATACAGATCTATGAGTAAGTGAGAGGATGGTATAGAAAAGGAGTGAAAATCCTGCAAGAGCTATTTTTTCATCTGATTTGGTATTCTCAACAGCGGCAGGTGATGTTTGAAAGCATTTGCATTGCATCTGTCCTTTATGTTCACAATGAGATAACAGAAGCTGAGGGATCTGATCAAAGCACAGCCCTGTGCCTCCCGTTCTGAAAGCAGCAAAATATTCCAGAAAAAAAAAAATTAAAAAAATGAGAACGCTCAGGCAGGTGTATAGAAACAAATTCACAGCAGACATGTAATGGCTCAGAGGAGATAGTGCAGAGGAAAGAGGTGCAAATGGGAACTCTGGGTTTCAGCTTTCTGGTCAGGTTGGATGCAGACACTCTCTTTCCACTTAGTTAAGTACAACAGGGGAAGTGTTTGTCCATCTCTCGGAGGTGAGAGATGCCTGTAAACAAATCAGTGAGGGGAAAGAAGAGAGGACATGTTCCTGCATTTAGAGTGGGATATCACCAGGAAAGGCTGTGTGTGTTTACAGCCCTTTAGGGAAGCAAATTGACAGGCAGGTGATGGTGATCTGTGACTCCTTTTTCCCAGCAAGTCCATCTTGTAATTCTGCACAACTTCTCCAAGGATTTCTGGGTAAAGAAATGGAGGAAAGACCCATTTATTTCTAAATTCATATCTTAAGAGTTGAAAATATATTAATATTTTTAATATCGATGAGGGTTTCATGCTGGATATTTCTATATAGTCTTTCAGGATAAATACCAAATTACACAACAAATTTCAAAGATGTAGCAGTTTGGTGTTTTGGCATCAAGAGTTTGGTAACATTTAATTTCTTTCACAACACCGTGATAAAAGACAAAATTCAAACAATAATTCAAAGGATTCAAAGTTATTGAAACTAAAACTTATTAATGAGGCAAGTGTCCTTGTTGAGAGCAAAAACTTGCTTTGTCTGTGGAAGGGACTCTTGTTTTCTGAGCTTGTCAGTGCTGTAGGAGCTGCAGTGAAAGAAGATGACACCACCCCAGGCACTTCAATGTTGTCTTTCCAGGCTATTGAAGCTGAGAAAGATTAGACTGATCCCAAGAATAAAGCACTGCATGGAGAGCCAAGGGGCATCACTTCATTTCCCAGCCCTGATACAGTTTTGTCCAACTGTCTCAGGCAAATCACTTAATGTCTGTGTTTATTTTCCCCTCTGTAGATTTGCAGGAGTGCTTTTCCACCTTGCTGTGGTGGTAGTTTGATTTCTGGAGATCTTAACAGGAGCAGGGTAAAGCATACAATATAGAAAACTGATTTTAATAAATGTCACTTCATGAATAAGGGCCACGAGGAAATAGTATGGCCTCAGGGGATTTCTGATGGAAGAACTGTGCTTTATTCCTCAGAACTTTTAGAATAATGTTGACAAGTCAGAAACTGAAAGGTACAACTTAACAGAAATCCAGGGAGCTCTCCCAAGAACTGATTTATTCAAATTGTTTGAAAAATGAGATACTTGTGGAGTGGTGACTGAGACATTAGGAAATATTGTGAAAATCAGATCCAAGGCATGCAGCACAGGACTCCTGAAATGACATTTCATCTGACTGAGAGTGGAGGTGAGACCTTCACCCAATTACTGAGGGGTGAAAGCCTGAGCTTGGTTGGTAACAAAGGGAATTGGAGCTGAAAGGATCCCTTTCCTGAGGGTGCTGTACAATTGTCCCGTGGTGAAAAATTGAAAACACTTGAACACCTGCTTTCTTTTTCTGCCTTTTGCTTTGTCCAAAGATGCCCAAATGTAAAAACACCTCCTGGGCAGGGGAAACAACCAATGTTTCCAAACACATCTGGTTCTGCCTGAAATGCCAAAAAACCATTTCTTTTGAAGTGTCAGCGTGGCTCCTGTCCCCCCCTGCCCCTCTCTGTCTCCTGGGGTGTTCAGGAGGGTGTGCTGAGGTGAAATTCCCTTTGGCACAGCCACAGGTTTTTAACAAGGCCTCAGGAGCCGCTGTGACAGCAATTTATGAGCTGTGAATAGAACTCTGTGCTGATTCTATTGATGCTGAAAGCCACCACCAAGGCTGCTGTGCACTGACATCCTTGTTGGCAGCATGTCATGGAAGCTCCATCCATGTCAGCAGTGAGATGTGTTAATGCCAGGCTTGTCAGAGGTGTCTGGGTCCTGGCCATTTGGGGATTTCCTTGAGTTGGTTTTTTAATATAATCTGCATGGATTCATCTGAAATATTGTCTTTCTTGCCTGGAATAGCAGTCAGAGTGCCCCACAGCCACTTCTGAACATCCATTTCCCCAAGCTCACAGCTGTGAGGGCTCCAGGCTTGTTCCCAGAATGAAATGGGGACAGAACTTTTGGGCTGGGGTCAGCTCAGCACCTGTGGTGATGTCTGGAGAGGCTGACCTGGAACAGAGGTTGGACAGAGTTAAAGGAATAAAGTGGGGATTTATTGAAATCCTTCAGAGGATTCACCTTGGGCAGTGCAAGAGCCTGGCTGTGGCTGTACCCAGGATGGACTCAAGACACGAGTTTCACACTTTTATAGGTTCTGGTCCATTTCCACATTGGTGTTCATGGTCCAATTCCAGCTCCAGATTCTGCAGTCCCACCCTCCCAGATTGTCTCCTCAATTCTCTCTGTTTGCACCTTTTTGGGGCTGAAGCTGCAGCCGTGTCCTTGGTTCTGGGCTGGACAAGGATTGTTCTGTGTGACTGAGCTGGGAGGAGAACTTGTAGCACTTGATATCAAGTTCAGAGTCACACACCAATGCAGTGCAGAATCTGGAAAATGTAAAAGCTGAAACTTAAGGCCTCGGTGGCAGCACAGAGGTGGCACTGCCTGGCTTGGCAAAGTAGGGCAGGGCTCTGGCTGCTGTGCTGCCCACAGCCCACCCCAAACTGCCAGCAAAGGCAGGAAATTTAATGAATTCCAAAGTCTTTCTGAAAACCTTGTGGGGCTGGCACTCTCCCCCATCTCCCTGCAATAAGAAAAGTCTTTAACTTTTTTAATTGCTTCCATTTTTTTTCTCCTTGATGGTGACATTTCTTCCCCAAGTGGCTCCAATGGTGGTTCATTTATCATTTTTTTCCCTTTCCCAAGCCCATGTGACTTTGTTTTTCTTAATTTTATTTAATTGATTATAACTAATTGACTCTCACTTCAGGGAATAGAGGTTTCTGAGCCTGATCTTAATTTATTTTTGGTGAAGTCTTTTTCTTCCTGTCTAGGCTTGAGCTACAAGGTTATACTTTTACTAAAAAAAGGGGGCTGAATGAAACGATGCCTTGCCCCAACCTCAGTCTATGGCCTTGGAAGGCACTGGAAACTTACCTTAATATCCATTAACTCTTCTGTCTGCTTTTAATTGCACCATGCCTTGCATGCAAGCACAGCCAGGTCTCCTGTGAATCAGGCTTCTAGATTTTATCTACATAAATATTTCTTTCCTTTCCTTTCCTTTCTGGAGCATGCATATGTTGTATTGAAATCTAGGAACAAGGCACAGTCTCTTACTCCAAGGCTTCATCTCCACAGCACAATAAAAGCTTTGCTCTTTTAAAAGGGAAGGAAAGCAGATTTCCTTGGCAGGGGAAATAATTTCAGTTCGATCTCTGGCGTGTGGATAACTATATTTATTTTCTTATGTAAAATACTTGGAGATACTCTAGAGAAAATAGGGTTTATTTATGAGAGGCATTTTAAAAACACTGGGTTTTCTGCATTATGATACCAGAGCATCCCAGGACAATTTTGTGGTGACAGGGAATTTCTGGTTGTGCTCTTCATATTTGACCACTTCCCCTCCCCACACAATGCCTGCCACATTTTCTGCTCTGGGTTTTAGAGGACTCCAAGTCACCCCTGGATTCTGAACAGATCTTGATGGAGCTGCCAGCAAAGCTGTTTATTATTTTTGCTATTTTGTGGTTTGTGTGCATGAACCCAAAGGGATGAGGGGCATTTTTCAGTGGCACAGCCCCATTTCCATCCTGTGCCTCCTGTGCCTCCCTCTCTGCTGCTGGTGATCATCACAGGATCCTCTGCAGATTAGGAACAAACTGTGAAGGAGTCCTTGCTACACCGTGAAAGCCAAGGGAATCTTAATTTTATTTTATTTTATTTTATTTTGGTTAAGACGCTGTAGTTTGCCCAAGAGCACCATCTTCTGGCTCTGCATTTCTGGGAGCTGAGCTAAATTCTGCTGCCAGGGGAAGGTGGTGAGGGGAAGGGAAAGCTGGCACAGCTGTGCCTGGTGGGTCATTCGCTGTCATTTCCTGTTTAAAAACGCCAAAGCTCTCTCTGAACCATTTTCACTTGCTTTGGCACAGCCTCCTGCCCTGTTCATTGGTGGCAGAGCTGGGGAGGGTTTTCAGAACTCCTTGCAATTCTTGGCTGACTTTGGACACTTTTCTGTGTGCTCCTGCTATTCCTGATGTCCCTGCAGTGAGTTCACACTGCTAGGCTCTTATGTGGTTGCTCTGGCTTAATTCTATTCCTCAGAGCTGCTTTCTGACCACTAAAATCAGTGTCTCTGGACCAAAACCACTCTGAACTCCTCAAGAAGAACTTCTCTTAAGAGCTCCTTTTGATCCCATATGAAATTATTTCATTGATGTAAGGCTTGTGAGAGATTTTTGGATGGAATTGATGCTGGTTCAGGTCAAGAGAAACATTATTAAGAGCCTGTCTTTAAAAACTGAATGCATATAAGCATTGTTTCCAGAAGAATCTCTTTTGGATCAATGCCTCTGTCAGAGCAAAACCAGGTGGGAACATTAAATGTGAAGAGGGCCCAAATAACAATCGGATCGGGATAGGATGTGCCCAAAAGTGTGTATTCTATCACCATCTGCTGAAACCAGATGGGTCAGTGATCCTTATCTCTGTGGGAGATATCTCCTGCTAATGGGCCATCTTTAAAACCAGGTGGAGCAGTGTTCTTTATCTTTCCCAAAACCCATCCTTCCTCCAGGAGATATCTCCTGTTAATGGACATCTGTTAAACCAGGTGGAGCAGTGTTCTTTATCTTTCCACAGCCCATCCTCCCTCCAGGAGATATCTCCTGTTCATGGCCATTGAGTCCCAGTGCATGGCTG
>JANRGV010000008.1:16980801-16996393 GCA_024734035.1 Alethe castanea
GTAAAGGTATAGTAGACCACGTAAATAATATCTTATGTCTTCATTACAGGCATGTAAAGTTGGGAGAAGCAATGTAGTGAAATTTTTGGTGATGGGACCCAAAGGAGTAGCCCTTTTTTGTTAAATGAAGCTAAATAGGCTCAATATTTTATGCCAAAATATAACACAGAAAGGAACTTTGCCACTGCCAAGGGGTGTTTTTAAAGGTAAAGTGATGCAGAGAAGTAAAAGCATAACCAGAGTAAATGAACAGGCATGGCTACTCAAGTGTGTAGTAAAGATGGGAAAGAAAAGCTGACAGCTGTCACGAAAGTCACAATGGGTGGATAGCACACAAAAAGCTCATTAAGTTGTGGAAATAACAACACTTTTTGCAGAAAGGAAGTCCAGGTGCTGGACCACCTTATGGAAAATCTGCCCAACTTCCCTCCTGCTGATGCTGTTTGCTTCCATCTTGGCATGTTTGAAATATTTCTTCTGCCCTATGGGCTACCAGAATCCTTTTGCCTCAAACAACCTGAACTACCCCATATACTCAGGACTTCATGGTGTATCTCCAGTATGAATTCTTGCATGAAAAACCTGGAAGCCAAGTCCCTACTTGGGGTCTGCTCTGCCACTAAAAAAACGCCACTCTCTGGGGGAGATCCTGCAGAATCACTGCCATGAGTTGTTTTGCAGAGTACAATGTTTTCTTTCTAGGACTTGTACCAAAGAGTAAATGATTTTCAACTGAGCAGCCTGGTGGAGGGTATCCCTGCCCACGGCAGCTGGGTGGAACCAGGAGGCTTTTAAGGTCGCTTCCAACCCAAACCATTCTGTGATTCTGTGATCAGACCATCCCCAAGGCAGGCTCCTGGTCTGCGTGCATGGAGGAGGAATATCTGAACCCTGGAAAGAACTTAACTCTGGCTGAGTACCTGGGCTCCCAGGCACTCTGACATAGAAAAAATAACATTGTAATATTTTTGTGCAACCTAAGAGGCGACATTAGAAGGAGAAGTGAAATGAGCCTCTGTGATTCAGATGAGAGAAGGGATAAAACTAGATTAAATTATATGAACACGACGTTTTTACTCTATCTCTCCATCTGCAGGCAAGCTTTTAAACTTCTTTAGGATGTACTGTAGAGAGCTTCTTAAGAGGGATTCAGGACATGGATGCATGTTCCATCTGGGTGGCCAGCACATTCATCCTGTAGCTATCCCCCCATCCTAAAACAGGAGGTGGAACATCTTCCGCTGGCCACAAAAGCTGTTTTTGCACACCCCGCCACGGGCAGCGACACCTTCCGCGGACAAGGCCCACCCAGGAAAGGGGTTTTGCCTCTTTTCCTCCCCCTCCCACGCCCCTGCAGCCCGGCCCCGGCCCCGGCCCGCCCGCCCCTCACCACGGCCGTCAGGTCCTGCACGCTCTTGGGGTCGGTCTCGGCCATGGTCGCTCCGGCGGCGGCTCCACTTCCGGGCCGCGCCCCGCCACTTCCGCCTCTCGCGAGAACTTCCGCCCCGCGGCATTGTGGGAAATGTAGTCCTTTCCCCATCCACGGTAGTCCACAAATCCGGCGCAGCTATTAAAGCTTTTCACTATTTATACGTTTCGGCTTCAAGTTGCGAGGTTCTCTCATTAATTATCCTTCTGTCTTCTGTTGGTTATTAGCTCCGTTGGTAGCACCAAGAGCGTGGTGTTAAATCATTCTATGTGAAAAACGTCTCTTCTCTAAGGATTATACATTTTGGTTGAACCACAGCTGTTGTCTCTGTTTAATACATCTCCGTGTACAATTTGGTTCCTGAAGTCTTCACTTCTTTTCACAAAGGAAAAAAAAAGAATTATTTATTTCCCAATTTTCTTATTATTTTTTTAAATGTACAATATTGAAATGTCCCTTTATTTTATTTATTGCTTTCTTCTGGATGAGCGGTTAAGCTTAGGTAGGTCTTATCTTTTGGATGTTAACAATCTACCCTGAATTAGATGAAAATTTAAAGGATGACATTTCATTAATATTTCTTAGGGAATACGTTGGAATTTCTG
This sequence comes from Alethe castanea, assembly GCA_024734035.1. Classification (NCBI taxonomy): domain Eukaryota; kingdom Metazoa; phylum Chordata; class Aves; order Passeriformes; family Muscicapidae; genus Alethe; species Alethe castanea. Next base: position 16,982,836 of record JANRGV010000008.1, read on the forward strand.
CTGCTTTGAATAGACAAAGCTGGATGATTTGATTAGAAATACTTCATGTGTGCAGGAGAATAGGTAATTATTCTCAGTGCCTGCTCCACTGAGATGTTTTTTCCCCTCTGTTATTGAGTTAAAAGAGGTTTGGCAGATCAATCACAAATTTACAGCTACAGATCTCAGACAGAAATTAAAGACAGTTGAAATGTTTTTCCTCATGGAAATTTGAAATGTGTCCTTCCAGCTCCAACTCTATAAAACCAGGAGAAAAGCACCATTTGGAGATAGACAGAGGTGGCATCTGGAAAACAAATGGACACTTGTGGAAACCAGTGTGGAAGCCAGCAAGGAAACCTGGCCAGGAAAAGGGGGCAATCACACCGCTGTGTAATTAACTCTGAATATATATAACTCTGTATATGTATATGTATAACTCTGAATAATGGGCAATTCCACAGGCTTTGCCAAATGTGCAAATGTGTAACCCTGGAGCAGTGGCAGCCCATCCCTGCTCTGGCTGAATCTGGTGTTACACTCCCCTGATCACAGTTAGATCAATGCTGAGCCCTTTTTGTAAAACCCACCCAGTGAGCAGTGACTAGAACCAGCATTTGTTTGTTCAGTGTCATGATGGGAGAGGAAAGGGTTTCCAACTGCAGATTCCAGGCTGACAGTCTACATTTACCTTCCCAAATTGCTCATTAGAATGGCTTTCTCAGCACATGAAAATCTGCAGTTGGCTCTGCCGTGGAGAGATTGTGATGTTCCCCTGCTTGCAGCACGAATGTCCCTGCTTTAACCCAGACTGTTCTGAATTTAGCAACCTCAGAAGGGATGCTGGTAATTTCCTGTAGTTTTCCATGTGCTTAAAGAGTTTTTCATGACGGAAAACAACAAAACAATAGCCCAAGTTCATCATGCCTCTGGTTTTGAGCCGTGTGGTTGGCACTCCAGCATGCAGCAGTAAATCCTGTGCTGTGCCTGGGCTGCAGGCAGCTGCTCCCCTGGTTCTGAGCAGAGCTGCTTTACAACCTGTTTGCTTGGCACAGAGCAGCTCCCTGCTGCATTATTCACTTTGCTCCCTGCCCAGCCTGCTGGGTGCCTGTGACATGGGAGTGAAATTCAATCACTCCAGCCCGTCCAAACAAACCCTCAGGGGCTGTCTCTTGGAGGAAGAGAGTTTTGGATGATGTGATCAGCCCCAGGCTGTCCCTGCCCTCCAAGGGAGGCATTAATGGAGCCAAGGCAGGATCCTCTTCCTTTAGTGCTCTCCCTCCAGGCCAGCTTGGATCAGGGAGGGGTGAGAATGAGCAGGAACCAAAGGAAAAGGGTCTACAAAATACACCACAGAAGGGAAAGGGTCTCTCCAGCAAGCTTGGTGGGGTCTGGGGCTCACATGGATCCTTTTCAGTGGGGCAATAAAACCAAGTGCATCTATTTCACTCATGTTTGGGGCAATCCTGTGGGAGCTGCAGCCTGAGTTCTGATTTTTGAGTCTCCAAGCCTCTGGCACGAGGCACCCACCACGTTTATAACCAGATCAGCTGCCTCAGTGTGGGAGACTGGGTCATGTTTTGAGCTCACAAGAAGGGGTTAAGGGATGGAGTGAAGGGTAAAAGCCTCCTGTTGTGTGCCCCTGTTGCTCCTGCCCCAGGAAGGGAAGGCTGTGTGTGTCAAAAGTGATAAATTTTAACATTTAAGCCTTGAGATTCAGATCTCCTCCACTTGTAAATGTGATGTGGAAGCCACACATGTATCACTTGTTCTACCACACAGCCAAAACTGATAGCATGAGTGAGACTGGATTTTTTTTTTTTCCTTCTAATACTGGGGTGAAAATACTATCATTTGTTCTACTCCCTTCTCTTAGGCAAATTTTGCAATGTCTTCAGTAAACAAAAAATACAGTAAATTATTATCACAGACAAACTCAAAGTGCCACCAGTGAAAAATCTGTACTTCTTCAAGCCCATCAGAGCTGGCAATGTGAAGTGCTTTAAAGGAAGAAAACAAACCTGCTTTAATTGTGGACAGTATCTCACAGCAGCACAACAATCCTAGCTCGTGCCTTTTTTGAGCCCCATCACTTCACCTGCAGGAGCAATGACATTCCCCCCATTTTCCTGAGCCTGCTGTGCCAATCCCCAGGCCAGGCTGTGGGGGAAGGTTTGTGGGAAGGATCTGTTCCCTTTGCAGACACTGCCTGGGGAGCAGGAGCAGGACCCAAATCCTGCCCTCGTGCTGCCCTGCAGCAACCCTGGCTGCCAGGCACAGCTCATCCAGCTTTTCCTGGGCTTCCCAGGTCCCTTTTCCCAGACCTGCACAGCATTCCAGCCCTGCCAGCTGTGCTGTAAAACACCTTTCCTGCTCCTACCTGCAGACACCAGAAGAGCCTGTTGTCCTCTGATGCTCCCTCACCTCATCCTTTAATTTCAGCCTTAGATTATGCCAGTGCTGTCTCTGTCCATCACGGTGCAGCAAGGTTTCCTCATGTGAATTTAACAGCAGGTCAGTCCTAACCCTGGACTTGTGGTTTTGCAAAGATTCTCAGTGCAGGGAAATCACTTAATTCACACCTGTGAAAAAATGAACACGGGTCCAAATTTCTTCTGCTTCTGCTCCCAAGCAAACATTTCCCTTGTGAAGCTGTGTCTCCAGCTCCTCATCCTGCATTCAGTGAGTTGTTTTATCCCTGACACAGTGCTAGGATCATGCTGTAGGCCTTGCCAGATATGAAGAACCGTTTTACCTGCCTGATCTCTTTCCCCCTTACATCAGTGAGTGGCTAATACTGAAAAGAGCTGGTTCTTGGTGTTATGAACTGTAAAAAGGTGTTTGGAGCATGTGACGAATGAGAGTTACTCTTGTCAGAGAACATAACCCTTTTTGGGCCTTAAAACACTGCCTGTTTTTCAGCTGCATTGATAGTACATGGTAATTTCCTCTTCTGGGATGCCATACTTTGGCAGTGCTTATTTGTGCAGTAAAATGCACAAAAATATACAATATCAAGCCATCAAAGTGTGGGCAGGACTGCTGCCATCATCTCCTTGCACATTTGTAGCTCTGTCTAGTTCTGTGCCTGTGCCAAGCAGGATTTGGAAAAGATCACACAGCCATGCCCACTGGGATGAAACACCCAGCAGGTTTAGGAAGAAATTAATTTAAACTATAACCCTAATTGCATGGCAGGAAAATCCAACTCTTGTAATTCTGGTTGCTCTAGCTTAGAAAGGTTTTTAGTGTATCTTAAGCTGTAGAATGAATCCATTAGAAGCATAACCTGGAAGGGACATAGAGGTCATCTTTCATTTTCCTGCTCCGAGGCTGAAAAATGTTGAGTTGTGTATTGTTTCATGAGTGCCAAGGGAAGAGTTAAGGTTAATATATTATCAATTTCCTGCTTTCAAATGTCAAAACACATAACTTGAGCAGGGTCAGTAACACAGTCACATAAATAAGAGAATGATGGCCACTGAGAGGAATCCCATTTGGAAAATAAACTGGAGGTGGAAAACAATCCTAGAAACAACGTGATGAATGCTGGTGAATCAACACTTGTCAGTGTGTTATTTGTGCACGCTGGGGTTTTGTTATGCAGCCAGCCATGAGTAAAGCTCCATCCCAAGCTGCTGGCTGCTCCCCTGCACTTTCCATACTCGTGATCATATTGGCTGTTGGCATCAACCTCGTGCAGAATAATGACAGATTCTGCTGCTTGCACTATCCCTTCAGACCTGCACCAGCAGGGTGTGGGCAGCTCACAGAGGAGGAGACTCAGAGCACCTGGAACTATTGCTGCAAATGGCTGAATTGACCTCGCCAGAAAATAAAATGGATAAAAATTTCTTCGTTAATTCATTTTCTGCTGTGGGGATAGGCCAGCTAAAGAAGAGGCAGGCACCAAGGAGGTGCATTGGGGTGTTAAATGGGGGATTAATTTCTCTCAGCAATTTGGCCTTTGCATTTTTACATTTATCAATTTGAGTAATACCACAGTTATTGCGTGGCAACATCTTAAGAAAATTAGTTAAAATGTTATAAAAAGGGTTAAAATAATGGCAATAAAAAGGACTTGTTTCACCAGTACAGTTTACAAGTGAAAGTTCTGCTCTGGTGGCAAGAGACCTGTGGAACATTCTTGGAACTCATTTGTCACTGTCCTGCGGATTGCAATGAAGATTTGAAACCAGCATCTGCAGGTAATTCCTGTTGTGATAATTTTTTTTCAGAAATTAGGCATTCAGAGAGGAACTCAGCCTGGAGCAAGGGCATCTCAGGAAGCTCTTCACCATCACTGTCCCTCTTGGGTTGTGTTTTCAACCCACTGTGAATTAATGAGCCAGCACAGCTAAATGTGAGGGGACAAAAAGCTCACACAGCAAGAGCAGGAAGGGTCACCAGGCTGTGCCTCTGCCCTGCCTGCAGAGCTGCACTGCCATGGGCTGCTCTTAATGCAGGACAGCCTGCATTCTGATAAACTCTGAACTCGAGTTACTGAGAACATCCTGGCTGTCAGCAGCCTGCCTCAAAGAATCTTTGGGTGTCAGAAAAACCGGGCAGATCAGACTTACCTAATTTTAAATTTGCGGGTTTTATAATCCCAAATGTCCACTGTGTTCAGTATTGTAATTTCAGGGCCAATGGGACCCTTTGTTGGGCTGTGGATGAGGCAAGTGCTGGTGCTTTGGCTGGATCTGAAAAGAAGAAGGAAAAGCCTTTTTTTCATCTTTTAAACCAAATTGCAGCCATTGATTTCAACAGGAAATTATGCCTGATGCACCAGTTAAATGCTTGCTGCAAAGTCACATCAGAGCGCTTAAAAAAAGTCACAATGCACTTGTTAATTTTCTGCTCTGAATAGTTTAGGAGAGCTCAGTGATGCTGGGGCAACACAAAAGCAATTTTGCACCGAGCTAGGATAATCCATCAGGGTGTTGCCAGCACTATTGATGTGGTCTGGGATGGAGTTTGACTTGAAAAATGAAGAGGAAATTAAGTATAACAGAGTGATAATGGGATGATCAATGCTGCTTGCTGCAGACTTTGTGTGTGCACTGAAAAGGAAGATATTCTGTCCTGCTGGCCTGTGTAAGCGAGGTGATAAGTCTTGTCTGAAATGCAGAGCTAAATGGAAGTCATTAGTGTGGCAGAGTTAACACTGGGGCTTCACTAACAGAAAGAGTAAAACAAGAAGGGAGAACAAGAAGGATGAGATGATGTCCCACTCTGTCTCTTTCAAGAAAGCATAAACAGTTCTGGGGCTTGTCACAAAATTCCCTTTTCTCAGTAACCACAGTTCTGTTTTCTCTCAAAAACATTGAGTGTAAAGATGGGATTTGTGGAGAAGTCCCTTTCCTCTAGCATTTGAGTACCCTGGGTTGTGAACCAGAAACCTGTTGTCATAATTTTATTTTTTTTTTTTTTTGTTATTGAAAGTCTGATTTCCATGGGAAAAATTCATCAGTTTGGGACAAGGCTTTTCTTTTTAATGGGACTCTCTGTAGGAGGAGTCTTCACTCAACAGGAAAAACTGTGCTGGGTATTATGGGCCTCAGAGTCATCTACCATGAAGCTTTTTTTGGTCATAAGTGTTCCTGAAAACTGATCTGGGCAGGAAAAGCTCTGTGTCCCACCTTGGGGATCCTCCACAGTCGGTAGGACTGGTCTCTGTGGCAGACATGTCTGCAAAATTCTCTTTGGGCAGCGCCATTTGGGATTTTTGATGTTGTTAATGGTTCCCACAAGGGAAAACAAGACTTCTGAATGTCTGATTGCTTGTAGGATGTGGCATTTATTATTTATCCTACATGCTTTTGTTGCTGGTTGTTGCTAAACATCCTCATCCTCGTGGGTTCCAGTGTTTTATGGGATGTCATGTTCTCAGGAAGTCATTATGGCATTCATTAGGGATCTCCATCTATTTCCATCCTTGCATGCATGTAGGAGTTCCAGTGTCCCCCTAACTATTTTATTTTGGCTTGTTGCAAAGCCCAAGGGATGGATTTCTGCCCTCTGGACTTTTATTACAGCCAATGAGGTCTTTATGGACAGCATCTGACCCACTCTCTGAAATGTTTTCAGCTACTTTCCTCAGTAATATCAGATTTTGAACTAGATAATGGGATTGCCTTATCCCAGTCATATGGCTTAAAATATCTTGTGGGGTCAAAATTTCATTATTTTAATCTTCCATTGACCATTCCATGAACCCTTGCAATTCACTGTGGCTTTTCTACAAAACTAAATTGCTTAGCAGTGGCTTGTACCAAATCTCTTTATAACATCCTTGAAGAGTCAGATGCATTCTAAAACAAGATCTTCTTCTAAAATTCCTTTTCCCCACAGTAAACTTTTATTTCTCAGCATTACTGGCCATTCAGATGCTGTGTCATTTACCCTTTTCTATTTAATGTTAAACCAAGTTTTAAGCCATTCACAGGGCAATCAGCATTTTGGCTTTGCATTTGTGTAGATAAATTGCATAGAAAGTTTAATTAACTAATTATGTATCCACAGTGAGTCATAAGAGCCTTGTAATTCAGAACTGCAGCAGTCTGACCATCACCACAGCAGTTCTGTTTGTGCTTTAGGGGATGCCAATCACCACATTGGCACTCTGGAATTGGCAGTTTTGGTCCAAACAGGAAGTTTTGAGGCAAACAGAAGAGAATTGAATTGATATTTGGGGAATCATTTGAATATGGAAGCCAGCCACCAGTTTCAGAGATCGTTAGAGTTTTAAAAGCCTGGGATAAGCAGGAATTTTTTTCAGAAATTAGGCATTCAGAGAGAAACTCTCTGAGCAAAGGCGTCTCATGAAGCTCTTCACTGTCACTGTCCTCCTTGGGTTGTGTTTTCAACCCACTGTGAATTAATTCCAGCCTCCCAATACATGACTGCATGGATCTTTATCATTAGTTGCATTCAAAATTAGAGTTGTTGGGGATTTTCTCCTTTTCCCTCTATTTTTGTGAAAGTATGTACATTTTTAAACTGGATGCAGCCTGAACCAAAACTCTGGAAAGTTACTCCAGAAATCTGGATTTGGTCAAACACATTATTTCATATTTGCCTGCCCACGATTTTTACCATCCCTTCTCCTCTTGAAGCATCCATAGTAGTTAGTAAAAATCTCACAGAGCTGGTCTAATGATCCCTTCAAAATGAGCAGGAAATAAATTACAGCAGGAGCCCCACTAGGTGGATGACATGATTTAACTGAGCTGAGTCCCTGAAGAATTAGTCTGGTGATTATGGGAAGTGTCTTTTTAAATGAAGTAATTTGAAATTAAGTCTCTTTTTCATATCTACTTAGCACAGTCTATTGTTCAGATTCTATGGCTCAGGTTGGTATCTGATGTTTAAACAGCATTGCCTAGAGTGTCTCCTGATGAGTTTAAAGTAATTTGAGACCTTCTCATTATTGAATGCTACACTTACAATGGGATTAGGAAGCTGAGTGGTTAAAGTGAGTTTTTCTACTGCTAAAAAAGATACTGCTGTATAATTCAGAACTTCTCAAAAGAGAAAATAATTTAAAAGGCTGGAAGGCTGAAAATAATCCTCCTTGAGAGACTGCCTGCTGTCCAGAGCATGGAGCCAGCTCCTGCAAGCTGCAGTTCCCTTTGCTTTCTGAGCATATTCCCCAGGGATGGCTCCCAGATCAAGCACTGCTGGTTAAAAATGTGTTGGGGAGCAGAAATGCATGGAGAGCCTGGGCACTGTGCTCTGTGCAAACAGGCAGCAGAGCCATTCTCATTCAAACAGCAAGAGACATTTGTGATTTCAGTTTTTCAGTCTGCCTTTTACTCTCTCCTGACAGAAATCATTAGGGCTCCACTGAAATATCCCATTTATTTCAGTGAATTCACATGGCTGGTGACATTAAGTGCTATTATGGGTTTGGGTCATGGTTGCTGCCAGGCACAGGTGTGGTCTGCCTGGGTGAGGGGAAAAAGAGCTGGATTAACAATAATAATAATAATAGTAATAGTAATAATAATAATGATATCTCTTAAGGCTGGTGAATAAAGCCCAGATTTTCCAACATCTGGGTGGGCAGGAAAGAATCTGAGGTAAGTATTGCCTGCCTCTTGAACCTGAGGATGAACTCAGGATCAAGCCTTCATGATTCTGCTTGGGTAGATCACAATTGTCTGAGCTCTCTCACCCATCCCAAATTGCAATTTTTTGTTTTTGCAGCTCAGACCAGCTCCTCTTTGTGCACTGGATGTGCCCAAGGACAGGAGAGAAAGCTGGAGCTACACAGCCATGAGGTCACAGGGAAGTTACACTCCCCACTCCAAACATACCAGCATTATCACAAGCCATTAAATGGTTTTCTCTTCTGCTGCACATTTTGTGTCCAACCAGCCCTGGCAATCTTGCTCTGGAGTTTGAGTGAACCTCAGCCTTTGACTTCCATCCTCCACAGGGAGGTTTTCAGCTGGACAGCCAGAAATCAGGCAGCTTACAACACAAATTCAGTGCCTTGAGTTCCAAGCACTGGCTTTACAAATTGCAATTTCATTATGTGAGACAAAGCAATTTATAAATTAGCAGTGGATATGATGCTCCAGTGCACACTGGTGGGCTGGATGAATTTTACAGGCTGAAACCACGAACAAAGTCCTGCTCCATGATCCTGTGTCAGATAAGCCTGCTAATCTTCCAGATTCAGGTAGATCAGGTTTATATTCTGGGTTTAGCCATTTTAATCTGGAATGAAATGCATGGATGGAAACTGTAAATTTGTTTGTCTCGCTCAGGTTTCCCTTGTTATGAGGCTGCTTATCAGAAATAATAAATCCTTGCACTTTTTTCTTCTGAAACACTGGCAAGGTATAATTACATCATGATTTATTTTACAACATCAAGACCAGGACTTGAAATATTTACTCAGGAAAAAATTAGAAACCACAGAGAGTAATCAATCATTCACAACTAGAGAGGTGAAATTCCTTCTGTGTCCATTCAGTAGACTGAGTACAGAATAACCCTGTTATTGGGACCTCTGACAGAGGCAAAGAATAAAATTCAGACTTTTTAATTTCTAGTGCTCTTTCAGGCTGAGCCTTATTAATGCACCTCATCCTGAGTAACAGGCACAAACAGTAGCCCAGATTTTTTAATGCCAAATACACAAGGGATTTGTGGAAATAGTAACAGTTTGGGGCCCAAAAAACTGAGTTATATGTCTTGTTGTTGGGTTTTGGGTTGTTTTGGGTTTTTTTAATAGTCAGATCTCCTTCAAAAGCTTCCAGTTGTGTAAGATTGTGTTTGGGTTTTGTGGAGGGATGTGCCACTGATTTTTGCCTGTGATATTTCCCTCTTCTCCAGGCCCTGCTGGGCATTCCTGATGGATTCATGTCCTCTTGGGTGTGTTTTCAGATCCCGACCAGTGGCTGCAATTTCAGATGCAAACAGAAAAACTTCTTGTGGCATTTAACTGTGTGGGGAGACAGAAGTTTATTACAAATCCTCAATGGGTAAAAAAGTGCCCACCATGGATCTGTAATGGATGGGAAGCAAGCTGATTTGAGAAAGAACAATCAGTCTGCCTCTGAAAGAATTATCCCTATTTTCAAGCCTGAATTTTCAAGTAACTGCAGATCAGTATGCAGAAAATTATTTTTTGTATCTAATTTATGTTCACTAAAAGGATCATAAAATTCTCAAGATTCTGCTTCTTCCAATTTCCAGCTGTCTCAGGAAGACTAAGAATTGCCACCATAACTCTAACTCTTGATGTGTGTTTAGTTATCAAAACACTTTGTTACATCACTCCAGAAGCCTTGACATTAATAGCCAATTCTTCAGCTTCTTTATTCAAGTGAATGGTGAGCTCAGAATTATAAAATACAGTGGAATTGATGTCAAACTAATTGATTATTCAATGAAAATTCAAGTAACTGAGCAGGCAGATAACCAGACCTGAATCACAGGGTGAGGTCAGCTGCTGGGATGGAAGTCATTCCTGTTTCATGATTTCATAATTTCAGGAGGTTCTTGGGGTTTGTTCTGTAGCCTGTTAAAAATGAGATGTGGTTTTGTTAAGGTTCTTGTCCCCTCAAAAAGAGCTGTGCAGAGCAACCTCACACAGTTAATTTCAGAAGTTATTCACTAAATCTAAAGTTGGTTTTATTTATTTTACTGGAGTTGTGCTGGTTTATATCAGCTGGGGATATAATAGCCATTTCTTTGGATTTTCCACCAATTCCTGCAAATCCAAGAGTGAATGTGAATAAAAATTTCTGGCTGTGTGAGTTTTGAGATGTGCTGTCTGTGGAAGAACTCTCAGACCCATCTACCAAAATGCAGGTGCATTTTGGCCAAAACACCCTGGAAATGGTGCTGTTCATAGCTTTGATTTTGAAATGGAACATTCACTGAAATTAGAATATTGCAGGAAAATTGAACAGATCTACTTTCTGATTTGGGGTCTGTTAGGAAAGTTATTTTCCAAAGGAAATAAACCCCAAATCTGCCATTTTATTCAGACTGCAGGAGATATTAACCTTCCAAACTGGCTGTTTGCAAACAGGAATATCTGCTAAGTTCTTTCTCACAGCTTTTCTTTTCCTTTTTTCCTTGTTCCTCACTCCAGAGAAACATTTTCCAAATTTCTCTTCCAGCATGAGCTTTGTCATCTCACTGCAGGTCAAATGAAGTCCTTCCTTGCCTCTTTCCCTAAGAAATTCATTAGGGAGCCATAGAAGAGCTGATAATTAGCTGTGAGGGACTCGCAGCAGATGTTAAATATTGTAGCACTGATAGTTTTGTACTTGGAGATCTGAGATGCTGGAAACCTCATTCATTACTGAGGAATGGTGACTCTCATTTCCAGGCACTAGTAGAGGAATTTAGGAGATAAGTCAGCCAGTGAATATATGAGCTGATTAATAAAAATTCCACAGCAGCCCTTAGCCTGGAGTATCCTGAATTTAGAGCTCAGACTCTCAGTTGTTGATGCAATGATGCTTCAACACCGACCTGAAACCACAAATCCAAGATTTGTGGCTTCCAACCAGCTGCTCCCTGAGCACTGATTTGGGTCGAGTTTGTCTAAAGAGGTACAAGGCAGCAGCAAGCTGGGCACCAGGAGTGGGAAATGCAGGAGATGGAGAGCAAAGCAGAAGAAGAAGAAGAGACATACCACACCCCAAATCCTCCATGTTAGCTAAAAACCTTCTAATGTAAACATTCCTAGAGATCCAGCTTTTCTACATTCTAACAGTCTAATTTATGCTCTACTTATCTTTGTGGCTTGTATTTCTTCCCTCAATGTTGGTAGATTTTTCCAGGGGCTTAAATCCAGCCCCCAAGACTCCTGGGTCCCATGCCAGGATCTCTGAAACCCCTGCCACGGGGGTTTGGAGGCATTCAGGGAAGCCTGGAGAACACCCTGCACTCCCACAAGAAGCCACAAGCAGCAGCCTTCCTCAGAAACTGTACTGTGCACTGACCTGATACTCAGGTATGAGACTAAACAAACACAACCACTTCTGCTTTTTCCATAATCTCTGATTACACACGTGTCCAAAGCATTTCACCACATCCCACAGAAACTGAGGCCCTGGGATAAAGGAGCTCACTGTACAGTTCTTGGAATGTTTGGCCAAAGCAGAGGGGAGCAGGATGACAGGCACTCAGGTGGTGCTAAAACTTCAGAAGCACCATGGCCTGAAGAGTGTCCTGAGAAACTTGAACAACAAACAATAAATTCTGAAATGCAAAACTTCCCAAGCAAGCAACTCCAAGGGTAAGAAGGAAGCACTGAGACCAAGCCAACTGCAGGTCAGTGTTATTGCAAGGGCATAAAAACTGCCTGAGGACCAGCACTGTTTTCTTTCAAGATGGGGAAAGATTCCTTCTCCTGGAATTTCGGCATCCTAAAGCCTCCATTAAGGCTGGTGAAATCCAAGCCTCTGCAAACTCTTCAACGTTCTAAAAGTGGTTCAAACAACTAGTGAGAAAAGTTTTCATACCTTTTCTCTTTTTCTTCTGGGGTTTTATCTGAAGTGGGACCTGATCTTACCGGCAGATTTGAAGATGGAGGAAGGCACTATTCCTAGCCACAAACAGAAAAGCTGAGTACACATCAGAACAATCATATTTGCCAGAGAAGACAAGAGAAGGAAAATTCACAGTCAGAACTGGAACATTATTGCACCATATGCTTTCCAACAGCCAAGCACAACAGGGGCCCTGCACAATCCTTGCCTTACTGCACCCTGTTGTATTTCCACCTGGAAAGACATATGGCAGTGCCTAGGAGAGAAAATGTTCCTTTTTCTTTTTTTTTTTCCTAATGTTAATGTTATTTCTCAGCTTTAAAGGAACATTTGATTATGAAACATGTTCAGCCTAAGGATGGAAAAAATCTTCCTATCTGTTCCCGCTGATGACAAAAACAGGTCCGTTGACCTGTTGGTATTATGGCCAAATGAAAATTTGAAGACATGGCTTGGATGCTACTTCATCTCATGCATCAGTAACAAAATTGCCCACTTGCAGAAACCTGGTGCCTCACCATTTTGGCAGGGACAATAAAAAGTGTCCTGAAAATGTGACTTTACAAAAGTCATCCTTCTGCTTATGGAATGAAAAACACTGCTTTGTAAAGAACTGACCAGGAGCAAACATTCAGCACAACAAGAGCCAATTTTACCCCTAATTACAGTCAGTCTTAAAATGCCATTTTTTACTGAAAGCACATTTAACATTACATTAACCTGCTCATGACTGCTGCTGGGTGAGGGAAGTAGTAGTTATGCTAAAAGACATAAGAACAAGAAACTACACAAACAGCTCTTATAACTACTCTATCATCACCCAGATTAGTAGAAATATTTTAATAATGAATTTATTGTAGCAGTAATTCTTTTCACCTCCTTTCACAGTACTCTGAAAGAGGTATGTTGGTCACTTCTTCTAGAAAAGAGCTATATTTAAAAAGAAAACCTTCATAAAGTTGGTTATTACAAGTCTCACCACCCCCTACCACCACTGGGTAAGAGAGGAAGGTGGTGAAACTATGTATTTATTTCACCAGCTTTGATTAATCAAGTAGTGAAGGGTTCCACCTCCCTTTAGTGAGGTTGCTCTTCCTCTGGCCACCCCAAACTGCAGCTTAGCCCTGTGACATCCACTGCCTCAAAGGGGCATCTGCCTTAGGCTGTGACCAGAGACTGCCCCAGGCAGCTGATCCAGATGGGCTTCGAAGTGACTACACCAGCATCTCAGATTTTAAAGTGCTCACAGTGGTTTTACCATTGAGTCACACAATCATTCAGGTTGGAAAAACCCTCCAAGACCACGGAGTCCAAGCTGTGCCCACCTTGTCACCAGCCCAGAGCACCGAATGCCATGTCCAGACCTTCCTCGGACGCCTCTAGAGATGGGGACTCCAAACCTCCCGGGACAGCCCCTTCCAAATCTTGACTATCCTTTCCATGAAGAAATTCCTCCTGGTGTCCACCCTGAGCCTCCCGTGGCCCAGCCTGAGCCCGTTCCCTCTCCTCCTGTCCCTGTTCCCTGGATAAGATCCCAAATCCCCCCGGCTGTCCCC
>JANRGV010000008.1:17004895-17030484 GCA_024734035.1 Alethe castanea
CAGTTCCTTAAGAATGATGAATAGTGTTAAAATTTGCCATATTCCTTTCTGCCAGATGCTCTGAAAAGCCTGTTAAATAAAACTGTTGACCTGTGCAAGTTTTAAATAGTTCTGCTATAATTAATGCATGGCATATGCAGTCCACTCCCTGAATTCTTTTGCAGTTCCCTCCTAAAATAAAACACTATTCCCTCAATGAATTTGTGACTTTATCAACTTGGTAAGTTTATGTTATGAATGTTAGTGGCTGGATGCAAAGACAGAAAAAAGCAGATTTCAGGAGTTCTAATAGTAGGCTGAAATAATGAAACACAACCTATGAAATTAAAGGAAGTTATTTACTGGGATAATAACATGTCCATCTTATGTAAGGCCTCTCTGCCAGAGGAACTGGTGAAAGTCACAGAGGAGAAACAGCTGGAGAGCAGTTGGGAGGTACCAGGGCTGCAGAGAAACCTGGAACAATCTGCAGAACCCCTGAGGAAATGAGAGCTCAGAGCAAAGGTCTCAGCCCCTCACTGGGATTTCAACATCACAGAAAATTTGCACTTAGCCCCTGGTGAGAAGCCATTCTCTGTGTTGTGGGTCCGGCTCAGACCAAGGGAGAGGGTCCTGGGTTGTGTTCTCACAGGCTGCTGTCCACAGCAGGGTGCAGAGCAGGATATATTCCTGATCTCCCCCAAAAAGTAGCACCATGGGGGTTTTTAGGTTCCTACAGGAGGTGTTGCTGTGTCAGAGTAGCAACTGGAAGCCTCAAAAGAGATGCAAAGCATTGGTGAGGGCTGCACAATGTGGTTCCCCTGGGTGATGGGCACTGCTCCTCTGCTATTTCTGGGATTTGGATCCAGGGAAAAGGCTTTGAAGTCAGAGAAGCTGGGTGCCAGGCAGCTCAACTGCTCTTTTAATTAAATCTGATTCGGAAATGATACCATCTTGGCAACAACACTATCTGCTAATTGTGACTGCTTGTTCTGAATTTGTTACTCAGTTGAGTTACACGGGCACTGAATGTTCCTCCCAACATATTTTTCCCTCCCCTGTAACAGAGTGAATCATGAAGGACTCTTCTTTTCTGTGAGAGCTGGTGCAGCCCAGACCCAGCTGTTAGAGGAGACTGAAGTTAAAACCAGAAATACGAGTGATGGTGCAAATTCTGCTGGAGGTGCAAACACTCACTTCCCTGTCAAGCACTGGTGCTTTGTTTGTTTGTTTGAACTCTGTGGTTCAGCACATTTTGGATTGTGTTTGGGAATTTACAGGGGGTTAAAGACTTCACTGAGTCAGGGTTTGGATTTCTGTCACTGTCCACAGTCCCACCTGTGTGACAGAACCTGCTGGGCACTTGAGCAGTAAAACCCCAATATTTCACCAGATACATCTTTAGAACCATTCTGCTGGTCTAATTTTATGTCCAACCATGCTGAACTAACTCCTGGTCTGTTAAGGAGATTGTTACTTGGATAAAAACAAATCAGCTGCCCTACCTGATTGTTTGTATCTCCAAAGTGTGTGTCAGTGGGAGAGGTGCTTTTTAAAAGCTGCAGCAATTCTGCTCAGGATTTGTGTCCCAGCAGCCACCAGCCAGCAGGAGCAAGCACTGGTTTGGCACTGCCAGACCAGAGGGACAGAATCTCCAGAGTAATGAGGGTGGCATCCCCACACACAGGACCCTGGAGAGGTCTGGTTCATAGCCCAGACCAGGATTTTGTCTGATTTATCATCTCACTGTAGAGAATTGCCAGAAATAAATAAATAAATAAATAAAAAACTTAAGTGTGAAAAATTAAAAAATCAGATGGACCTGTGCATAAGCCAGCAGAAATTGCACATTTAATGGGGCAAATGTAAATGCCTGTCATCTAAAATCAACTTGCTCCTCTTGTGTTGGAACATCCCTGTGAATAATCCACTGCAGTTTCTCTGGTTTGAATCATAAGGTCAGTAGCAAGATAAGCCCAAGAGATTAAACCCAGCCACGTCATCCAGTTGTGCCTGGGATGTTCAGCTGTGCTTTTCTGCACTCCAGCTGTGCAGGAGGGAGGGGAGCAGCCCTGCACCAAGGCTCCCAAATGCCTGCAGGGAGCTGCAGAACTCTGCAGGTGCCTGGTTTGGATGCCAGGTGGGAGATGGGGCAGTGCTGGAAATGTCCCCAGGCTCCCAGTGGCACAGGGCTGGCCCTGGTGAATGGCCATTCACTGAGCTTTGCCCCATCACAGGGACATGGGGGCCTTGGCAAGATTGAAGAAATGGGGTAATGAAAGCTGAAAATCTGATTAAAAACTAATTTAGGCCTTGATTAATCTCAGTGTTTAAATGCATACCCAAAATTCAGCATGGGCCCTGAATGCACTGGTGTGTGCACACCTGGCCTTTGTGACCTGCATGGAATTCACTGGCCACACTCACCCCATCTAAAGGGTCCAATTGTACAAAACCATCCAGTCTATCCCTAAAGGAGCATTGCTGACCTCTGCAAAGCCCTGTTGCTTCCTCCTGGCTGTACATGGGTATCCCAAAAGGGGCATCTTCCATTCCCATCAGGAAATCACTCCCACTGCCTCTCTCTGGCAATCATTCCCCTCATTCTTTGTTATTTATACCTTTGGATACTTCTGAGCTATCATCATATTTTCAAGAAGTCTATTTTTTTCTTTCTTCCAGAGAAACCATCACCATTGAACAAAAATTATAACACCAAGGCTTTTTGATCAGTAAGCTTGAGCTTTTTTTATTCCTCATTTTTATTTTAAATAATTATATGAAAAAGAATTTTGAAGACTTTTACTGTCTAGTATGATATGTTTACAGTCTGCAGACCACAACTGCATTTCAAGCAAATGCTCTTGCAAACAGTATGTGTTTTATACAAAGCAGTGCAATTTGTTAGGTACAGATTGATCGTCTGGCTACAGGCAAACTTTGAAAGCTGTCACATACAGCGGTTTTATTTTAAGCTTGTTACTGGCTTTAAACACAGAACTCAGATTTGTATCTGTGTGCCTGGTGGATGAGCTGTGGATAACCACACTGGTGTGTAGCCCTGAAAGAATGTGTCCTAATGCCTGGCTCAGGATATTCATTACAAGAACACTGGAAACTCAAAGGCAAATAAAATAACAAGTGTGCTTGTGCCAACAGAAGCTGGCTTGTTTGTTACTCATTCAGTATTAGGTGATCAGCAAGATGCTTGAGTGGTAGAGACAAAGTTTATTCTTAGTAGCCATAGAGAAGAATGAGCATTTATCACTGAATAAACTCTGACTTTTTACATTCTCCCAACCTCCAGCTCCATGGGGATTTTTTGGAGCTGACTCTGTTGGGCTGGCTGCTGCTTATACCTATGCTAAGAGAGGGGATAGCACTGTAACCTACGGTGTTGCTTTGCTTTGTGCATTTTGCTGACACACACATGTGCACGTTCCTGTCAGGGGTTTTGGGAACGCCCCAGGCCAGGCTCAGTTCCCTGCACGGATTTATCTGGTGGGAGATGCCAGGCCCAGTTCCCTGTGTGGATGTGTTTGATGGGGATGCCAGGCTCAGTTCTCTGTGTAGATGTGTTTGATGGGGATGCCAGGCTCATTCCCTGCATGGATGTATCTGATGGGGGATTCCAGGCTCAGTTCCCTGTATGGATGTATCTGATGGAGGATGCCAGCCTCAGTTCCCTGTACGGATATATTTGATGGGGGATGCTAGGCTCAGTTCCCTGTCTGGATGTGTTTGACTGTGACTCCAGGCTCAGTTCCCTGTGTGGATTTATCTGACTGGGGACTCCAGGCTCAGATCCCTACATGGATTAATCTGATGGGAGATGCCAGGCCCAGTTCCCTGTGTGGATGTGTTTGATGGGGATGCCAGGCTCATTCCCTGTGTGGATGTGTTTGATGGGGATGCCAGGCTCATTCCCTGTGTGGATTTATCTGATGGAGGACTCCAGGCTCAGCTCCCTGTGTGGATTTTTCTGATGGGGATGCCAGGCTCATTCCCTGTGTGGATTTATCTGATGGAGGATGCCAGGCTCAGTTCCCTGTGTGGATTTATTTGATGGAGGATGCTAGGCTCAGTTCCCTGTGTGGATTTATCTGATGGGGGACTCCAGGCTCAGTTCCCTGTGTAGATGTATTTGATGGGGGATGCCTGTCCCTCCAGGACCAGGCTGTCAGTCTCATTGAAGGTGTCACTTTCCCTGGAGCAATTGCCACCCTTGGCCCGGCTCAGCCGCAGCTGCAGCCGCTCGTGCTCCTTGCGCAGCTCGGAGTAGGAGTGGGAGAAGGTGTGGAAAATGGAGGTGGCGGGGAAGGACATGATGAGGATCCCGCTGAGGATGCTGCTCAGAGCCACCATCTGTCCCGGCACGCTGCGTGGCACCATGTCCCCGTAGCCCACGGTGGTCATGGAGATGATGGCCCACCAGTAGGAGGCGGGGATGCTGGTGAACTCCAGCACCCTGCCCGACTCGTTCTCGGCCAGGTACACCAGCGGGGAGAAGAGGGTGACGGCCACGCACAGGAAGAGCAGCAGCAGGCCGAACTCGCGGGTGCAGCGGCGCACGGTGAGCCCCAGGGTCTGCAGGCCCAGCGAGTGCCGCGCCAGCCGCATCACGTACAGGATGCGCAAGGCCCGCAGCACCCGCAGCACCAGCCCCACCTTCTCCAGGTACGTGCTGCTGCTCGGCCTGTCCTCCTCCTCGCTGGCCTCGTCCTCCGAGAAGATGAGGGAGGCGTAGTAGGGGGAGATGGCCACGAAGTCAATGATGTTCAGGGGGCCTTTGAAGAACTGACACTTGCTCCTGGCCTGGATGAAGCGGAGGCAGAACTCCAGGGAGAACCAAGCCACGCAGATGGTCTCGATGACGAAGATGTAATAGCACTTCTGGGAACACTCACCCTGGCACAAAACAGGGGGGGAAATAAACAAAAGAACAGTCTGTCAACCAGTGTGGGATAGTGGTGAAAGCCAGGGAAAGATGCAGCTCGAGTTGTGTTTGTTCTCCCTTGCACGGAGCCCTGCAAAGCACCACAAACACTTCTTTTTTTTTTTTTAAGTTTAAAAAGGGGGACTTGTGGCTACTGTGAAGAGCTAGAGAAAAAGAAGCTTGAGTCTTTCTCAAGCTACTCAAAGGAAGACAGAAGAGAAAGAATTACTAGCAGAGATTAGCACCTGCTGTTGGCACAGGAGGATGTGAGAGACGTGATGTTTGGGTGAAAGCATGTTTGCAAGGGATGTTACCTTCCTTGGACCGATCAGTTTGTCTCTACCCTCAGTTCCACGATCTAGTCTATAGAAGTGTGATTGCTTCTTTAGTAAATTGCTTTTCTTCTGCCTCTGAAGGGAGTTGTGTGTTGCTGTATTCTTTCTCCACTACTAGCTCTATAGTGACAAACCAGCATCCAAAAACACTGAGGGAGAAACAGTATGGACCCCTCTGAGTCACTGGTACCAGAATAAACAAACTCCAGCTCACAGGTAGTGTGGCACTGTCCTTCAGCTGTGTGCAGAGAATTTTGAGCACATGAAATAGCTGAACAAACAGATCTACCTACCTGCCTCATTTCACTGTGCTGCTTCTTCCAACCTACTTGAATGAAACCTGTATAAAGCCTGGCATGCAGGCTGTAAGTCCTGAATAATTCCCACTTTCTGCTGCACTTGGGAATAACAAGTCATTTTGTGCTATGGAATTGGCCAGTAGAGGTTCCCCCTCAGGAGTGTGTTTTACCCTGCCCAGCCCTCAGAACAATTCAGCTCTGTAGCACCGTGTGGAGATTTTTCCCTTCTGCACAGTAAGCTGTCGAGTCCATATTTTACCCCTAAAATGAAGCACCACAGAAGCCAATGAAGGCCTGGCCCTGGCAGGGCTCTGCATGCAGGGTCAGGCTGTGGCTCCATTTGCAGTCAGTGCTGGAGTGCATTGATGTTTGCAGAGCTGCTGACTGGGCTTGATGAGATTGCCTGCAATCAGCACTTGTGTTGTGCAGTGCTCACTCTTTCTGAGCCCTCAATTCTTTGTACAGTGAAGCCTGGACTCTTCACAGGCCTCACTCCAGTGATGTGGCCTCTGAATTATTCATTGCTCCCATCAAGGTTTACTTAATTTTTTGTTAGCTGGGCTGAATTTCCAGTACATCTGTTATTTATTTGCCTTTAGACGTTTGCAGGTGACATCGCTCTCAGATCATCATGGGGTTTTCCCTATTCCTTCCTTAGAAAATACGAGGAAAAAAAAAATTGTTTACTGGAAGGTTTAACCATTAAGATGTAGAGCATCTTTTGACCTGAGTTTGAAATTTCAAGGTGTAGCAATGTAGAGACTGCTTTGGAGATTTTTAATTCTTGCCACCCTCAATGACCTCAGTATTCCCTATGGAAATTTATATTTACTTAGTGAAGGCAATTTATGCTGTCAGCATAATGAGAATACACTCATTGGCTTCACATTGGGAGATGGATTTCATCCCAAGGGTTTGTATGTGAATGTTTTATATATTAGGGACATTTCTATATATTATGGAATGCACCTGAGTTGATTTATATAGAATATCCCTCTCTAATGTCAGTCTCTTCAAACATTCTTCATCCTTTTGAATATCTTGTTCGAAAGCAGCAAATATTGAAGTAAGTGGGGGTGGGGGGATTTCAAATTTTTTTTGTCACCACATTCCCATTAGTTACTTTCAGTATGGCCCAAATACCCTGATCCATTAAAGGCTTTTTTTTGCCTAAATGTCTGATAAATCTCTTTATGACACAACAACTTCTCTAAAATTCCTCTTTCTGAACAAACCAGACACACTTGGATATTCTGGTGTTCAGCACCTGCCAACACAAACCACTACAAAGTCCCTCCCTTGACCTCACTATTAACTAGAGTAGAATTCTGGGGTTTTATTTCCAGATCTTTGAGTCAAGTTTTCACTGAGCTTTTTCTCCTCCTGCTGCAGTTGGTGGAGTGGGAGCTCTAAAAGCTCCAGGCTGGTGTTGATTGTGAGCAAGAGGGGAAGATGAGGTTTTATTTATAACTGACCACAGCATATTTTGGGAGGGCTTTTTCAACAAACCCACCTGACATCAATCTATACTCAGCCTGTCACTGACTTTGATGGGAGAACAGTTTTGACAGGCCCAGCAGTGAGTATGTAACTCTTTATTCATCCTGCAGATATACTTTTCAACAATGCAAGAATTTATCAGGATTTATGGAACTTGCCTCCAGCAGAAATTCTACAACCTATGATATAAATGCAATAAAATGAGTGCCTGGTATTGATCTTCTGTATGAAATGAGCATTTGGCTCAGCAATGAATGAAACAATATTTTGTGTGTAAAAAGATATTTCCTGAGCCTGGTGCCTGAAATATTGAGTGGTTTCTTAGATTTATAAACTATCTCAAAGAAGCAAAGGAGTTGTTTCAAACTCCTCTATCACCAGAGATAGTAAAAAATTCAAGCTTCCTTTTGATTATCCTCCTCTGGTGTATGAGAGTGGCTTATTTTCCATGTTCTCTTATGTGCTGGAGTTTATGATGTTACAGTGAGATTGCTCATTTTAGAATATTTCTATTAAATTCTCTTTAAATAGGAAAAAAAAAATGTAAGTTCATAATAAAATAGAAAAACAGCAGTACTGATTCCAGTTAACCCAGTCCCCTCAACAGCCTGAGGAAACAGGTGCCCAAGACAACTCTCCTGGCTTGTTTTCCACTCACAGAATCCCAGAATGGTTTGGGTAGAAGGGACCTTAAAGAGCAGGTTACTCCAACCCCTGTCCAACCTGGCCTTGGATACTTCCAGGAACGGGGCAGCAAAAAAAGAAATTTATTCACTAATTGTGAATTTCAGCTAAATGTGCTTGAGATATGTGCTATTCACAAGATAAAAAGACATAAATTTCCTAAATTGCCTCTTAGTTTGCCAGGAAACATTAATTAAAGTGTGATGACATCTAGGATAACAGACAAAATCAGATCCCGGAGTTGTGCATCACTAGCTTAACTTACAACAGGTATAAATCTCATCTAGTGAAAATAATGCCTTTACATGCATCAATAATTCTAGTTATGCCCAGGGAGACTGAATCAGAATTTCCCATGAAGAATATATCTCTCATCTATCCACGCTGGCTTCCAAATGCTGCTCACTTTTTTAATGTGTTCTAGACAAGGAAAAACTTTATTATTGTTGAATAACTGTATGATACCACCAAGGAACTACTCTTGTTCCTTCAGGGTCTGCTCTGTGCTCTTCAATTGTGTCCCACCTGTCTGCACTCTAAGACAATTGACAATTAAAATACACCTTGGAAAACTTGTTCTGGATCCACCTGATACACCAATGAGTTTCCTACTGCCAGAGATTTACCTCACTACCTTTTCCAATGAGTATTTACTCTTTATTTCCTCGTTCTGAAGTACAATGAGGAAAGAAATCTGTGCTGCAGCTGTGTGAGGATAAAACTGGTTTGGTACCAACTTTCTGTCCTGGGTGTGATTGACTCTAAGTGGAAGTTTATTGGCAGCAATCTGAGCCTGTTTTCTGTGGTGTGTAATTCGGGATTTCCCACAATCTATAAACCTCTGGGAGTAAAGCAAGCAAAGCTACAGCATTTCCTGTGATCTCCTCCCTGTGCTTGCCAGGAGACTCTGCTCAGGATGTGTCAGTGATTCTGAGTGTTTCTTGTGTCAAATGATCTATTCCCAAGTTAAATAGCAAAAGTTCCTCCAATGCTTGTAGAACACTTTGCTAATAAGCACAGGTTGATCAGCATCTGGATTATTTCAGAATGTCTTATTTCCAGGGCCTTAGATTGGAAATCAATACCTCAGCACAAGGTATGGATGTTGCTTACACAGCACACTTGTGAGAAAGGAATCTTGTGTTATTTATGAAGCCAAGCTGATAAAAGTCCTTGAACCCAGCTAGAAGTCATGACTGAACCCCTGTGTGCAAACACTGTTATTCCCAGGGCATGTTTATGACAGGCAGCTGGCTCATCATCATAAAACAAACGAGCTGAAAGGATCTGAGCCCTGCTCCCAGCCAGCTGCAGCAGTGATCACTCCCAAGGAAAGGCTGTCCTGGTGCTCTGTGACCCACAGCTAATGGAGCCAGAGCCAGCATATGCTCCATCCTATTGGAGTCCAGAGGAGTTTCCCTAGACCTTCTTATCCCTCTGCAGTGGAAGGACAGGCTGCAGAATGTCACTGTTCACAGCAGGAGCGTGCCTGGCTCCATGGCTGGTGCAAGGTCAAGGTTAAAATTTGCTAAATTTGTCCTGCAGGTGCAGGTTTTGTTTGGTTGCTGCTCAGGTCCTTCCTGTGATGCACACACTGCCCTGTGGACAGAGGCCAGTGTCCACCAGAGTGGCAGCAGATGGGATCAGCCTGTCCTGTGGTGCCTGACCTGCCTTCTGCCAGCCTGTGCTGTCCAGCACTTATCCCAGCCAGACTGCTCTTCCTGCAGCCTGGCCCTTTGGCCAAAACCAGCCAGCCCTCCAGGTGCAGGATTGACATGTAAACCTGGCAGGAATTTCCCTCTCTAAGCCCAAGGTTGCCATTTCCTGGATGGGGGGCTGTTTTCCAGCCTTTTGCACTTCTCATACCTGGGCAGGGCATCCTGGTCTGGAGCTTCTCCCTGAGCAGCTCCCTCTGTGTCAAAAATACAAACTAATGGGATGGTGAAAAACCAAGCTTAGGTTCTTGCCCTTGCCTGCCCACATAGCCAAGCAGTGGGAAAACAGGAGAGGCTGCAAGTCTAGAGAAGGGTTAGGAATGAGCAGAGGCAGGGCAAGACCTGGGTGGAGGGAACTGAGCTACCCAGCTGGCTCCAAGCTCTTCTTATCCCACTGGCAGCAGGAAATGAGCAGATCCAGGGCAGAAATGCCTTCTGGCTGTGCAGTGCTGGCTTGGTGAGGAGATTGGTGCCAATCCTTGCTCCTGCATACCTGAGCCCCGGGATCCAGCTGCAGTGCTGCAGGTACTGCTGAATCACTGCGGCCGCATTGACGCCGCTGTTTGAATAATTAAACCACGCTCTGCTGAATCGAATGATGGGGAGGGAGAGCTCGAAAACCCTGTGTTATGGATCACATCAGCACTTGGATTTATGGTTTCAGCCCGATGCAATAAAATCAGAAGTTTACAGCCTGCTGGGAAAGAGACTCCAACCTGATTTAGGGAATGATGAGGTTGTTAAAGCCGTGCTGCATATTCTGAGAACACAATGAGTTCCCACTTGTTCTACTTGATGGGAAAGAAGCCTGGACTTAGGAAAACAATTACTACAACTACAACGTTTGAGGGAACTAAACTAATGTTGGCATTGTATTAATGTGGACTTTAGAAAGAGCAGAGAAAGAAATTAATGCTCTGTGTCCAACAAATTATTATCCCCTCTGAGGCAGAAGTGTACCAGAAGTGTACCTAAAATAAAATGTTACAATTAACTTTCAAAGTTGGGTCCTTAGTCTGCAAATACTGTGAGCGTCAGTCAGAAGAATCTGAATTTGATTTAAACCAGTGGGTGACTCCAAAGTATTGGTATTAGAAAGATGTGAAAGAGTAAACTTTTTCTTGTTTTTCTAGTATGGAATCTTACAGACAATTTTGTAACTGTGAAGAGCAGTATAGTCAAAATGACAAGGAATTCATCTGGACTTGGGAGGATAACCTTCAACTGATAGTTTTGCTGCTGGTGAAAGCATTTTGCCTGTTACTGTTACTTTATTTATTTTCTCACTGCATTCTAAATTCTTCAGAGCAGAAATTCCTTCTTATTATAACTCTGGAGTACAGGGGTTCCCAAATATGGTTGAATCTGTTTTAAGGGAAGATACTGGTGCTAATGAGAGGTGCTGACACTGTGGGAAGGAACTTGCAGGAGAGTTTCAAACAGTTTTCCAGAGGTGGAATGCCTCCATGAAAGGGAACACAAATGTTCCCAAGCGTTTATTAAACACCCAGCTGTGCTGAACCGGCTTTTATAACTATTACAGCCCTGAAAGCAGCAAGAGGGGAAAGAAATCCTGATTCCCAGTGAGGGACACACGTGCTGGCCCACTGCACAGCTGTTGGTGCCCTGCCCAGTGCAGAACAGCTGGAACAGCTGGAACAGCTGGGTGTCCCCCAGGATGGCGTGCAAAGCTCGCAGCCTTGGCACTGCTGGGGCACAGCCAAAAGGGGATGAGCATAAGGCAAACCAGTAATGTCTAATTGTGCTTTCTGAGCCCTGCACACTGGCTTTGGAGAGCCAGGCAGGAGCCATTCCCTCCCTGAGGGGCAGGAGTTTGTGCAGACATTTATTTGGTGTGGTGTGCAGATGGTCAGCCCTGGCCACCCCCACAGTGCCCTTTTGTCTGAAGTGATATGAACTTTATCAGTGCTGTGCATCACAGACTCAGTGCTGAATCTGGCAATTCTGGGTGTGGATGCCTGGGGAATGATCACTGATAATGTGAGACTCTGAAATCAGGGTCTTAACATAGCAGTGTAATTTCAAGGTTAAAGCTCCTGGTGTTTCTGATCTCAAAAAAAGATAGATCCCATAAAGCAATAATTCACAAATATATATCAAAGTCCCAGGCTTGAATATTCTGATTTCTGTTGTTTAATGGCTTCTTATTTAACCTTTCTCCAATCATTATTAATTGAACTAATTCAGTCCATGAAGCACACAAATTATCTGAGTTCTACTATGCTGAGTACACCTAGACCAGGAGGTTTTTGGTGCTCCAGTGAAGCACATTTTCCTACTTTCTTTGCTGATCAAAACAGTCAGAAAAAATCAGAACTACCCTGGGTGCTTGGACAATTTAAGAGAGGGATTGTCTGCAGAAAATGACCTGATAAGAACCAGAATAAAGTGCTTGAGCAGATGCAATAAAGCCAAAGCACATCCAGATTTATTTTGTTCCAAATAATTTCAAGTCATATGTGTATAGCTGTGTATTTATAGATAGGCATGTACACATGTGCCTTTATAGTCTTAAACTTTAAAAGAGCATCACATTTTCTTTTTCTTCACAGTAAATTAATTGATTAATTTTTCTTCATAGTAAATTAAATAAATTTTCTTCACAGTAAATAAATTAATCACAGCAAATAAATTGGGTTTTTTCCCTCTGTAAAGTAAAATTATTCTAGTTTTAAAGAAAACCTGTTTCTTATTGTGCAAGCCAAATATTCTTTAGTGTCATACAGAAAACTTCAGCAACATCAAGCATTAAAAACTAATCAGGACCTCCAGAATAATGGTGTAGAATAAAAAAAAAAAAAAAAAAAAAAGTTAAAGTGATTCTATATGTTAAGTACTGGGTTCTCCTCATCTGTTCACGTTTTCTGGATTCTAAGTGCAACCAGAGACTAAAAACTTACTCTTTTAAAAGGAACTTGATTTTCACATAATCAAGTGATCCCAAGAAAGAAGCTTTTTTAAAAAATGAGAATTCTGTGTTTCAGGATAAAACCTTCACATGAAACAAGAGTGGTTGCAGCTTATGATGATTTTTGTTTCATTAGGTCCTATAAAATACCTAAAGCAATTCCAAGCTTCTCAAGGTCAGTTAAGAGCAAACAGAAAAATTAGTAATAACAAGGTCAGGGAATGGAAATATCTGGGGGTTTTCTTCCCCCTGACCTTAATTTGCTGCCTTCCTGAAGAACAGACCTTGCTGCAGCCTTTCTGCTGAGTCATTTCTCTAGAGGGTGCCAATTTTAGGGACTCATTGAACAAAATATCTCATCCTAAGGAAAGTCCCAAGAGTCCTTCAAAGTGCTCTCCCTCCCCAGGCCCTTCTGCACTGGTTTTATCCCATAACTTTCTGCTGTAATGATGTTTTTTTT
The DNA here is from genome assembly GCA_024734035.1 of Alethe castanea. Taxonomy (NCBI): domain Eukaryota; kingdom Metazoa; phylum Chordata; class Aves; order Passeriformes; family Muscicapidae; genus Alethe; species Alethe castanea. The sequence goes on from JANRGV010000008.1 coordinate 17,017,733, forward strand.
CCTTTGGGTTGGATGTGCTGAGCAGAGGCTGTTCCAGTGACCCCTCTTAGATCAGGAGCCTTTGATGGGTCTGTCCTGTCTCTAGTGGGATGATCTGAATTTCTTCATTTGAGGTTAATGCTGGTGAATTTTGTCACTTCAGCTTTCCTACCCTGTATGCTTGGTCTCCAGATTTGCAGTTCCCTCAAGCTGCCTGTTCAGATCAATAACAGATTTCCTCACCTCTAAATAGGCCTTTTTTTTCTGTCTCTACGTGCCTTGATTACTGCATGTTGATGGTATTAAATCTGCTTTTTTACCAAAGACAGTTTGAGCTCCATAAAGAACTGATGAAAATATCATGGACAAGGATAAATTCCCCCTGGAGAATGTGATAATCATGTTGTTTTATTCCTAAATAACACAACCTTGTTACTGATGACTCCTCTTTCCTTTGCCTCATAAATGATAAAACCTTTTGTATATTTATTTCACGGTCAGACTCTAACCTGAGCTCACCAGAGCTGCTTCTTTGCCACTCCACATTTTCACTGAACTTTTCGCTCACCCTTCACCTGGGACTGTTCTCTCTGGGTTGGGATTCACAGCATGTACATATAAAATATAAACTAACAGAAACATTTGCCTAAATCTCTGCATTTTTCTTTCATGAGGAGGTTCCTAAATGGAATTTGGCATTTTCTGGGGTGTGAGCACGGTGCTGCCTATAACACCTCCTCCTTTATTTCGCTTTTAGCCGCACTCCCCGCTCCCAGCTCCCATCCCCTCTGCTGCCCCTGGCCATGGTCCTTCCCTCCCCTCTGGTTGCCAGGGTGACTGCCAGGGTTTCCCTGATGCAGATGCTCCCTCCTGGCTCCCTGCCATCCCTCTCCCGGAGGCAGAGCAGAGTTTTCACTCTCCCTGGCACAGGGAGGACTCCAGGTTGCTCTGCTGCCTGCCCAGGCAGCTTTCCTCCCTGCTGAGCACACCTGGCTCAGCAGCTGCTGGAAGGAAAAGGGTTCTGCTGTGCTGCAGGGTGGGAGCAGCAGCCTCTGAGCCAAGGGAGTCCAGTGCAAGTCACCTTGCATTATTTTTCCTTGGTTTTTTACTTTTTTTTTTTGACTCTGATCCTTCTTGAGCTGGAGCCCAGCCAGTTTTCACTCTCTTAACGTGGCTGTGATGAGGAGGAACAGGACCCTAGAGTGGTACATATGCAGCAGAGGTAAAGCCTTTTTTGTCTGTTTTTCAGGATGGGTAGTATGGATAAATTCAATTTCCAGTGTTAGTGACATTGGGAAATGGATCCTTGCAGTACTTTTAAGGACATTTACCTCAGAGCTTTTGCCAAGCTTTAAGTCAAAATTGAACAAACCTCATGAGAGAGCACCTTTGAATTCAGGTGTGGAATTTCAGGTTGTGCAGAAACTTTGTGAAGGAATTTGACTGTTTCCTGTCACTAATCAAACAGATATCAAATCATCTTTGTGTTCCACCCAAAATGCAAAAATTTCAGGTCCTGCATGCCTGTCTCAGGTGCTGGTAAATGTGGCCCCATTTTGGAATCACTCTCTGAGGTCAGTGAACACTTCTGAGTTACAAATCAATGGAGAGTTGATTTTATTAAGTGTGACTCAGCTGCAGCCAAGAAGTCCTAATTTTAGTCAATTTACTTCATGGAGTTATTTGTCCGGCTCTAGTTGAAATGCTCTTTTGAGATCCCAGCAAGGAAATCTTAGTTGTTGCAGGCTAAGAATTTGGGGATGGAAATTTAGGGATGCCAAAACTGCTTGTTAGTAGTTCAGATTCTCTGCTTTTCCACAAGGCATGAGTATTTTGTCTCATATACTCCCCTGTGTTTCCTGTGGCAGAACATCACATAATTCAAAGAATAGGACGTTTTATACTCTGTATTCTGGGGCACAATGACAAAGTGCATTAGGCTGCTGCTGTAAGTGTAAATTATGGAATGTTTCCAAATATTTGGACAAATGTGGTTCTTTCCTCAAGTTCATCCTTCACCCTCTCCCCTGCACTTGAAACAATCCATCTTGTGAGCTTGTTTCGATGCAGTTTGCTTGTTTTTAAAGTACTGATATATATGCAAATCTCTAAGCAGTAATGTCATCCTTGTTTTATGGGAAACCCAGGAAAAGCAGCTTCACTGCAGCTCCCAGACACACTTATAACCCTCAGCATGCTTTTCTTTCTAACTTAGTAAATAATTTTTAAAACACACAGCCCCTTATGAGCTCTGCTTATGTGTTGGTTCTATTGCATGGGACTTATTTATCAAAGCTTTCCCTGCAGTGGTTGGGAAATGAAGATAAAAAGCATCGAGCCACTTCCATTAACAAAGTTAGTAGGAAGCACTTGCTGGAGCAGAGTTTGTGATGTTTGTACATTGAGCTGGAAGAAGGATGTTCTGTATTTAAAGTACTTCCTTGGAAGAAGCACTGCAACAGTGTTAACAGCTTTTGCTGTGAACACAGTTTTTCCTTTTTTTCAACTAAAAAGTAATAATAGCTGAGGAAGGTTGCAAGAGCAGCAGGCTTACTCCTGACAGGTTAGAGCTCTCTTGAGCAAATGGAAGTTAATATTCAGGGGGTTAAAATGGAACAGGGAATGATCTTAGATTTCAGCCTGCTGTGCAGTCCTCAGTTTTATCCAAAGACATCAAATATCAGGACATATTTTAACCATGACAAGGCTGCTTTGGCCAATGGCTTGAGCAGTAAAATAGATACAGATTTTTGTAGTGTGCACACCAGGCTGTGCTATAAATATAAAAATTACTTTATTCATCAGTATATGACACTCTAAAGAGTTTCTTATCTTACAGCAGGGGTTGGGGCAGGGGGTTCATTTGACACAGATTTCCTCAGCACTTTTGGAAGGGCAATTTGCAGATGAAGTGCAGGATTCATTACAGAGATTAGCCAAGGTTATGTGATGAATTTGGATGTTGCCACATCTGAAATAACTTTGGATTCTTACTTTTCCTCTGGTCTATTATTACAAAAATAAATCTTTTAAATGCTAAAATATTTACAGCAATGTTATAGAGAAGATCCTTCATGTGTGATACAAGCTTGATTTATTTGCCCTGAATTGATGAGGATGAATTCTTTGGGAAGGGTTTAAATGCAGTTAGCAGTTCAGATAGAATTTGGTGTTGCTCCTACAATATGTACATATATATGGTGCAAATACAGAATTCTCTTAGCATGGAATTGTGATTTTTGGAGGCACAGCTTTTATGTATCAGTATGTGCAAAAATACTTCATCTGCCTCTCATCCTTCAATCTTTATGCAATTACTGAAATGTAACATATAAAGACTAATGAATATTTGTCCCTCTTTAAGCATCTGAAGGGAAGATACCTAGCTGTTTTAAAAGTGGAGATATCAGAGGAAAATACTTCTGATATGTCCAAAGGAGAGATTGCCTGTAACTAGAGAGTGAAGCATCTTGAAAACTCCACAATGTCAGTTTGAGAGTCTCAGGGCTAACAAGTTAATCTCACACTGGCAGCTGCTTCTTAAGAAGGAAAAACCACCTTATACTGGAGAGCTCTGTCCAAAAGCTTTCTTGTATTTTAGATAAAAATCAGTATAATATTTGTTCACATTACTCTTAACATATCACTTGAAAATGATAGAACTAATTTCAGCCCTTGCTGCATTTCCTGTCGCAGACTGTGCCATTAACCTGTGGTTAGACCAGTTAGGAAGGACTGACTTACCCTGTCTTCTTCAGCTCTCAAGTCTGGCATTGTGCTCACACAAAGGCTGATAGCTGTGGTGGCCACAAAGAGGATGGAGAGACAAGCAAAGACTTTGCCTGGCAGTCCTGACTGGGGATTCTCCACCATATCTCTGAGCCTGTTCATGAACTGCCCAAATCTGGTTTTCTCATCCAAGACACACGACGCCTCCTTGCTCCTCCGGAGCTCCTCTTCCTTGCGGATCTCGGCCAGCTCGTGCAGTTTCTGGAACAGTTTCCGAAAGCAGCAGTTCTCCAGGTTGGATTCCTCAATGCCCCAGTACCTCAGCTCCTCCTGGAAAGACAAGGCACACATGTCTCTCAAGAGCATCAGCTTCCCTGCTGCTAGGAAGCTGACAATCACCCCGAAAGCGTTGGGGTTCCTGTCGAAGAAGAACTCGTGGGTGTCTTCGTCGTAATCGTCACACAGCTGGATGATTTCCTCGTAGCTGCTGCAAAGCTTTAGTTTGCTCAGTCTGGTCAGGGGGAACTCGTCCAAAGTACTCCAAGGCAGCAGGTACTTGATGCCTCCAACGTTGATCATGATCTCTGTCTTTAGATCGGCTGCAGACACCTGGTCAGGGTGGTAAATCCTCCTGGCTCTCTGGTAATGGACCCCCTTGACAGAAGGGGTTTCCACGCAGATGGGAAGGAGGTGGCTCAAGGAATTGCAGGAGTTGTAGCTAATGTTGCTATAGTCTTGGTCGCTGCCTCTGGAGAGAATAGGCATCTCTGGGAGTTCTCACCGGGACTTCCAGAGCGGCATCAGAGCAGGGGGATCTGTCAGCCAGAAGACACAGGCAGGAGGAGAAAACATAGCAGAGGTTACTGCAAGAGAAAAGGTGCTTCCAGCCACTTTCCTCAGTCACGAAATTGATGAGTGCCTGTTTGGTAAGTAAAAGCCACCTCTGTGTTTCCTCCTGAAGCCCGCAGCCCGTGAATGAGCTTTGCTTTGCAGCCTCATTGGTTGTCTGGCAACACCGGCTCGGAGCTAGAGCCTCATTCATAATTAGCACCGGGGCTCGGCGCCTGCAAACCCGAGCGGGAGAGCCTCGGGCTCTTCTGCGAGCGGCTCTGGCCGCCCTGACATTGTTATTGTTTATTATTATTATTGTTATTGTTATTGTCCTTGCGCTTCGCTTTACTTCTACAAACCCTTAACCACGCGCCAACTCAACTAAGCTGCTTAATAGTTATTAGAGACAGAGTGGTTAATTACCTGCCGTCGAGTGGGTGCGAAGTTCTAATTGCTTTAACCGGACTGCTCAGACTGCGATTCCCCTTTCTCCAGCCCGTGCTGCCCCTCGGGGGGATGGCTAGGGTTAGCCGGGAGAGGTTTACAAAACGCCTCGAGTGGGAAAGTTGGCTGTTCTGATCAACTCAGAATTGACACTGCAAATTGCTGAGAAGTTACAGGGGAAGCTTTGCCCACCGCGGGGAAAAAACTTTGCTAGGCAGGCAGAAAGTGTTTGTGTTTGCAGAAAGTGTTCGCTCATCCCGCAGCGATTGAGACCCACCCCACTTCCTTCCAGGCACGGGGTTTGGGTAGTCCCTAGAGAATAAAAATCACTTTTTTTAGCCCGTATCAGCGAGGTGCTACCAGCGCAAGGAAAGTTTCCCGGAGTGACTTACCAGCTCCGGGAGCCAGGCTGCCCCGCGGGTGATGCTCACATTCCGCGCACGGAGCCGGGGCCGGCGGCAGCGCCCGGGGGGACCGGCCAGCATCGATTACACGGAAAATCCCTGGAGAACCCTGCAGCTGCCTGTCCCTTCCCTCTTCCTCCTTCTCGTCTTTCCTGGAAGGGGAGAGCAGCCGTGCGTGTTGCTGTAACATATGTTGTGCTAAGGGATGCTCGGCAGAGGTGTCCTGGGGGGCAGCTCCTCTCCTGGGGTTTCCAGGTGGGAGATGCTGAAGGAGAGCTGGTGGATCCCGTCCTCTCCCTGTCTCTCCTCTCTTTCCCCCGGGACTGTCAATGTTGTCCTGGAAGAGGAGGGGAGAGGGAAGGGGGAAGGGCTTAGCAATAATCTCTCCAGCATCCCTCCGTGTATCCAGCAGGCAGCAGGCAGCAACTGGGTAAGAACATGGAGTACAAGTTCCCGGCTAATGAGGTTTAATAATCAGTAAATTCTGGCAAATCTACTTAATAAAACAATTTCAGTCTCTATTAACTCCTTCCATCATAGTCATGCTACAGTCGCTTGGTCTGGAGAAACCACTTACATTTCTCAGCAGCAATTTCCATGACCTGCATCCCTCTTGAAACTGGGATTTGCTCTTTAATATTCCTAGATGGAAAGGGGAATTTGTAGGGTCCATGGATGCTGTGCCTCAGCATTCCTTGGGCTGTTAGGGAAGTGCTTTCCTTCCATAAAAGAAAGGATTTCTGCCTCTCTTTTCCAGATTTGCAGTGCTTTTCCAACAGCCAAGAACTTTTTCCTTTCCTCTTTACAGATGATGGGAAATCAAACCCGATCATTTTCTCACTTTGCTCGTGCATGGCAGTAGGGGGCTGGGCTTGCTGTAATGCTATTGGGTTCTGCAGCTGGGATGGCACAGGTTTCACACAAATTCTGTTTGCTTGGCCTCAGTCAGGGGGTCCAGGAAACCTGGGGTCAGGGTCTGTGGATGAGTCCCCTCTGTGGGGCTGCCCAGGCAGGGAGAAAATCCTTGGCTTGTGCCTGCAGCCAGTGTGGCTGGGAGGTGAATCCTGTTTCCAGAGAGCTGTGTGAATCTGTGGGGTTTAAATGTCACGCTGGGAGTGTGAAGGTGACTGTGAGCAGTGAATGGGGACAGAGAGCAGTGCTGTGATGTGAGAGGGGCTGGTGCAGCCCTGAGCTGCTCCCCTGCTCTGCACCAGCGCTCAGCAAGGCTCTGGCACAGCCCAGGGCAGCAAGCCTCTGCTAATTGGGCTTTTGGGGCACATCTCTCTGGGCCCACGTGGTGCCCACAAGATTAACTTCTTATCAGGCTTCGCCACTGGGGTTTGCACTCAAACCCTAATTATGCCATCCACAGAGACAGACCAGAGAGACGCCTGAAGGCTACGGAGTTCTGGGAGCACAGCTCGGAATCACTTAAATCCCAGCACCTTTGTGCAGGACACAGCTTGCTCTGCCCATCAGTCTTTCTTATGGATTATTTCTGCGAAGAAAAAGTAAACCTATTCTAATTAACTTTGGATGGATTGTTTCACAAAGGCTAAAACTAATTAGCATTTGTTCCTACCTTGTGAAGCTCTTGCGTGGTGCTGTTAAAGGTTATTTTTCTGAAGCCAGCAGACAAGAAGGTGAATAAATCCAAAGCAAGGAGTAAATGCTGTCTGCAATTGAGTGATTTAAGTGGTAGATTTATTTATCAAGAAATACATTTAATTTTAAATTTTCTTTTCTAAGACTGGGTACTCTAATAGTTGATTTATTGGGACCTGCAGCTGTGTCTGTGGCTAGATCAGGACCTCATTGCTGGCTAGAATCATACAAATATGTGTCAGAGGCAGAGAATGGATAGAAATACTTCTATCTGCATTTTATTAATGGGAGATGAATGTGCACAAAAGAAAAATACCTAATTTGATATCTGGGGAAGTCAGGCCCTTAACCTAGCTCTGAAGGACATAAACATGTACCTCACCCCAGAGCTGTCCCTCTGTCCTGGCCAGGCTCTGTTTCTGCCCTCCTGGACCCTTCTGCCACATCTGTGGGAGATCCTCCTCAGCACTGATACCTCTCTGCAGGTGAGAAAGGCAAACTCTGGCTCAGTTCTAACATCTGCTGATGTGTTTTTTCACTTTAAAAAAAAAAATTTCATCACTACTCCTGTAGTTTTCCTCTTAAATTCTCCGTGCCCTTTTCAACATGAAGTTCATAATCCTTAATTTCTTCCTCTGTTCCCTGTTCCACTCACAATTTCTGGAATGGCTCTCTCCTTGCTCTTTAGCCATCTGGTTGTAACAACTCCTAACACACCCTTTATGCCTTAAAAGCAGTTTCCATATGCTTCACTGCTTTGTTGGCATGGATGACATTGCTCCCTCCTCCTCTGGCAGTTTTGCCATTCTCCTGTGATTTGGTTTAGCCCTTCCTCTCCCCCCTGCTGTACAGCAAGGACAAGGCGCAGTTCAAACCCTGTCCCTGTGACACACACAGCAGAACCTGGCAGGGCCATCCTTTGAAATGAGCATATTTCCCCTAGAGATTTCAGTAATTAAAGGCTTCTCAGGGCTTTGATTCAGGGATTGATAAGAGTTGATGCTGTAGGAGATGGGAAAGCTGGTGGTGTTGCTTGCTCACCTGTGATTTCATCTCTCCTGTTTTGTTCTCTATACCAGCACCCAATATAAAGAGCAGATACATACAGAAAACACATAATTTTCTTTTTTTTCCACAGAGAACATAAAAAAACTGTAGAATTTATGGGCACATGCTATTGCAGTGGCCAAAAGTATAAAGTATTTAGAAAAGAACTGAGAAATTTATGCAGTGAAGGTTCCCCAGGCAGATCCAATGTCTGGCACAGAAAGTCAGCAACCCACCAATTCCTGGGCCCCAGGGAGATGTTCTAGCACAACGTGGATGCTTTCCCTGTTCTTTTTTTCCCCAAGATCCCTGATGGATGATGTCCATGGGGGCAGCTGGTGTGGGGATGTGTTTGTGCTGAGACCCCTGAGGGTGGCCTGGGCTCTCTTGGGCTGGTGTTGCACCTTTGGGTTGATCATGCACTATTTACCTGGCTACATTTCTCTGTCAGAAGAACCAATAAAAGATCTGAATTATCTGGTTATATCCATATGTGCAAGTATAATGATGTTTGTATATAATGGGCAATCTCACTCCGTGCTTCCAGCCTCCCCATCATTCTGCAGGGAGCAGCCTGTAATTTAATAAAAGCACTGTTGTCAGTCCTCCTCCCTCCCCAAACAGGCTTTTTGTGATGCTTAAATATAATACCAAGATAATTGCTTTGCCTGGCATCTCTAACACAAGATGCATTTCAGGCTTTTAAAGTCGGGGGAAAACAAAAGTGAAAATCAAAATAAGTATTTAAGGAAATATGAATTCACTGGGAAAGGGGGAGGGGAAAAAAAGAGGAAAAGAAATTAATTTTCATATCCTGCACTGTCCTCATTTGTTGGCTTAGAAATCAGCCCAGTGCTGCATCTTCAGTGGGTGAAATTTCATCACAAAACTATTTGATGCTGTTTCTTTTATTGATTGAGTTCACAGGCTGATGTCTGTGAGCTTTGGTTCTCCTTCAGGCCTCAGCCAATGGGCCTGGCCTTCCTCAGGTTCTTTAGGTTTGCACCATGTGAATGTTGATGATAAACAAAACAAATTTTTTGTTATTTGGGGAGAAAAAAAACTAATTACATGTGATTGAAAAGAGCATTTCAACATCCAAAAATTCATTTAAATGCTTCCATTGTGTTCACTGGTGGTTAGCACTTCTGGAATTAATTGGATTTAGATAGCCTTGTTACATGGAAATTCAGCCTCTTTTGAGATCCCTGTGTTACTCACTGGCCATAAAGAAGAGCTTGGCCTCCTTTTCTCCATTTAATTATGACATTACACATTGCAAGGTAAACTTTAAGGATTGATGCCAACATTTTATTCAGTCCAGCGATGTTTGCTTCATGTTCCTGTTTATTCTCCCATAATTTGGCTTTATGAAGCAATAGAAATCCCCTCTCTTGCCAAATGCCTCGTTTGTATGAATAATTAAATTGACAGTAAAGCACTCGATCCCCCTCTTCATTATTCAAGCCTTACCAAGTTGCAGCATTATTGATTCCAGTAGAATGATGCTGCAATGGCCCAGGAATATGTGGTAAATCAGGCCATGGGCAGCCAGGATTTGTTGAACATTTTATAAAATATTGCTGGTTCATCCCTGCCCTTGGAAACCCCAGCCATGATCCACGGTCCTGTTGTGCCACAAATTTTCTTGGAAGACTGAGTCACATATCACTGGCAGTGTTTTATTCCTTATTTCCTTCCTTGCCTCTGTAAAAGTTTCTTTCTTCTCTGTCAAGTCTGATGAAAGCTGCAAGGGGGTCACATCTGAATTACCACTGAAGCAAATTCGGGGCATTTCTTTGCTATGTAAATGTAAAATAATGTTCATGCCATGTAATACAAACATTTCTGTGCTGTACTCCTCTCCATGCACAAAGACTGAACCTGAACCAACTTTGCTGAAGTTCCCTGAACTTTTCTCTGCTCTTTTCCTCTGGGCTATCTAGAAAATGATGCTGTTAATAAAGGAAAGGAATCCCAAAGGGATACTCATTCCTACATGGACCCCAATGAATTTTGCAGAAGTGATGAGTCACTTAGGTTTAAAAGGGATGATAATGTCATGTGGCATGGGCAGAGGAAAAGCTGGATGCCATGGTTTGGGCTGAGTGCTGGATCAGGAGGGAGTGCCCAGGTGCTGTCAGGATTTCGACAAAGCAGCCCCAGGTCTGTCCTGGCTGAACAAACCTCTCCTGATTCCAGCTCTGCTGATCAGTCTCACCCTGAGCCCCACACCAGCTGGGTGTTTAAGGAAGCTTTTCTGCCATCTCTGAGCATCAGGAGGTCCAAGCAAAAGGGGCACATCTGTCTGAGCACGTGCACATCAGGAAACAAATTTGGGCAGCGTTTCTGACCTCACTGAGAGCTTAGCAACCAAGGGGTTTGAAAGACAGGCCTGGTGATAATCAGCAGGAGGCTGTGGCTGATAAATGAAGTTTTCCCTCCATTTTCTCTCTGATTCTGCAGGCACATTTGGACTGTGCATTTTGATGTTTCTCTCAGAGCTGAAAACATCTTGACAACGTAAACTGTGAGATAAAAACTGGGAACCACATAAATGCTTTTCTTACCAAGTGCTTTTTATTTCAGTTCCAGAGCCTTTCTGAATCACACCATTTTTATGACTGATATCAAGGGAGTCATTTCAGTGGTGCAGCTCAGGATCACTGAAATACCACAAATATCCAATACAGAGTACAGGATACAGCCATAGAAATTATAACTTCTCTCTCTGGTGACTCTCTCAAGCCTGATACTTGACTGCTTTGAGTGCCAAGATTGGGTTTTTAACCATTTTCATGCATTTCTACAGCCAGGAGCAGCAGGCATGGTTAAACAGAAAAATGTTTGATCCAGAGAGAAGCTGAATGAAGGGTGTCTACACAAGGCCAGGTGACAGAGAGATTGTCCCAGTGCCACCATGAGTTAGAGAAAATCACACCCATTTCAGATTTCAAGAGGACAGAAGAAGGATTTAATTTTCTAGGAAGCAAATCTGAAGATTTTACCCAGATGTTGCAAGTTCAGTGCACACTGAAGTACCTGTAATTGGCTGGTGCAGTATTAAAAGGGAAAAGGTAATACTGTGGTCACAATCCAGTTACCACTGTAAAATTCTCTCTTTGTCATCTCAGCCATATCACTTAATATCTCTGTGCCTCACTTTCCCAGTCATAAATCAAATAAATATAATTACTGTAGTCTTTTAAAAACTGTTTGTAACATTGAAATATGACGATAGACTCCCATTCAAGGAGAAGGAGAGGAGGTATTAAAAAGTGGATCTTCAACTAATTCTGCTGGAGAAGACAGCTTTTTAACAGGTGGGTAAGTTACTCGAAAGATCGATTATTTAAAGTTATGTAGCTCAGGAATAAAACACAGAAGTGCTTTCAGTTTTCAAACAGAAAAAGAAATAGCGTTAAAATTCCATTAGGTACTGTGACAAACTGCCAGATTAAAACATGAATTGCTAAGCAGGTGAGGTGGGTTTGAATACTGAATGCTGTTGACTTTTTCCCCACTCCTGTTATAAATTATTTCTCAAATCATTTAAAACTAGTGAAGGAAGGTCTGAGAATTTATTAATTTTTTTAGTTTTTACTGGTGAGATTGATTTCTTCCTCTTGTTTTTCTTAATACCATACTGTTCAAATTACCATACAAATCCAGTCCTCCATTTATGATGCATTAAATATATTTAAAAAAAAACATTCCAATTATGTTTCTTCCCAAGCCTTGAGACCTTGTGTTAAAAGCAATATGCATAAAACTCATTGTTGTGTATTTAGTACCACACAGTTGTTAAAAAGTACCCTTGAGCTCTTCTTAATAACTTGGCTGGCTCCTCCTTGGGATCTGTTTTTTAATCCATGAAATGTTAGCCTTGTTGAGGCTAAGATATAAAGGAATTATTTGATCAGTGTGGAACTGTTAGAAGGAGACCCTGTGCTGGCAGTGCAGTCCCTGCAGAGCTGTGAGAGGTGCCCATGCCCCTGAAGGGCCTGCACTTTTCCCTTGGAGAGGGAAGGACAGAGCTTTTCCTGCTGGTGTGAGTCCCTGCATCTGCTTTGGGCATGGATTTCTGAGCTGGCACTGAGCACTGAAAACCCCAAGACCAGGAGGGAAAGCAAACCCTTCCCTCATCCCCCTCGTCAGCCCTTCAGCCCATCTGACAGCCCAGGTGATTTGCAGCTTTGTGAATTCTAGAATGAATTCAGAGCCCTCGGTTTGCTCGTTCTTCCCTCCAAAGTCTTTCCCTGTTTGTTTGGAAGTTCCCATTCCCCAGCCCAGGACAGACCCTCTGTGCTAGGCTGCAACACAGGATGTGACCAGAAATGTGTATTCTATCCCCATCTGTTAAATCAGGTCGGGCAGTGATTCCTTATGTCTGTGGGAGCTATCCTCTGCTAATGGGCCAGCTGAAAAACCAGCTGGGGCAATCATCTTTATCTTTTCCACAACCCATCCTCCCTCCAAGAAGATATCATCTGCTACTGGGCCATTGAGTCCCAGGGCATGGCTGATAAAATTCCATCATCCCACTGGGAGATGCTCCAGCCTGGGGGAGGAGCCAAACATTTCCTACCTAGATAAAATCTGAGATTTTGAACAGCAAGGCACCTTCTTTCCACTAGATTCCAGAGGAAAGCCAGACCTTTCCACATCATCCCTGGACCTTCAGAGGAAAACTGCACCTTCTACAGGAGCACT
>JANRGV010000008.1:17077589-17088958 GCA_024734035.1 Alethe castanea
GAGCCAGAAAATAGGGACCAGGGATCTCCCTGCTCCCCTGGGCACGGGGCAGAGCCAGAGAACAGGGACCAGGGATGGTCCCTGCTCCCCTGGGCAGAGCCAGAAAATAGGGACCAGGGATCTCCCTGCTCCCCTGGGCACGGGGCAGAGCCAGAGAACAGGGACCAGGGATGCTCCCTGCTCTCCTGGGCACGGGGCAGAGCCAGAGAACAGGGACCAGGGATGCTCCCTGCTCTCCTGGGCAGAGCCAGAGAACAGCGAGCAGGGATGGTCCCTGCTCCCCTGGGCAGAGCCAGAAAACAGGGAACAGGGATGCCCAGAGAGGCTGACCTGGGACAGAGGTGGGCAGAGTTAAAGGAATAAAGTGGGGATTTATTAAAAGCCTTCAAAGGATTCACCTTGGGCAGTGCAAGAGCCCAAGGCTGAGGCTATACCCAAGATAGATGATGGATCACACATTTTCTCACTTTTATAAATTTTGCTTCATTTCCATATTGGGATTCATTGTCCAATTGCAGCTCCAGGTTCTGCAGTCCCATCCTCCCAAACTGCTTTTGTCAATTTGCTGTCATTTACACTTTTTGGGCCTGAAGCTCCAGCAGTGTCCTTGGTTCTTAAGCTAGAAAATGTTTTTTTTGTCTAACTGAACTGTGAAGAGAACTTGCTAACACTTCATATGAAGCTCAGAATCACACACGAAGGCAGTACAGAATGTAAAAAATATGAAAGCTAAAACTTAAGGCATCACCAGTACACTCCGTGCCAGTGTCCTCTGGTGTTGTGTCTGGCTGTGCTGTTACTCTGCAGCACAAAAATTAGAAATATTTATGTTTCTGCACGCTTCAATGAGAAATCTGAGTATTAAATTCCAGTTTTGTCTTCTGACTTTGCTTTCTGCATCCAAAACTTTGTTGCCTTTATTCTGCTGACGCATTTGCCCAAAAAAGAATTTAATGCAGGCCAAAATATTTTCCAGGAAAGCTCATAGCATTGTTAGATATTCACTGCATGGTAGGATATGTACATTGGCACTGGGCTACAAATCACCTCAGTGGAGAGATGTGAGAAATCAGTTTTGCCAGTTGGTCACTGTAAAAATCAGGGGAAGCATCAAACCAGCATCAAACCAGATCTCTGACCTGCTTCCAAAACAGATTAAGAGTTTTTCCAGGGCTTTTGGATCATCTCTTTTATAACCTTTTCTTTAATAACATCCATAGTAACCAATGTAATATAGAACTGTGGGGATCTTAGACATGAAGTATTTCTAAGGGTTTAAATAATTATATAAATGGCAAACAGAACAACCTAGCTAGAACTTAAATTATATGAAATACTAATAGATGGTCTGAAATGTTACCCAAATTTTATTTAATTTGGGAAAGCCTCTGATTCCTTGACTTGTAGCTACTGAAAAGGTTATAAAATACTAGTGGCAGTTCCCACTCTCGTGGCAAGTGAGTTGTGTCCACAGAGCTCAGTAATCTCAGCAGTTTATAAAAGGTTTATAGCAACCCAAATTACTTCAGCTACCAAGGACTTTTATTTTCTTCATTGTGAGGTTATTATTTCCATATCTCTGTACACAGAAGGTCAGAGTTTAACACAAAAAAAATGAAGGCTGACTGGGTATGTTCTCACCATTTACCTTCTTTTCCAGATGGACACAACCTGAGGCATAAGTATTACAAGGAATATTTTGGTAAGCTGCTGGCATGAAGTGTTTGTTGCTATTATTAAGCTTTATCATTCTTGCAATGCTTACAAGGAATTTGTTCCTTATGAAATGAAGGTTTGTACACAGAAAAAAAGAGATTCTTCATCCTTAACTCTATGCCTTGGTCAGAAGTTCTTATTTTAAGGTCTGCAATGTCCTGACTGTGGACTCTTGAGAACCAGAATTTTCAGCTGTGACAGAGTGAGTTAAATGGTGCAGTCTTCTGCCAGGGGAACCACCCAGTCCAAGAATTTTTTTTATTATTATTTATTTTTAAGCATAATTTTGGAGCTTTGCTTTTTTTTCTTGCAGCTGGACACGGAACTCTGTCAAAAGCAGGGTCTTGGACTGTGGTGAGAGATAAGGGATGGCTGGAGCCCAGTGAATCAGTCCCTGGTGCTCCCTGAGAGGTGTCAGGTCCCTCTCACAAATCTGGGGCTCAAAGAAAGCAGGAGCATCTCCCACATCTTTCCTCACAGCTTCTGGTTTCTCCCTCTTGGGTCTGGATCAGGTTGGAAGTGACATTCTGGTGTAATAGACAGCATCTTTGATATAAGATTTACAAACAGCCAAATTTGGCCACTTTGACTCATAAAACCAAGAAAGGATTTCCTTTCCTCTCTTCCAGTGTGGGCTCTCCAAGAGAACTCCTACAAATGAGACCAATAGAACTGAGAGGATCTCGAGAAACCCTGTGCCACAGCCTAGCCTAAAACCTGACTTTGCTGGTATTTGTTTTACAGGGAGCAATTCCAACAATTTGGTCGGCTATGTGAAAAACCAGCAGAAGCATTTAGGCTAATTGAAGGTGTGCCTGGGTAAGTGTCCCGTGAATAAAGGGAAAGCTGGGTGGAAATAGCTGGTGCTTAGAATGCAATCGTTCAGAGAAACCATGGTCTGAGGGTGAAATTTCCTCTAAGCAAAATGCTGGAGTGAGGACAGCACCTTAAAATCCTGTACAGGTGCATGAAACTCTCTCATTCCACCAGACACACCTGATTTTTTTGCAGAACCTTTGCCTTGTGGGTATTTAGAGGATGGGGTGATTTTTAGGATGAAAAATAATTGTTGTTGCTTAAGACTTTAAACTTTGTGTTTAGGGGCTTCTTCTAACAAGGTGTAACTGGTCCTGCCAGACAAACTAAGAAGCTGTTTATTCTGCACTGACTGCATAAAGGGTCAATCTTGAAAATATTTCAGCACATGGGGGGTTTTGTGGGATAATTTTATGAGTGTGAACACTTGCGAAGAGCAGTGGGACCCACTTGTGTGAGCAAAGGCACATTTATCTGGCCAGAGCCAAGCCAACAGCAAAAGCTCCCTCTGTTTTATCAGCCTTGCACCAGGCAAGAATAAAAATATTTATTATACCAAAAGTTCTCTCCCAAGATGGTTTTCTCACCACTTTCAGCTTCACTTTAAGATTAACTTGGGCTTAGCTGGGAGTTATGAAAACAAAGCAGTTCAGTGTCTTTACCTACGTCAGGCTGGCTGTTAAGATTACTCAGCTACTTAAGGACAAGTTCTGTGCAAACATCCCAGGAAGGATAAATATTTTAATTCCTGCTATTTTTTTTTTCTTTTGTTGTTTGGTTTTCACCCAGCTGGACCACTCTGTCAAGGAATGCTTTACCCAGCAGCTTTCTGGTCCCAGATCTCCACAAGCAAATCTCCTGCATCCCCTTGATCCCTGCCCATCACTGACAAAAAAATCCCATTACCCAAGGAGCAGGATGAGTCCAGATTTTGACCCCACCAGGAAGGGGAGAAATGTGATCCCCTGAAGGAAACCACAGTGCTTATCAGCTACCTTTCTACAAATGAAATGCAAACACCTCCAAGGGATCCCTGCAAGCCACAGTGCCACGATCAGGCTGCTGACACAGAGCCTGCCCTTCACGTGCTCCTTGTGTGACCAATTCAGATTTCAGGCCTGTGAACACAACCCAGTGACGTCAGAATTCTACCTAAAATCATATCTAAGTTGTTTTAAAATAGGTGAGGCTAAAGAGGTTCTCTGGATCAAATCCAATGCCTGCCTGTCTTGAGCAAGTCATTTAAAGAAGCTTTTTCATGAGCATAAAATTAAAAGAAACCTGCAAGTTTCTTCTTTTCCTATTTATATCCAGATAAAAACCAGGCTTGACACTCACTCTAAATGGCAAAACCTGAAGTCTTAAGAATTCAAGGAGTTTTAAGCTAGGAGCAAAACCAGCTTTATAAATGTTTTTAGGTTACTTTCCTCTTCTCAGTCTGTGAGCTGCAGATTGAGTTAAAGATGAAATAGATTCCATCCTACAATATCCAGGCAGACACACAAATGCATGCCAGGCTTTGAAATGTGCTGTTAATACTCACAAAATCTGTGGTTTTGTACCTGCAAAACCTCAGTGAGAGGCCTGAAGTCTGGATAATCTGAGAAATGTGTTAGAAAAGCAAACCTAGGGTAAATTTGTGTGGTGAGAAGGATTGTCTGGCAGATGGGCCATGCTCCTCAGGAGTCCTGTACCTTTGTGTTGGCTTCCATAAATCCTTAAGGCCTGGATATTTGTACTTGGATATACAGCTTCTTTGAGCTGTTTAGCATTATATGATGGGAAATGCATTTTCTATTAAGGTTTTCCTTTCCTGTGGCAGTCCTGAAGGGACAGTTGCATTTATTGTGACAGATCAGCCAGAACTGTTTGGCAGAAAAGCCACGTTTGCTCCATGGTTTAGTTCACCTTCCCATCTGCATGCATGAAATTAGCATTTGAATTTGCACAGTAGTAGCACTGCATATAAATACTCCATTCACAAATGCAAGTGCCTGCTTCCACTCACAAAATACAGGATTTTTTTTTCCACTCACTAAATGGTTTAAGCCAAATCCAAGACACATATAAAACTCTCAACACTTTGCACATGACATTTGCAGCTGGAGACATGGAAGGTGCCAAACTGCTCTTCTGTTTCCTATTTAAGCACACTCCTGGGTGCTTTACAGAACAAAGGAACAGCTGAAGGGCTCCACATTTTCCTAAATATCTTCACTTGTTGAACTCACTTTTTTCCAAAATGCAAAATATTAAATGCAGCACTGTGTTTGGACTGAGCTGATTCTGGAATTTTATCCTATAGAACTTCCTGCAGTGAGATCTTAATTCCTGCTTGGACACAGGAGCCACAGAACCAGAGAACTGTGGAATGGTTTGGGTTGGGAGGGAGTTTAAAGCTCATCACCTTCCACTAGACCAGGTTATCAAGGCTCCAATCCATATTTTATAGTTCCAATCTGTGTTTAGACCAGAAACTTGCCACTTACCCCACTGCAGCCTCGCTCCTCAGTGCTGTTCAGTGAAATGGATTGATTTTGTTCAGCATTACTTTCTGCAGAAAAAAAGTCAAATTCTGATTAAATGAGCAAAGCCCTCCAGTGATCACTGCTAAGCCCCGAAGAGTAAATGCCAAAATGTTCTATTTTAATCCAAAAAATTCCTAAAACCTTGTGAGGAATTGAAAAACTGGTGTTGAACATTCACAAATTTGAAAGATTAAAACTTCAAATCTCAACCTAATCTCTCAAAGCAGCCCAAAATATGCTTAATTTGAGTGGACACATTCACTTTAGTGTTTGTTTTCTTTGTAGCTGCAGAAGCACATACCTGACCACCTGGGTGGGAGAGTACAGGTATTTTCTGCTTGCAAAAGTAATTTTTAAAAGAAGAAAATTGACAAATGAATAATTTGATGATGAATTTCTGTTTACTGGGTGTTTCACAGCCCTTCTTTGTGGTGCTATAATGCTCAGGGGGTTTATTCCAAGTTCATTCAAGTTATTAATTGTCAAACTCAGAAACAAAAGCCACGGAAGGGACTTGTCGAAGTGCTGTGTCTCCAAAAGTGAAACACTGAACACTGAAATGTGAAACTCAGACACTGAAATGAAACCACAGAGCAGGTGAGTTGTGCTCAGCTGCTCTTCTCTCCAAAGGCAGATGCTTTACCTGGTGCAGCACAGTAGGTGTGGGTTGTTTTTGACATTTCCATGAACACTTTGCAGATGTTTGGTGCTATGATAACCTTGCTGTGTGTCACTGAGTGCTCACAATGCCTTCCCCACCCCCCAGGATCTGTGCAGCCCCTCCCTGGTTTGTGCCCACACACGTTCAGGTTCTGCTCTGGTGCTCAATAAAAAGTGACCAGTCTATTTTTCAACCCTGCTGAGTTTCTGTTGTGTCTTCTTGATGTGCTACCAGCTTTGGAAAAAAAAAAATGGACAAATCTTCTAAATTTTAGTTGTTGGGAGAACGTAACACAAGTGTGGGGAGACAGAAGTCATTTTGTCCACTGGAAGGGAGGTGACAGACCCCAAAACATATCCAGCAGCCCTGTCCCCTTCCAGAGGGGCCACAGCTGTGGGTCAGAGCCTCAGTTCTCGGCCCCTGCATTTGCACTGCCCGCAGAGGAGCTGCTGGACAGCCCTGGACAGGCTGGGGTGGTGTCCCAGAAGTGACCCCTGGCTTGCCCACAAAGGGTCAGTGCTGCTGCTGCAGCTCAGCTGCTTTGGGCTGCACCAGCACTGCCCAGGCAGCCTTGCAGCAGGCTCAGAGGGTGGAGAAACCAGCCAAGGTGAGCTCAGAGCTGGGCTGTGCCCGCTGCAGGACAGGGCTGGCAGAGGAGAGGGCTTGGGCTGTTCCCAAACTCCACCATCCCACCTGCTCCACCCACCCAGTCCTGCTCTACCTGCTCACCAGGATCCTGCAGTGCCCTGAAAACCTGCCCCAAACCGCAGCAGGGACAGGAGCTGCTGCAGCCCAGCCACGGGGGGACAGCAGTGCTGGCACCTTGGGAGGGTTTGGGGGGCTGGGATGGCCCAGCCAGCACCAGCAGCCAGGGTGGCTCCTCACTGTGCCAGGGAAGTGGGATCACTCAGAACTCTCATGGTCCTGGGGATCTTTGGGATCACTTGGAACTCTCATGGTCCTTGGGATCATTGGGATCACTCAGAACTCTGATGGTCCTTGGGATCATTGGGATCACTTGGAACTCTGATGGTCCTTGGGGATCTTTGGGATCACTTGGAACTCTGATGGTCCTTGGGATCATTGGGATCACTTGGAACTCTGATGGTCCTTGGGATCTTTGGGATCACTTGGACCTCTCATGGTCCTTGGGGATCTTTGGGATCACTCCCTGTTTGGATGGGGAGTGTGCACATAACTCCTGTCTCCTGCTGAGAACTGTGACAGCAACCAAGAACCTTTGCTTGCAAGAGAGTGATGAGTGTGATGAACACCCCAAAATCATGGTTTAATTTCAGCTCATTTCCATGCCAATGCAAGCAAATACGGTTTCTGCTCCTGTAGCTTGGTGGAGATCTTTGTGGAAAAAGCCCAGCATGACCTGAGGGAGCATTTGGAGTGACACTGAGGTGCTGTCAGTGCATCCCAGAAACCAACAGAAGGACTAGCAAAATAGAGCTTCAAGAACTCTATTCCTACTACCAGAATAATACAAAATAATTGCTCTATTTCTGGCATGCCTGGTTCAGAGCTCTGTGCTATTGGTCACCTTCAGGAAGTTTCCCATATTTTGCTGAGCAGTGGAGAAGCCTCTGAGGTCTGGGCAACCCATAAAAGAGTTTTTGGAGGCTGAAGGTTTCTCTTTGCTCATGACACAGCAGGGATTGGTTCATACAGGGGGTTGTTTTCTTCTCCCACCTCACACTGGCTGCACAGGCTGAATTCCCCTCTGGATGTCGGGTTGGATGAGCAAAATCATGATTTACAGCATCATTTAGCATTCTTTAAAGAAAAATTTTAAAATAAAATAAAATTTTAAAATCCACATTTTTTCTGGTAAGTCTGCAGCAGTAAATCCTGTTTCTTCCCATTTTTTTTCTCCCTGTTACTTTTCCATGCAGGCAGAACAGCAAGAACAACAAGAGAATCTGTGCAAAACAAAAAAGATCTTTAGAGAATTTCCATCTCATTCTACCCAGCCTGAGCTCCCCACCAGATGAATCTCCCAATTGAAGCAATGGAAACTGTGCAAAAAGAAACCAAAAGCTTTCATTAAATTCCCTCTTCCTTCCCCATTACACACCTGGGACAGACCCGAGGATTTTACTCAACTTTTATGGAACAAGATGGAAAAGAAGCGTGGCTCTAAACTCTGCTCTTTGCTTGTACATCCAGGAGCAGCAAAGTTCTGCCCAGGAAAATCCCAACCCAAAAGGGAAGTGCTTGGATTTTTGGGTAGCTGCAAACTCCATTCTACCCATGCAGCAGAGTTTTTTTTCCCTCAAGGTGGCACAAGAGGAACAAAAGTGCAACAAGTCCCAGTTCTGGCAGGGGAGCAGGTGAAGGAGCTGTGAGTTTTGAACTCACAGCATCATAATTTTGGGCTCAAGGGGTCTCAGAGAATGGCTCCTTTGCTGTGTGTGTCTTTATAACAGATATTTTCTGTTTAAAAGCCAAAAAAACACCAATTTTTCCAAATAATCTTCTTAGAACTGGAGCTTTATTACCCAATTAAATAGGAAATACTGTTAGGGCACTGTAATTGGGCTGTGTGTTATGTTTTCAGAGTGAAAATGATAGCATGAAGAAATACAACTTGTATTAGTGCTGTTTTCTTAACATTATAGTCCTGATTCAGTCTATTCCCAGCATTTTCTGAGCCATGGGATAGCAAAATACATTAATTTTTCATTAGATTTCCTAACATGCAGAAATCAACAAGCAGCAAGAAAATGAAACTTGAGTCCGTTCAGCAATTTCTCAGAGTGAGTGGCAAACAGCAACATTTTTTCCTGCATTTATTCCATCTCATCAAATATAATATCCCACAACAGAACTAAGGGAACATAAAGATGAGAGAGAGGGACGTGGTCCTGAGCCCAAACCACGCTGTTCCTCCCCAGCTGCCAGTTTGTTGGATAATAAACCACCCTGCACTGCTCCTTACAGTGCATTATTATACTCATCAACACATTTTTCTCCTTTTCTGTGTCCTGTTTGTCTTGGAATTTCTGTCAGTCCCACTCAAGGCATTGTTCCCCCACCCTAACCCAGGGTGTGGCCTCTTGGCCGTCCTGGATTTTGTTCTTGGAGCTCCATGTGTCTCTACAAGCAGCAGGTTTGTGCCAAGGGGATGGTGCTAAATAAGGGAAGGAGCAGCCTATTGCTTAATTAGCCACCCTGGCTAATGAGGGCCAGCTGGGGCTGCCCAGGCCATGGGCACACCGTGCACAGCACAGCCCCTGGATGCTCCTCCTGGGCAACAGCTTCATCATCATGATGATGGGTGAGGATTTGGGGTGAGAAAAGCAAAACCAAAGGGAAGTTTTCTGCCTAGAGAGGGGGAAGACATTTTCCACCACTTTCCTGGCAGAAACACGAGCATTTGGGGTGATTTTAAGATTGTGGTGACTACAAGCAGGCTGAGGTGGGCAGGGAAGGGATTCCCTGTCAGCCCTGTCAGGAGCTGGCACAGCCAGCTGGGTGTGCTCCAGCCCCTTGGAAGAGCTGCACAAGGAGGGGACCAGTTCAAGGGCATAAATGAGCTCAGGGACATTTCACCTCCTGATTCCCATACAATGAAGTCCAAATCCCTCTGGATCTGCTCCAAGCCCTTACCTAAACCCTGGGCAGGGCCTGCATGTGAGGTTCCCGAAAATCAGAGCCCAGCATTATGGCTGGCTGCTTTCCCACGGGAAGGAGCACTCTTTGGTGATGCAGGAACTTCCTCCCTCTGCCTGACGCATCCAGCTCGGCTCCTTGCGAAAGCATTGCTCAACCCAGCTGTGTTTTATAAGGTCCCAGCTCCTTGCAGGGTGTTTCCCAATCCCTGTTTTCCCCTCGGTCTGGGAAGAAGCCCCTCCCTCCACAGCATCTCGATGGGGCCTCTCTTGGGAAAGCAGCATTTTGGGGAGGGCTGGCCAGGTTTTGGGTACCACAGGCTGCCACAGAGGTCTAGGGGTTTGGCCTCATCATGGTCCAGAGCAAAATAAATGTGCAGTTTTCTGGACATAGTCCTTGGAGGAAACTCTTCTCCTGCAGAAAACTGCACATTCGTTTTTCTCTGGCTGGGAATGGCTTTTATTCTCTCAGTGCAGTTTTTACTGTCAAAGGAGGATTTTAATCTCACAGTTTACACCTCAGGGACAATTTCAGGGTAAGTGGATCCTGCAGTCACAGTGCATGGGGAGGATGTTGGTCTCATGGGGCAAACCAGAGCGTGATGCTCCCTGACAGGCAGCCATAAATCTTTGGGAATGATGTAACCAGTGAACTTTATCAATGCTAGAATCACAGAACCAGAGAATAACGCGAGTTGGAAGGGACCCACAGGGATTATTGAAGTTCAACTCTGGACACCTAAGGCTGGACCACGAAAGCACAAATGAAACACTGTGGGTTTAACAAACGATCATTACAAATCCCCACATCACACACCCCTGATGTAAACCCTTCTGAATCCCGGCGTTGTGCTGACTGGAGCATTTCCTAAGGAGCACTGGAAGTTTACAAACAGGCTCGGCGGCGCCCCTAACCTGTCCTGCCCTGGCCAAACACCTTCCCTACCTGCCCGCCCATGCTCCTCCCGCAGCAATCCCGGGAAGGGCGGAGGGAAAGCCCCAGCCTGCTGCTGGGGTGACGCTGATGGAGGTGTGCCCGCTGTCCCGGCGCGCACGGCCGGGCTGGGTGCCGGCTTTTATGGGAGCGCGCACCTGGCTGCGGCTGCGGCGGCCGGGGGAAGGGTGACTGCAGGTGCCTCTGTGTCCCTGCAGGTAGCCCCGAGCTCTGGGGGAGCTCTGGGGGAGCTGGAGCCAGCCCTGCCAGCGGCCACTGGTGCCATCCATCCCCTGGTGCCATCCATCCCCCGGTGGCCGGGGCGCTCCGCAGCGCAGCGCGGCGAGGATGGGCGAAGGGAGCTTCGCCAAGCTCTTCCAGAAAAGGTCGCTCCTCCGCTTCGTGCAGAAATATCAGCCCCTGGGAAGCGGCGAGCCGGGAGAGGAGGTGAGATCTGCCTGTGCCTCTTGCCTGGACCTGCTGGGATAGTTGGTGTGGCTCGGGTTGGTTTTGTCTCCTCACCTGTGCTGTCCCAGGGTAAATCTGTGCGAGCCTGGTGGCCCCGACACAGGGCATGGGCTGGGGGAGTCTGCCAGGTCAGACAGCCATGGGCAGCCTGGTTTCTGTGCAGCAAGCCAAGGGCACAGAGCTGAGGCCTGAATCCTGCCCAGGAGCTTTGTTCCAAATTAAGGAAGAGAGTGGGAGAGCCCTGCAGTGCCCTGGGAGCTCTCTGGAGTGTGGGTACGACAGGGGACATGGAGAGCAGGGATTTCCTGTCCCCAGACACCCCTGCCACCAGTGCTGGGCACCGGCAGAGGGGCTGTGACCCTGGGCTCTGACCTCAGGTTCTAACCCTGGGCTGTGACCTCAGGTTCTAACCCTGGGCTGTGACCCTGTGCTCTGACCCTGAGCTCTGATCTGGGGCTCTGACCCTGGACTCTGACCCTGAGCTCTGACCCTGGGCTCTGACCCTGAGCTCTGATCTGGGGCTCTGACCCTGTGCTCTGATCTGGGGCCCTGACCCTGTGCTCTGACCCTGAGCTCTGATCTGGGGCTCTGACCCTGTGCTCTGACCCTGAGCTCTGATCTGGGGC
>JANRGV010000008.1:17089058-17108918 GCA_024734035.1 Alethe castanea
GCAAAACAGAATAGAAAAGACTCATTGGTCCAAGAAGGCAACACCTCTTTGAAAACATGCTTTCTGCAAAACATCACGTAGTACACAGGTGTTTAATCATTGTTATAATCCAGCAGGTGCTTAATTGTTGTTATAATTTCTTGTCCTTGAGCAGCCTGAGAAAGGGCTGCTTTCTTGGTTCCCAGTAGTATTCAAAGACAAGTCCTTACTGCTCATGTCCCTTAAGCTTACAGGTTATCTGGCCTAAAACTTTCCTGCTCTATTGTGGTTAGGATGGGCAGAGGCTCAGACCTCACAGAATCCCAGAATGGTTTGGGTTGAAGGCATTTTAAAGCTCGTCTGCCATGGTCACAGACACCTTCCACCATCCCAGGCTGCTCCAAGCCCTGTCCAACCTGGCCTTGGACATTCCAGGGATCCAGGGGAAGCCACAGCTGCTCTGGACAACTTCACAGGGAAGAATTTATTCCTAATATCCAATCTAAATCTCCCCTGTTTCAGCTTAAAGCCCTCAGTTTGTAGCATCACTTACACGACCTCTTCCCAACGCTTGTCAGAGTGGCAAAGGCTGTGTCTTAGGTCTGCTAGCTGATCTTATTTTTTTTTTCTGGGTTTAAATTAATGAGGTTGAAAGGAACTGAAAACGAGCACTGGGAATGGGAATGTTTCCCTTCCATGGAGTGCTGTGATTGTCTGGGACATGCTTGGGGTGATGCACTGAAGAGCTTTGTGCTGGGCCCAACCTAAGCACTGCTCTGCCAAGTTTTGTTTTTGGAGAAGACAGCAACAAGAAGTCACTTTGAAAGGATTTCCACACATGGATTTGGGCACTGAGATTTCTGTCTGAAGCTCAGTCCAATCCTTTGTTAGGCCCAAATGTCTCAATGTCCTGGTGCCAGCAGCCTGTCAGTGCACAGCCCACAGGAGCTTCACACACGTGTCACCTCCTTCATCACCAGAAACATCCCCTCAGAACATCTCAGACATTCACACAGCAGCACAGACACCGTTCCCAGACTGTATGGAGATGAGAACAAGCCTTGGCAGCTGGATCTGGAGGATGCTGCAGTTAGTGTACAGATTCTCCCACCCTGTGTCCTGTGGTTAGGAACTCCTGTGCAGCGCTTGATTTACAATATCCAAATCATCTGCCTTTGTGGCAATGGCAAATTACTGCTCTGAAGGGAAGTGATTAACTCAGGCAGCTGCTGCAGCTTTTGATTCCATCATCAAAGCAACACTGACATGAGCCCCTGGCAAAATATCCTGGAGTGATTTCAGAATGATTGAATGATAACGGGTGTGCACCAAGAACAGAGACAAAATGTTCAGAGCCTGGATGTTTACATGATGGGAGTTTCAACTGGTTTAACTGAATTTACATTTCACATTTTTAAGTTTTAAAAAAAGTGTAAGTTTTTGCAGGAATGCTATTGTTTAACTTAGTAGTTTAATAGTGTCTGGTTTAACATAACACTGTCCAGATTTAATCCATCTGCATTTAGGGAAGACGTGGTAGACAGCTTAAAATTAGAAAGAAAGAAATCCTAAGAGAAACATGTCAAACAGAAATGCTTCTCATTCAGAGGAACTTATTTAGTGGACTGAATATTTGTGTCTATACAGGACCTGATTGTAATGGCTAAAGATCTGCTCTTACTGACTTTTTCTGCTGGAAAACAGGCAATTTAATATCTTCTCTAAATATTCCTTTTAAAACATGGAAATACATCATTGACAATTTACTCTTGTCCTCTTTTTCTCCCCTCTGTTACTAGTACTTGCTTTGGCTTCAGGTCCAGAACTTGGCAAACTAACATTTCTAGGTCTGGTTGGAATAATTGATCCCCCAAGGGCTGGAGTGAGAGAAGCTGTTCAAGTCCTGTTCGAGTCTGGTGTGTCAGTGAAGATGGTCACTGGAGATGCCCTGGAAACTGCTGTGGCTATAGGTACCAAACTTTGCTGCTTTCCTGGGGGTCTGTGCTATGTCTGTCACATCAGTCAAGTGGTTTATCTCTTAATAATCAACTTCAGCATCATTTTTGTGTCTGCAGTAGAGGCTTTAAAGTTTTTGCTTTTCCATTGAAACAAACATTAAATGGAATATAGAGAAGCTATGAAGTCTGGGCCAAATTCCAGTAAATTAATTCCACTATTTTAGCACCAGAAATGGCAAAATCTCAGTGTAAAGGGTCTTAAAAGACACAGATAGCATTGCTAAGATTATAGAATCCACTAATATTTAGATTGTGACTATCTATTTTCTTTGCAGGACAGAATATTGGTCTCTGCAATGGGAAGCTGAAAGCCATGTCTGGGGAAGAGCTGGACCAACTGGCAGAGGCAGAGCTCTCCTCCACTGTCCAAAATGTAATGGCTTTGACTACATAAAAAAACCCTATTTCCAATAGCTTCCATCTAATCTGAGATTACATTTTGTCTTGTTTTGTTTTGTTTTGTTTTTCAGGTTTCCATTTTCTTCAGAACAAGTCCAAAGCACAAACTAAAAATAATAAAGGTACTAAGAGTCTCTGAAATTCATGGTACACCTTACAAAAACAAGGGGGATGGAGCCTCAGCTCTCTGGATGATCTGGTCTTCCCCAGCAGCATCAGCTCAAACTAAAGGACTGTCAAACCCCACCTAGAGCACTGGCACTGTTCCTCTGAAGGCATTAGCTGTGGAATTGGATTTGATGATCCTTGTGGGTCCTTTCCAACTCAGATATTCTACGATTCCATGATTTCATGATTTTTCTTGCAAGTCTAAGCCTTGCAAAAAAACTAGTGAGGTGTTAGCAACTATAACATCAGGAGAATGATTTCTGAGGGTTTTACTCCCCTCTTCTAATTTCTGCTGGAGTTGTGAGATTCCCTATACTCCTGAAAAAACACTCTCCTCATTCTTGGTTTTGTGCCGAGTCTGTTTTACCCTCAGAGCCAAACAGAGCTGATCAATCCATACAAAAAGAGCAAAGCAAACAGCACAGACTTTTTTGAGACTGCCAGCGTGGCTTGTTCATGTTCTGGCTCGAGATGCTGAGAGCTGTCCCCTCCCACAGGCCTTGCAGAGGGCTGGTGCTGTGGTGTCGATGACAGGGGACGGCGTCAACGACGC
This sequence comes from Alethe castanea, assembly GCA_024734035.1. Classification (NCBI taxonomy): domain Eukaryota; kingdom Metazoa; phylum Chordata; class Aves; order Passeriformes; family Muscicapidae; genus Alethe; species Alethe castanea. Next base: position 17,092,176 of record JANRGV010000008.1, read on the forward strand.
CGTGGCGCTGAAATCCGCGGATATCGGCATCGCCATGGGGCAGGCGGGCACCGACGTCAGCAAAGAGGCTGCCAACATGATCCTCGTGGATGACGACTTCTCTAAAGTCATGTAGGTTTAGAGGCTTCCTTGCTCTTCAGCTCTCTGCTGGCTGTGCAGTGCAGCAAGCCTGTTGTGTGAGGAGTGGGAGTGGAGAGCGCCAGGGTGGCTCTGACTCATCTTCAGTTTCATCCATGGCAATGAATTTCCTTCGAAGACACTTTTCACCTGAAAGCCCTGGGTTCTCATTGCTGTAGTTAATTTGGGATCTGAGAGCACCTAAAAGTCTGGGTAGATCAGAGATTTTGTTGGTCAAAATTTGGACTCAAAGATCCTGGAGGTGTTTTCCAACCTTTCTGATTCTCCCTCGTGCTCTGCCTCATCCAGGAAAAACATAATTTGCAATGCTCTGTTGGTTGATAACAAGAGAGAGGGTGGGCAGGGTACAGTGACTGTATAAATAGGTCTCAGGTCTGTTTTATGAAGCAAAACCTGGCCACATGACCCAGGTTTGCAGATCTACTCGTTGATAAAGGAATTGTACATGAGAAGCTGCATTGACAACTCCTCCTGAGCTGGGCTCTGAATTTCCACTGAAATAAAGACAATTTGTGTTTTGAGTATCACAGGGAGCTCAGCATAAAACAGTGTGAGTTCTCTGACTTAATAAACTCTCCTCTGCCTTCCAGGAATGCAATAGAAGAGGGAAAGGGAATATTTTACAACATAAAAAATTTTGTCCGGTTCCAGTTGAGCACGTAAGTTCCTGTTCACTTCAGCTCTGTGAAAGCACCTTGGGGGTGAGGCCCTGCAGAATAATGTTCTGTGCTTTGCAGGAGTATTTCAGCTTTGAGCCTAATTACCCTGTCAACAGTGCTCAACCTACCAAATCCACTCAATGCTATGCAGATCTTATGGATCAACATCATCATGGATGGCCCACCTGCACAGAGGTATGGAAAAGTCCAGTGAGCAAAATAATTTTGGGTTTAATATGTCTGAAATTGGCCTAGTAGCAGAAGCTCAGCATTTCCTCAGCAATAACCATCAGTGGTTCAATAAGCTGCACTTACCATATTATTATATATTATTATGTTTCCTCCTGGTCTTTCAAAAAGCACTTCACATTTACTTGAGATTTTCTGTATTTTCCTGTTTTACAGTGGAATCACTTGCCTATTCCATTTTTTAGCCAGGAATGGCCTGTTATCCTGAAAGCATCACCTGCTGGTGGAATGGCCAGGGAATAGTGGGGATATCCCCCAAAATCACAAGACTCAGGAACCCCATCCAACTGCTAATTACAACTACAGCTAAATACAGCTACATCTTGCACATTATGCACACTCTCACAGTTAGCTCTCATTTTGGGCTGGGATACTGGTCTGATGATCTAATGTTATTTTAGCAGCTCAGTATGCAGAAAAGACCTTTGGTATCAGTGTCATGGACAAATTTGAGCCTTATGTCACCGTGCTTGAATATTCATGCTGTATTCCAAAGAATTGCATCCTCCAGCTCCATCCTGCTTTCTCAGGATGTCCATTTTGGGAGCCCCTGCATTAATTAACACATCCCTCTGCTTCTCTTGGAGGCAGCTTGGGGGTTGAACCAGTTGACAGGGACACCATCAAGCAGCCCCCCCGGTGCATCACAGACACCATCCTCAGCAAATCCCTGATCCTGAAAATCTTCATGTCAGCACTCATCATCATCAGCGGAACCCTCTTTGTGTTCTGGAAGGAGGTGAGGGAGATCTGCACACAGATCTTGTTTCCATCAGGGTGGGGGGAGCACAAAGTGAGGGCAGTTTCTGAAGGACATGAGAAGGATTTTCTGGAATCCATCCCATGGGCAGGATCAGTGTGGACAGAGAAAGCAGGGTCAGCTCCCAGCTCTGCCCCTGCCTTCCTCTGCTACCTCTAATTTGGTCCTTCCAATCTAGAATGGAAAGCTATTTCTTGATGTGGCATCAATACTTTAAGGGACTTTTCACCTCTAGCTTTCCATTTTCCCAGCAGAAAATGCCAAGTACAATGGATTGCTGCTGGTACTTTAAGTTTCAATAATTTAATTTAGAATGTTCTTTACTCAAAGTCCACATCAGTTTAAGAATTTAAAATACAGTTGATAAGATCATCAACTTTAAAATTAGCAGAGAGAACTGAGTGCTACCCATAATAGCTAGAACTAGATTTACTCCTTTGTTTTACTACCCTTTGATTTGACTGGGCCCATTAAAGGGAACATTTAATTCTTCTATTGAATTGGCATATTTTTGTAAGGTTAAACTAACCCCTGATTTTTTGTGTGCTTCCAGAACCCAAAAGGGGGCATTACTCCCCGAACCACAACAATGACTTTTACCTGTTTTGTGTTTTTTGACCTCTTCAATGCCCTGACATGTCGCTCTCAGGTGAGATGGCTCTGTCAGCAGTAATTTCTTGTCTCAAATCACAAACACAAACATTAGAATACCAGCATTTTGCATAGTAAGGGCTTTTTTAACGTTATTTAAAGCAGTATGATTTTTATCAACCTTTTATATAGATAAAATTATCTATCACGGTTCAAGTGCAACTACGCTTTCAATTATGTAGCTCTAAATGTTTATGTAACTTCAAAAGTAATGGAGATGAAATGTAAAGAAACAGGGTGACATTTAGCTCCAACAGAGATTGGGAAAAGTTACTTTTTAAATTTTTTTTCCCCTTTTCTAGACAAAGTTGATATTTGAAATCGGCTTTTTCCGAAACCGCATGTTCTTGTATTCCGTGCTTGGGTCGTTTTTGGGGCAGCTGGCTGTAATCTACATCCCTCCACTACAAAAGATTTTCCAGACAGAGAATTTAGGAGTGTTAGGTAAGTTGCAAAATAAATAATGGTTTGTTTTGTTGTGTTTTTTTTTTCCTAAAAGTGACTTTAGAAAGCAGATGCTGTTCCCAGTTTGCTCTGTGAGCTCCCAACACGTCACTGGCAGGGGAAATCAACCACAGCTCCTGCCTCTTGTGTATTCACACAGAGCTGTACCCAACCAGCAGTAGTACTTCATATTTATTATCCCAGCTTAGATTCTGACTTTTGATTTACTGCACATAAATGCAAGTAAATGGAGACATGCCAAGTTTTTCCAGCTCTCTATGATGGTATTTCTTGGATTTTGCAGAAAAGAAAGAGCTGTCGAAAGAGCTGGGTTAAACTTCAGCTTCCCAGCTGAAATGCAACACAGACTTTAATTTAAATCAGCAAATTGCACCCTAGCACACCGTGTTACCTCTACATCAGGCTGCTGTTATAAGCAGGGGGCAGGGATCCCAAAGGATTCCTGTTTTCACCCTCCAAGGGGACAGTCCCAGCTGTGGGTGGCCCTTGCCTGCTGCAGCAGTGTCCCTAATTCTGAGCTGGCAAGGGCACAGCAAGGCCCACACCCAGGGGTTCCCCAGCCCAATTCCCAGCTGAGGAAGGCCCTGGGCTGGGATTCCTGCCCTGCTGAGCTCAGCCCCACTCTCTGCTCTCCCAGACCTGCTGTTCCTCACCAGCCTGGCTTCCTCAGTGTTCGTCGTGTCCGAGCTCGTCAAGCTCTGTGAAAAGCACTGCTGCCACCCAAAGCACACAAAGGGATGTCACAACTGACTGAGACTGCTCTGAAGCACACTTGGAACAGAGCTGTGATGCTGGATAACCCAAATCCATCCTTTCTGAAGGTCCTCAAGTGCATCTGTACCAACAGTCCTTACACCAGAGACTCTTCTACCCACTCCCCCAGAGTGGCTCCTGGTTTACACCAAGAGCAGGTCTATTTTTATAACACTGATCTGTATTCCAGAAGGCTGTGCTAGCCCCAGACAAAAGAAGAGTTTCACACCTGTACAGAAAAACCTATTGTGCATAAACTGAAATTTTATTTATTTAAATCAAAATCGTTTTTATTAATAAAATGTACATTTTAAAATGTTGCTGACAAGTATCTGAGTGAGACTCGTGATTTAGACACATCCTTTTAATGTTTAATTAGAAGAGTGTAAAAGATCCACCTTGAAGCATTTCTTTTCCTTCACTCTACAGTGTTTGTGGATCCCCAGATATCCAGGCTAGACTGAGCAAGACTTTCAAGGAAACTGTGGGGAGCTGTCAGACAGGGCAGGGAGCTGAAATGCCAACCCTCAGCTGTCAGTTTTTGTACCTGTGTGACTGACAGGAGAAAAAGGGAAGGCTCATCAGAACCAATGCTCAGCAGTGGATGATTTAATGGGAAAGGGACTGGCCTCCACAAGAACCTGAGAATAAAGATGAGTCAGGAACAGAGCAGGGATGCTGAGCTTTGCAGTTGGGTCAAAACTGCACAAAAGGGACTGAGCTGTTCAGATCACAGCTAAGCCCACTGCCCACAAAAGCTTTCTGGACATTTTTAGGTGCATGAGCATAAAGCCCAGATATCTGAATCATTAGGTTCAGGTTAAAAGAAAAACTGAGTCTCTCCCAAGCCCATATTTTACATTTAAACAACAATTTGGAATAATCCCATCTGCTGGTTGGATCAGTGGCATCCTAGTAAATAATGTTTCACTGAACATTTGCTAAAGTGCCAGTGTCAGTTTTCTTCTTGCCCTAGCTTAACAACTTCAAAGTGAAGAGTCTCAGACACAAACTTGTCAAAAAACTACAATTTCAGAGGTCACAATGCTATGTTGATAGTCACAAGATGAAGTTTGAACAGGATTTTATTTTGGATTCATAGTCTAGAAAGAAACAGCTATACTGATACTTATTAACAACCAAAGAAAACATGGCCACTGAAATACTTTTGGTGGGGAGTAGCTTTGTACAATTCAATTTTTTTTATACCCTGGCAGATAGTTTCAGTTCTCAAGAACAAGCTTCTGCCTTGTAACAGAAGGAAAATAAAGTCTAGCTATTTATTTTATGTTTAACTGCTGAAATTCAACTGTCTCATCCTGTATGCCATGCACATAGGAGTGTTTAATAGGCTTAGTCACTGCTAAGTGAAAAAGACCTCTGAGACTCATGGTGGGAGTTTAAGAATGTTCAAACAAAAGCTGCTATCACCACACTTACAGACAGCATCATTACTACTCCTTACACTGTAAAATTTAATATTATTAATATATAGAGAGAACAAAACTGTACAAAAAAAACTATCAGTGCAATTGTTCTGAGGCTTTTTTTTTTTTTTCTGTGTGTTACAAACTTGGGAGATTATCTGGTTTCTCTAAGCAAATACAGCATAAAAGGACATTCTCTCAGGCCTTTCACAGCACTCTTTGTACTGGAACAAATAGCACATAAATGCCCCAAGCATTAGTTCAGGTACTCTACAAAACACACAGTTGAGTCCTAGGATACCTGGCTGGAGTGATTTCTTCATGTTCTCCTTTCAAGGCTAAATTCGTGCTGTTTAATATAATTTTTAAAAATGAGATCTACGTTAAGGCACAAGGGCAGATTGTTCAGAATATTCAAATCTGGCTCCCTAGGAAACACAACAGGTGGGGGAAAAAATCTCATACAGGAAAACACTAAGGGAAAGAATTTTAAGGAAGGCCACATGTGCAGAATTTATAGAATTCTATTGTTTTTCTCTAAGATGCAAAGAAGATAAACTCGTGCCAGGACAAAGGGGATTGGACACAGTCCTTTCCTCAGGAGGAGAAAGACTGACAATCAGGGACACTGATAACCAAACACTTGTTGCTGAGTCAGAAATTTCAGCCCCTGGTAGAAATCAGGGTTATTTTTGACAAATTAATTACACATAGAATTAGTAAGGTCAAACTAACAATTTCTGAGAGACGTGAACTAATTCAAGTAGAAAAAGTCCTGAGTATAAGAGACCTGATGAAACTGGTGCTGACTGGTGAACAGTCACAAACAGAGCACAAACCCCAACAACTGCATTTCACATTGAGGGGATTCTTTTTCATAACAGAGTAATGATTCATTATGTGGAAATAAAGTATACAGCAATCTTCTTTAAACATTTTACAGACATAACCCTGATTTTTATTTCTTTCACAAGGTATCTGCAGATCCTATTCCCAATTAAATGTGGCTGCTTCTTACTGAGCCTTTTTTACAGCCTGATCTTTTACTCCAGTCTCATGAGGCTACTGAAGAATGTACCTTCTGTAGAGAATTCTGCTGGAGGTATGTTCCATTTTTAGGATAAATATGGCTCCAACGATTCTGTTCTAAGTTTAAAAAGCAACAGATAAGTTTCTGCAGAAACAGATGAACTGAGGTGCTCTAGGGCTAGTGTAGTACTATAAAACTTGTTGCTGTTCAACTATTCTGGACGTCCTACAGCTCACATGGAATCACCTGCTGAAAATCTGATTTAGAAAGCTTAAAATTCAATGTTTGAACTGAAGCAATGCAAATCAATAGCATCCTTCATATGGCATCACGTGGACTATTCGATGTTCACCAGTGTAAGACATCATTACAGTTTGTAAGCTTTGCTGACTAATTTCATTGCATGCAAATAAATATGTGCAGTTGAGGTATAAGAGCTTTAATCAGTGCCTTGAACAGGCTTTATAAATATATAACTATGTACATATCAATTTGCCAGGACAGAAAGCCATACTGTCAATAACTTCTGCTGCTTTTAATTCAGTGTGTAGGTGTGATCTATGGGGAATGAAAGCAGATTCATATTCAGCTCCAGCTCAGCCATGCCTAATGATTATGTCCCCAGTTAATTTTTCTGTCTTCCCCAAACAGAACCCTTCAGGCAGTACAGTGCTTTAGACCTAAACATTACACAAGTACAAGGCTTAAGCTTTGTCCCAGACAATTAGGTACATTCAAGGGGGGAAAAAAAAGGAAAAAAATATCTTGTCCAAGGGACATCATCACCACTTGAAGCAAATAAAAGTAGAGGATTTTAGTGTTGTTGTGGCTCCTTCAGTTCTCATCATCATCATCTTCATCCTCTTCCATGGGCTCCCGCAGACCTTCGCTCTGACGGCTTTTTCCAGCCATTTCCAACAAGGCCTGAGCCTGAGGATCCACATCCAGGATGCTCTTCTTACCCTTTTTCTTCAAAACAAAATAAAGTACAGTCAGTTTAAAATGCCACTATCAGGCTACAGGGAAGGGACACACTCAAAAGCCTGTAAGTGATGTGGTCTGCAAGTTTGGCACAATGGAGAAGATGTATTTGCAATTTCATAATTCACAAATACATCAGATTATTTTTACTGCTGCAGCTACATAAAATAGCCATAAATTTTCCTAAGATGACATTGAGCTATTTCAAGTTTATTCAGGTTACAAGCCATCCAGGACATCCTGGTTAACCCCACCTCAGTCTGAAGTGCTGATGTGGAGTTTTTAAATAGGAGATCCAGTTACAATGCAACATTTTCTGTAAACAGTTTGCTCTGTTTTACTTAGAGCTATGTGTCCAGTGAAGTCAGGGCACATGAATTCAGTATGAAAAAGAAGTAAAAATTAAAAAGAAATAAATTTTAAAACCCCACCAAACTGTACAGACCAGATAGTTTAATAAGAGAATAAATTGCAGGGATAGAAGAAGCTGGAGAGAGGGCTCCTACTCATACTCAAAAATAAACCAAGTGCAGAAAGACTGGTATAAACCTATTTGCATAAATTTATGGTAAAACAATAGTAAATTTAAAGTTACTGATAAAGAATGCTTTTGGGTCTCTTCCTGAACTACAGATTAGACTTTACTTGAGAATTTCCAGTGCTTTTAGAAACTCTGGGTTTTACTGAGCCCCTCCAAGGAGGTTCCTCCAGAGACCATTCCTCAATATCGAAAAAGCCTTTTGAAATTCACAGTACTGCTATTCTGACTCTATCACCTCATGGCTCCTGATAATTCTTTCTTGTTGACACCCTCAATAATTCCACTACAGTTTTGCAATTTGGTGCCACAAAACACATGGCACCACAGAACCAGGTAAAGAAAATGTCATTCACTACAATGGAGAGATAGTGTTGAAACAAAAAACTGCACCTGTGAGCTTTGCATTTACAACTTCTGTTCCAACACAATCTCACAGGTTCAGTTCACAGTTTCACCTACCCCTGCACTCTCAGGGGCATCTCCCACTGCCCACACTTCCATGGCATCCAGTGTGAAATCCTCTTTGGCTGACAGCTGGGGGCTGTTGTAGGTGGTGCACCGAGGTTTGGCTTTGCTGTGACCCTTCCCGTAGTCACTGTCTATCCAGAGCCCGAAGTAGCCGTGCTGGCCACCCATACCCTGTGGAGAAAACCAGCACACTGAACACATCCTGCACAGGGAAAGCAGACTGGGAAAGCTAGGAAACCAGAGAATAAGCTCCTGTGGTGAGTATTTATGCCACACTTCTGTGGATAGGCAAAAAAAGAGGATTCTGAATGAAGCTGGGCCTCTGTACCCACATCTGTTCCTGAATACAACTAAAAATCTACCTGAGTGATACTGCCCTACCTCTGTGCTTCACAGAATACAAATATCTGTGACTTTTACTAGAAATTAAGCTCCTGGCTTTTGCTTATTGACTATTAACAGTTCCATTTCAAATAGAGTGGCAGTGCTCAGGTTTGCCACCTTCTTTCCATTTAGGAAAGTATCTACAGAAACCAATAATGTAATTTGATGTTTTCACTTTCTTTAGAGCAAGTTAATTCCAGCCTGCTGCAATTCCTAAAGTTATGGGCACATAACGCTCCAAAACTGTAAAACATTTCCAAGACATGGTGTGTTGTAGCTCTGCAGAAACTCCTCTGCTCTGGAGAGCTCATTTGTGAACTTGAGTAGGAGGAACTCCTGTCACCACACAGCAGCTACTTGCAAAGTCTGCACTCTCATTCTGCTGGGCTTTCTCCTCCATAATTCCAAAAGCAGTTGGTGTGGCAGGGAGAGCAGCAAGTGGAAGAACCCTCAAGTTACATAGATCACTTTTTTGTGCTGCTTCAGGCATGCAAATTTCCTCAGAGAATAACAAGTGAAAGAAATCTGCTCCCAGAAAGAAAAAAAACACAGAACACTTCCAAGTGCCAGCCACAAATCCGATTTCCAAATCATCATTTCTGAATACTTACAAGTCCATTTGGCATAGTCTGTTGGCCATGGTTTAAATACATGTAGTGGTCATTGTACCCTGTGTATGTGTATACAGCCAGAGTGGGGAAAACAGAAAACAGAAAGCATCTGTTGTCACCTGCAAACAGAGAAGCACCTCAGGTCAGACAAGTGGTCAAGCAATAACTTGCCTACAAATAAATTAGAATAAATAACTTCAGCTGAATAATTCAAAGACAGCAGCTGCCATCTCAGAAAGCTGGTAGATCTCCCACCAAGATTTAGATCTATTTTTTATTCTCAGTGAACTCTGTGCAGTCACAAAAGTCAATGCAATTAAACGCTGTGGTCAAGGGCAGAGTCAGAGGCACCACTAAGACATTATGTCACTATGTCACCTACCCCAGACTGTATTATATCACCTAAAACTGGCCAGCTGACAGATCTGGACAAACTGGTGTGAATGCAGACGTCCCTAGCTCTGACTACACTGATACATAAATCAGTTCAGAGTCAATGACTCAGAGCAATTTTCACCATGCCCAGTTTGGGATTCAGAGGCACCTGTGGTGTGCTTGCCCTGTATGCTTTATAAGTTTCTCTATCAGGAAAAAATACAAGGAAAGGGAGGTGTAATCAGTGTGAATAATATTATACTAACTGTCTGAAGTGGTAATTTTCTAATACACATTAAGACATGAATTGAGTTTCTAACGTAGCCAGAGGGAGGATTCCCAGCAACACCCACAGCCCATGTTTTTTTCTTCACAAATCCATCACAAACATTCTTTCCAAAGAGTTCTTCAAAAAACCCTCTGTTCTCCCCCAAAGTTTTAAGGGAACAAGAATCTTAGCTTGTCCAAAGAATCCTCTGGCAGCTGGATTTTAGAAGGGGAACAAAGTGCACAAATGGCAAGAGGAGGCTCAGGTGTTCCTGATGGAGGACTGCCATCCTGTGGACAAATTATTTAGACACTAATTCATCATCTGTGCTCTACTTCATTCATCTTCATTTAATTTTCAACCTAAGCAGCTACAGGACTTGATAGATTTCCCTGAAAACTTGTTCTGTGGTCAATAAGTCCTGCAATTTTAAAAGCCTTATCAAAAAACAAACTGTAAATATTAATCAGCAACACGCCTGTCGTGCTAAGAATAACTTTGCATGTGTTTTATATTCTTTGAAAATTACTGTTATTTTTGCCACAGAAAAATTCACTTGGAAATGCAACAAATGCTTTGTGTCATTAAAGGGACAGTATCCATTAAGGGGAAAGGATTCCTGTGCCTGTACAAAAAAAAAAAAGGGAATTTATCAGAGCTACTAAAAAAGGAAAAAGTGAATTTTACCTTGAAACTGTGGCTTCACCTCCCAAGAGTGAGATGCAAACCCACCAAAGAGGAAACCATCCAAGTCCCTTATGATCACTATGCAAGGACCTTTGTTCACTATATGGGCACACAACTGTGAGAAGCTTTCCCCGTGGAGCCTGGAGGAAAATAAAAGCTGCCACTTGTGCTGCATCTCTGCAGGCAGGTGGGAGTTGATGTAGATGATGGCTGGGATGTCAAAGAGACTGACAACCCCTCGTCCTTTGATGCCTTTGCAGTGAGGAACCAGGTTGAGGATGTCATTGGTTTGGTCTGGGAGGGAATGCAGGACGTGCAGGCCTTGCCTGATGACAACACTGAGGAAAACTGAGATCTGGGGAACTCGGTACACCCAGTCCTCAATGACACTTCGGTCAAAATTTGTCTCCAGCAGCTGAGAACCCACGGGTTTTGTCCCATCTAAAGAACAAGACACACAGGAACAGGAATAAGCCTCCCCATCTGGAAAATAATCAGGTGATTTTTAAGTGTAAACAAAATACTCCATTGTTGTAATGAACTTGTAAACCACACGTGAAAGGAGCCAGCAACTACATTAAGCAAATGTAACCACAGAACTGAGAAACCTTTACCTGTGGCTTTCTTTGGTTGGGCTGACATGATTTAGAAACAGACTCTAAGCTACAGCTCATGAAATGTTCTTTACAAGACAGCAAAATCTGTTATTACAACAGCGCAAAAACAGACCTATGCTTTATAAAAGGGCGTAGTCAAAAATGCATGATAAATTTTATTTAAATAAATATTATTTACACGCCCATTCCTATCATTTGCAAGTCAGGTATTTGTAAAATAGGCATGTTCCAAGACAAACTGGGATTTCAGATCAAATCTCACCTGAATTTAGGAGAGAAAGATGAAAAGGTTAAATAAATAAAATTCCAATGCCATTTTCTAAGCACTATGTTTGAAATTTTGGTCTAACCCTTTAAATTCAAAGATGTGACCAAACGAGATAAATTCTCATGAGATCAGTGATTGCACAAGCTCTGGGATATGCTGAATCAGGGCTGCTTACCTGGAAGCTTCAATTCTGAGAGCAGCTCAGAAGCCAAAGCTTTGACTCCACTTGAAGAATCCCTCGTATTCTCCAAACTCCAACCTTTCAGCTCCTTCCTGTAGCTCAGTACACGGACTACAGATGTGATCAGATCCTCTGTGAACTTAAAAGATGAAAACATCACCATTTTGGTATTTCTTAAGTGAAATTTCCAAGAGCTTCAGAGGACTGTCTGAAGATAAAGTCAAGCAGCAGTGATGCTGTAATCCCAACAGCAGAAACATCTCTTGCCAAGACAAGTCAGGAACTACAGAAATGCTCTTTCAGTGCCACAGGCCTTGAAAAGGATCCTTTTTCAAGACATTTTGTTCATGTTACTTCACAAAGCACCTCCATAACACAGGGAATGAAAGAGGGAGGGGAGGGTCAAGTTTTGCAGTGCAGGAGCTGCTAGTGAATTACTGTTCTGTGATACCTCAAAAGCTACATAGTTGATCCTGCAACTAGAGCTCGAGAAAGCATTTTACTCAGTTCCCAGAAGCACCAGCCATACCACAGCCCTTGCTGGCTCTTAACCACAGCCCTCCTCTCTTACTGTCCCCCCAACACACATTTAACTGCTCGTTTACCTCTTGGATTTGTTTGCCCTTCAGAGGCCCTCCCGTCTTGGCGATCATTCTCATTATTATGCTAATCTTCTCATCTGCATTCCCTTTTAAGAGGTTTGACATAAAAATTACAAACTGCTCTTTAGCAATCTGTTCAGTCAGCCCGGATGATTTGCTGGGCAGGTCAATGCTTTTCATCCCACTGTACAACCGAGCAGTCATTGGCTCTGGCAGGGGCTCCCGGGTGTGTGCCTGCAGTGAGAGAAACAGCAAAGAGCACATTTTACAAATGAAGAGTAACTGATGTACTCCAGTTAATCTGTGCTGACATACAGTCTGTAGTATCAGCAATAAACTTCTGTCAAACAACTGCTATGCCAAGAAAAAAACTAAAAATCTCTATTTTTATAGTGATTTTTTTAGTGATTTAATTGATGCTGTTCTTCAAGAAGCACCATAGACTTCAGAAAAATCAACACTGTAAAGTCTTAACATGATATTAGCAAATGATTTCTAGGTAATAACTCTGGTGCAAAGGTTTACAGCTTTACCAGTAAAACATTCAAAACTGTGTTTCAAATCTGCTTTCAATAGTGCAGCTCACTTACAAACAAAGTGGAGTGTTTTCCATATCTCAGTTTTGTCCTCAAGGCAGTGTTTAACCCTACATGCACATGTAGAAACAATCCTGGAAAATTTCCCCCTGCAAAGCAACTAATTGAAGCACAGATCACCTGATTTTTAAAAAGCAACCCTGGTGTTAACAAGAGTCAAAATCAGAACTTATTAATCTGAATTGCATGCTTGGCCCTTTGAATTGAAATCTAACTGGAATATATCATCATTCATCACAGCTCTGTGGGAAAGATCTGACTCTGGATTCAACTTTCAGAGTGTTCAAGATAATTACCAGTTCAAAAATAAATCAACTCAAATACATGCATAGAGGAGGATGTGATTACCCAGTGTCCTCACTGTGCAGAGATGTGCTGAAGACCTGCCTTGACTCTTCCACATGAGGTGCAGCTCAGTGGGGACTGTGCTGAAATCAGTGGAGCCCCACCTGCCTAAAAGCCCAACTCCACTCAGGGGAGCTGCTATTACTGATTGCTGGCTCAATACCACTCTTGGGAAGCCACCTGGGCTGCTCCTATTTGCTGTTAATGTTGTTAATGCTGTTGCTGGGCATGAGAGATCCAATATCCTGAGCTCTGTGCTGCTTGCACTGACGTCAGTGCTACAGCTCCCATTGATCCCAGCAGCAGCAGAAATAGCAGCCACAGCCTTTCACATCAGAGTGCTCCACAGCCAGGGAGGGATGCTCACAGGGGGTACAGCTGTCTTTGAGAGGCTTTCTAAAAATCCTGCATGAGCCTGAAGTGGGAGAGGCAGCAGGGAACACAACTAACACATTATACTCAAGGGTTTTTTACTTCACACTGCTGAATTACCTACCTACTCCCTGCCTAATCCAACCACTTCACTGTGCTGCTTCATTTAGCTTCTAGCTATTCCAAAGAGTGGACCTGGGGTGCAAAAAAAGGAGGTGTGTAAAAAAGGAATCCTTAATAACCATCTAACTAACACCTCTGACAGATCAGGACCCTTGCTGTAAAAAGGCTTCATGAAATTTTCAAGAGGTTCCTGCTCTACCTGCTTCCCAAACTATGCAGTGCAGCCTGTCCTGGCCCAGACGTGTAATAACCTAAGCAGAGCAGAGGAGGTGATGCTTGGGGCCTCACCAGTGGTACCAGATTGTTGCTGGATCAAATCTGTCACATCTCAGTCCAGGCATGAGCACTGTCACCTACAAGGCAGAAATGCCATTGCCATTCTCCCTGCACCGACAGGAAGTCTTCCAAAAGATTTTTATTTAAGCTGGCCAACAAAAAGGCAGGAAGGGAAAAGGCAAATGTTCATCAAAGATCACACTGATCTAGGGCAAAGCTAGAAAGAGAACTTCTGCCAGGTCTGAAACAATTAACAGGCACCAAGGATGTTGATGAATTAGTGCTGAAAAACCAGGCAGCAGGAACATCATTTCCAAACTTGGTGTTCCAAAAATTGGTGAGAGCTCACAAACAGCCAGACTGCAGGAAGGCTGAAGCTGGTCTGTATGCACAAGCATTACTGAACACCTTAAAATAACCTGCTGCTTTCAATGAGTTTTAATTTGACTCCATTATCTGTGTAACATATACAAAACTGCACTTTACCACTACATTCATTTGGCCACTTAGTTCCTGACTAGCTGAAGTTATTAAGCATCCCAATGACTCATTTTTCTCTTTTCTTGATTAGAAAATGAATGCAAAGTTAATCAGAAGCATAAGGCATGTTAATTAGCTAAAACAGGGAGCCACAGCTTAATCAAGTCAAATTGAATTCTCTCTTTTTAGTACAAGTGATTAGAGACAGTGACATGTCGGGGGAGACAGGCACAACCAAATAAAAACTGACTTGGTGACAGCTCCTCAAGACAATCTGTAAATGATCCCACACTACAGACTCCAGGGGTAAAAATATCTTCAGGTCCCTGTGAAAATATTTCCATATACCCCAACTTACTTCAGAATCAGGAAAGCTCCAAATGGACCCAAAAATTCAATTTAAGAGACAAATGCAAACCTGAAAGTCACTACTTTGGTTGAGCTGCAAGAAAAAGTTAAATATCTGTCCTGTCCCAAAATATGAAAAATTAAATTGAGATGAACAATTAAAAATACCACATCTTTATGACTTATTTCTGGAATTCTGTTCAATGCACTACATCCCAGAAATACCATTAATAACAGACTCTCTTGCCTGTAGTGCTGCCAGAGTCACAGTTTTCTTTGCAGCTTTGGCATTTTTTGCTCCAGTTGGGCCACTCAATCCTGATAAGGTGTCGAATAGTCCATCAATGTCAGACTGCTCCTCAGGAAGAAATCTGGAAAGGTGATTCTGATAGGCATTGCTTTCAGCATTCCCCATCTTTTCAACCTGAAACAAAGACAAAACATCAAAAGAAACATTAAACACAGAAAGGTATCACAAGGCCTGTGAAAGATACATCAAACAGACTAACATACCAGCACAAGCTTTACAAGAAGAGCAAATTAGCAGCCTTACAGGAAATTATTAAAACTGCTGTTTAGGCTCTGTATTCACCAAGGCTTAATGAACGTGGAGAACATCTGTGAGCAGTAACTGTGCTTTAAAAGCTGACAGTGTGACAGCTCGTGGCTAAAACCACCCTGGCCACCAATGCAAACCTCAGTCAAGTCTCTATCAAATGGAAAAACCAATATGATCTAATGGTTAAATTAGTTTACACAAAGTGACCATGAGTTTGACAGCTGGAATACATCCCTAACATGAAGGGAAAAATCTAATAATGGATTAGTTATGACAGATTATGCTGCATCTTTCTGGTGCATTAATGGAGTGAACCTAATGCTAATATGATGTGGCACTAAAACATCATCACTGCAAAGTCTCTGAAAATCACTGAGAGTGGCTTTTTCAATGGACACACTATAAAAATAATTTGAAATGAAGGAACAAAAACATTTAGGAACGCAACTCAAGCCCATTAAAAACACACAGATTCATACAAAACCAATAAACCAATCACTGGGAGTTGGTACCCACAGAATTAAAGTTGGTGCTGGGGTGTTGAGTTTTTTTTTTTTTTTTTCCACTTCTAGTGGTACAACTACTTCTCTCAATGTCCCAGGAGAGACAGAGACTCAATTTTTAGTGTTGTCTGGGCCATGTGCTCTGCCTGTCTCCCTGCAGCAGCACCTGAAACCCCAAATTCCACCAGGACCACAGCGACAGCCACCACTGCCAACAGCCTTCCCCTCTGTCTGGGGAAGACACAAGTCTGGGGTGACAATACGAGAAAGATCAGATACGGAATAAAAAGATCATTTTGTAGTGGTTTTCTTCTGCAAACTCCATGTCCTTCCTGGCACCTCTCTTTATTAGACAAGCCCATCACGCAGCCCTTCAGCCACACCGAAGGACACACAGTTGAGCCCAGTGCAGTATTTCTGTCATTAACTCTGTTTACCGTAAATAAGAGGCCAAGTTGTGACACCTTCACCTTCAGGCCTAAAGCCTTGCTTGCCTGAGGAAGATGCGGATCGTGGGATAAACACCGAGGGCCGAATGGAAACCACTGTAACCTACAAGACAGACCGTGGAGACGATGTTAATTTAAGCAGCGACCCGCTAGAGAAAGGGGCTCCGTGACAGGTTTATTCCCGGTGTGTCCAGCTCAGCTCAGCCCTGCCCATCCCTCCGCAGCCCGTGCAGGGATCTCATCCCATCCCGTCCCATCCCATCCTGCTGCCGAGGCGGAGGCTGAGGCTGGGCCAAGCCCCCCGCTCGCCCCTCGCTTACCGGCAGGGCGGGCCCGGCCCCGATAGCCCCTGACAGCCCCCGGGATGCGACACCGGCCCGGCCCCGATGGACCCGCGCTGTGACACCGGCCCGGCCCCGGTGTCCCCGATGATGTCCCCGATGGTTCCCGTGCTGTGACACCGGCCCGGCCCCGATGGACCCGCGCTGTGACACCGGCCCGGGCCCGGTGTCCCCGATGATGTCCCCGATGGACCCGCGCTGTGACACCGGCCCGGGCCCGGCCGGCGCCATCCGGC
>JANRGV010000008.1:17108953-17122773 GCA_024734035.1 Alethe castanea
GGCCCTCGGCCGCGGCGGGGAACGGGCGGAGCGAGGCAGCAGGGAAGGGAAGGGATGGAGGAAGTGGAGGAAGGGAGGGAAGGGGTGGAGGGAAGCAGGGAAGGGCAGGAGCAGCGTTGGACAGGCGGGCGCTGCCGCAGGCCGCGGTGGAAGGCGCTGAGGAGGCGGCCGGAGAGCAGCGACAGCGGCGCCACACCGCCTCCATGAGGGGCTCCTCAGCCTTGAGGGGACGCTTCTGCCTAAGGGAACACGTCTCCCTGAGGAAAGTCTCCTTTTTGAGCGCACACTTCCCTCCTTTTTGAGGGAACACTCCCCCCTCATGAAAGCCTCCGTTTTGAGGCGACCGTCCGCCCTGAGGGGACCCTTTTCCCTAGAGAGACTCTTCCTTAGGGAATCGTCCTCCTTAGGAAGACCCTGCTTTTCTAGGAACCCTTTTCCCTGAGGAGACCCTGCTTTTCCAGGGAAACCTCTTCCCTGAGGAGACCCGTCTTCCTGTGGTATTCCTTTTCCCTGAGGAGACCCTGCTTTTTTTCCATTAAAAACTCCTCCCTGAGGAGACCCGTTTTCCTGAGGTATCCCTTTTCCCTGAGGAGACCCTGCTTTTCCAGGAGCCCTTTTCTCTGAGGACACCCTGCTTTTCTAGGAACCCTTTTCCCTGAGGAGACTCTGCTTTCTTTTCCAGGAAAACTCCTCCCTGAGGAGAACCCATCTTCCTGAGGCATCCCTTTCCCCTCAGCCTCTCTGACCCTAAAACGTGTTTTAAAATAGTAAAAACTCAAAGCTATAGCTAGGACACAGCGACCACCCCCCACAGCTCCTATCAGGGCTGAGGTGCCAGGTGCCCTATGCTGAAGCATTTTAAAAAGCATCCCCAAAAGTATCCTGGGAAGTCCCAGAAATATCTGTGGGAAGGTGTTGCGGGCCCTGATCTGTGCTGGAAACAGCTTTGGGAAGGGAAAAGATGGGTGTGCCTGTGTGTAATAAATACACACACACAGGTCACTTTCAGGGTAAACACTCGGGCTCTGGTGAATTTCAATATCAATGGGGAATGGAGGGAAAGCACAACTTCTCAATGAATAGGTTCGGTTTCTGTCTCCTGAGTGGCAAAATCAGGCTTGTCTGAGGCTGAGGTAAAAAGGCAGGGATCCCATGGGCTAAGGGATAAATGCGAGGTCACAGGGACTGGCCATGCCTTCAGTCAGACATGTGAATACTTGGGAGAAAAATTATAACCTCAGTGGTTGCAAAACTCTGCTTGCAGAACTCACTTTTTTTTTTCATGTTGTCAACTTTTCATCCCATTTGCATTATTCTCCTTGTTCTCTCAGCCACAGGATTTGGTTCCTGCAGCACTCCAAGGCCTTCACATTCATAGCAGTGACACCATTTTTGTCAGTGCTTTGTCTGACTCTGGTTGATTTTTTTGCAGCCTGAGCTCAGTGTGAAGCCTCCTCCTCCTCCCAGATGGGAGATGGGCAAATTCCCACAAATCTGGTGTTGTGAGTGTTCCTGCAGTGAGGTACTGTGGAACAGGTTAGCAGCTTTGGCATTTCACTTCTAATTATAGTCTGATTGGTGTGTTTTCAACAGAAAGCAGAAATGTACAAAAGAGCAGAATTTAGGGGGAAAAATAGTTGCCCACAGAAGTTATTAATGTCCCATCCCTAGAAGTTTTCAAGACCAGGTTGGATGGGGCTTGGAGCACCCTGGGATTGTGAAAGGTGTCCCTGCCCATGGCAGGGGGTGGAATGAGATGAGCTTTAAGAGCTTGCCAGCCTAATCCAATCTGTGATTCTCTCCATACTAACCATGACAGTTCCTTGTTCCTTGTTCCTTGTTGCCAGTTTAGACTTAAAAACAGATTGACCAGAATTCCAGGGTGGATGCTGTTTCAGATTCTCTCTGATCACCACTAGAGGCACAGGAGTTACCCAGCTCCTGTCAGCAGGGTAAGGACATAGCAAGAAAAAACGAAGAAATTAATGGCATGTTTATATGATGTGAACACAACCTGGGCTAGTGAAAGGTGTCCCTGCCCATAGCAGGGTCGAGATGACCATTTTAACTCAAAACAGCTCAAAACGTTCTAGGATTCAGTGACCTTCCTGTGGAAACTGCTGGAGATGTCTTTGCCCACACGATGGCATCGCACGTTTAGGAAGTTCCCTGTGTGCCCACACTGCGGGCTTCAACAGCCTCCAAGTGGGTTGGGATTCCCCTATTTACACACTGTGTGCTAGAAGTAAAACCTTGTGTAGTAAATTAATTCGTATTTCTTATTAACTCTACGTAATAACCATGAGGACAAAAGTCGGTTCTTGGTGGAAGTCCCTCCCTGGGCTACGTGAGCAGGTCCTGGAAAAAGTCCAAAGTGTGTTTGGTTTCCATCAGTGTTAATGAACATCCAGTTGATGCCCAAGGAGAACAGTGAAACATGCAGAATGAGAAAGACAAAGTTTTTCGTTCAAGTTAACTTTTTCTTCTTTAATTTATTTTTAAAGGTTAGTGTTTCTGTGGATGGATTGTTTCACATGCAATTGGATTTTTACATTTGTTTGTTTTATGGGTTGTGTTTCATATTTTATCTCTTTCTGTAGGACCTCTTTTCAGTATGGAAGTACAAAACTAGAGGGTCTAGTCTTACTGACCTTGCACTGACAAGCAGCCAGCTAATTCTGATTGACCAGCACCATCTTAACAAACAAATGATGATTTCATAACCCTTTTTCTCCAGCTACTGAGCTCAGAATCAGTCAAAAGCTACTGAAAGGTACCTGGCCAGGCTTAGCTCAAATTTATCCTCTTTTGTTCAAGCCTTGCCCGTTTGTCACAGAGCAGACTGTGAACTGTGGGTTTGTTTGCCCTGCCCGTCAGTCTAACCCAGCTTCCTGCTGCTCCTGGATGACGTTTTGTCACTTGCCTGTGACATTAGGCTGTAAACTGCAGGGCAACCAGCTCTTAAAGCCACAAGATACTCACACTAAATCGCACAGATTATGCTCCTGCTGCGGGGGAATTTCCAGGTCAGAGGCTAAACACCTTTTCAGCGCCTTTTTTTTGCACCGAGAGTGTGAAAAGTCAAGCTGGAAACGTGGTGCATGCTGGCGGTAATTCGCAGCTCTCCTTAAATGAGTCGTCACTTCCTCATGTGTATTTTCAGCTACTCAGCAGAGCTGCTTAAGTGTCTCAAGTGCTTTGTTTCTACCAGTAAGAAAGGGAGAATACACTGAGATGCCTTTTAAGGACATTCAGGAATATACTGTTGTATAAAAAAGAGGAAAAAAAACACAAGAAGGTTTCTAATTTTGCGAACTGGTGTTAGACGTGTTTGATTGCAGAGCGAAAAAAAACAAAACCACAAAACCCCAAACTGTTTATTTAAAAGACTATATACTTATTGACTTCAAAATTGAGTAGATTTGGGTTTATGAGTTTGCCAAAACCACAGAAAATTTAGATGACCTTTGTTCCAGGTAATCTCATTTCAGTTCGAGTCTCTCAGTTCAAGTAAGTCTCCTTCAGTTAAATTTTTCCGAGATAACAAAATAAAATGTAAATGATAAGCTAAGCAGCTGTGTGTTTATATCAAGCACATCTGTTTTACCTCAGTTATCTTTTAGTTTCTTTAAAATTATTTTTTCTCTTGAGTTGGAACAGAGAAATTTTGCAGCTCATTGGTTTTGCATACATGTGTGAAAGTTGTTACTCTCTGGTGTCAGTGACCCAGAATCGTTCTGATTCACCTTTGATATGATTCATACCTCAAACTGAGTTTCACTGAAGGCCAGCTGAGAAGGGACCCTGCTGTGCCAAAGATTGTGCAGACAGAGACAGGATTTCTGTTCCAATGAGCTTATAATTCACTGCATTCACACATGCAATGAGCAGAACTCAGCCCTCGAAGCCACAGGCATCTGAGAACTCCAAAAATGGTGATACCACACCGGAGGCACTTTTCAGCAGGGTATTTTGGGGGTATAGTCACCTTCTGGGAAAGGGAGATTGGGATTAAAGGTCAAAAGAAGCCATTATGTTCAAGCTTCTTGCAGCCTGGAGTGTAGATAAGCACTGCTGTAAGTCACATGGAGGAAACACGTCTGATGCTTTTCAGTTCCAGTTGTTACTCAGCATTTCAGTTACATTATTACATTGCAGAACTCTGGCCTTTGCAGAAGAGGTCACATTTGAGTTAAAAGAGTTAAATTGCAAAAGACCCTTATCCATATTTTAGGATCTAGTGAACACAAAAGTCATTTCACCTCCTTTAATGCCATTAGGCTCTGTGTTTCCTGTTTTGATGGAGACATGAAGTTTCACATCTGCAGTCACAGTGAAATCCTGCAATAATGTTATTTGATGAAACTAGTTGTAAGCTCAGCACAAAATTCCTTTGACTTTAAAAGGTATAGTCCAAACCTACCCCTGGTGCCTTTTGCATGTTGTTCAGCTCTGCCTGGAACTGGCTGCTGGAGGAGCTGTACCTTCTCAGCTTCTCACCCGATTTGCCTTTGGGTTTTTGTGGGATTGCCATATAAGGGTAAAAGAAAGTCTGATTCTCACCCGAACTGAGTCCTTAGGTAGTCACAAAGGAAGTTCTGGGTTTTGCAAGTCTTTGTACTTCCCTTTACAACCCCTCTGCCTGCTGGTAACCAACTCTTCTATAAAAGGAGAAAGGGTGCAGTGAACAGATGAATCTGATTGTTGGGGTTGGAACTAGATGATGTTTAAGGTCACCTCCAAACCATTCTCTGATTCTGTAATTATGGGTAGATTGGAACATGCACTGTTTTAGAAAGTGGACTTACAGGTGGGATAATGTTCATATAAACCACAGCTAATTTAACAAGGCAAACAGTCCTTAACAAGAGAAACTTTTCCACCAAATATGCAACCTCTGATGCTGAGAAACCCTGCACAGCCCCTTTTGTTTATTTTCTGCTTAGCCCAGACCTAGTTTGAATTAAATTCCAGATTACTTACTGCATTACCCAACTCTTTTGTTTTGTTTGCAAAGGTTTGTAATCTGTGTTTAGTGAAAGCTGTAGAGGAGTACAGCAAGTCTGTAACTGTGTAAAGGAATCAAATGGTAGAATTCTGTCTTTCACTGAATATCAACAGTCTTTGAGTTTGCTTCTTTTATTGGTTGGTTTGATTTTATTTTTTTTCATTTACAAGCTGCTTTCTATGAAGGAATTTTAGAATTTGTTGAGGGAATTTTTTCCAATGAGGAAGTCTTCCATAGAAAATACATAACTTTAGCTGTTTCCATATATAGTACTGTGGGTTGGAAAGCAGAGGATCCTTTTGCCACAGATTGAAACAGAAGGTCTCATTTCCTCAGAACACAGCTTAATTCCATCTATTTCAATTGTAATGTGGGCAGCACTACTCACAGTAACACTGTGGCCCAGACTCTTTGTTCTGTTTGTGAGCATGGATCACCTCACAGGCTGTTATCCCAATTATGTCCTTGGGGTCAGACTGTTTGGTCTGCCCACCCCAAACCCTGGAAGTGCTACTGCCATCAGGAACAATGAGGTGGAAACACGGTGAAAAACATCAAACAATTCTAGAGCACTGCCTCTGGCAGACAAAAACATGTCTGAGTACGAGATGGGAAGTTCTGGTAACATTCCTGAACTCATTTTCACCCTTGTTCACCTCTTTAATGCATGCAGACTCTCTCCAAACAGTGGGAGAAGACCCCTTGAAACATCTTAGATTTGTGAGGGAAGACGTTTCCAGCAGGGCAGCAGGGTTTCTTGGCAGTGTGCAGTATTGACACCCGCCGTGTAACAAGAAACCAGTGTTTTGTCCTCTGTTGTGTGGAAAACCCTTAAGTTCTGAAAATAAGTGATGGAAACACGATCATGGCTTGTGATGTCAAGAGCCATTGAGTACACAAATAAATTTCTTGCAGTTTCACAGGGGTTTGTGCAAGTGGCAATGCACTGCTTTGTTACATGCAGCTCCTTTTCCCACACAGCTTCCCTTCCACCTGGGCTGGATTTGATCTATTCATTCTCTGTTTGCACAGTACAGTTTATTTTCCACGATAACTCATCTTTTTGATTGTTTTCCATATTTCCGTCCAGGTGTGGAGTTCTCAGAGTCCGAAGCCTTTGGTTTACCTTTTGCTGAGTAACCCAGTGCCCACGATGGGATGGTTATTGCCCAAAGCAAAACCAGTGCAGGTTGTGGGAGCACCAAGTTGTTGCTGACAGCTCAGTGCTGGGATCTCTGCTCCAAGAATATCCAGGAAAAGGTGAGACACTGGATTAAAGTGTAAAAGAAGCTGTTCCTGTCTCATGCCTTTCCCAAGGCTATATGTATATATATATACTATATATATTATGCAGTTGTGTCCTTGTACATCTCAGCATTACCAAATTACCCCAATCAGTTCCAGGCTGGTTTTTTTTCAAAACTTTGGGCTATAAAAGCCTGGTTCTGGAGCAGCTTTTTGTGTGATCCAGCATGTTTGTAATCCAGCATCTTTGTGATCCAGCTGTGCTGCCTGCTGGAGCCATGAGCTGTGGGAGGAAGGGCATTGAACTGTTTCCATCTCAGTGTTTATTCCACATGTGAGTACTCCAGTACCTTCATAAAACACGTGTGGCAGATGTGTCCCCCACAGATGCTCTCCAGAGCAGAACACAGCTCTCTCTGTGTTTTCTGTTTTCAAGTTGTATTTTATCACAGGAGAGCAAAACCATCATTATCAACAAGCAGTCTTAAACTGCAAATCCGACTCTTCTCCCCAGTACAAAGAGCTGTTAAAGGTCAGTCTGGCTCCTTACAGCTTGGGCTTAATTAGGCATTGCAAACAAGCAAAACCTGTGCTTTTATACTGAGTGAGGTACCAGCGAGATCGAGATAATAGCAGTGAGCTGGGACAGCTTTGAAGGGCTGCCTGTAAATCATCTGCTGCTGGAGGTGACTCAGAGCGAGTGTCCCCAGACAGGCTCAAGTTGCAGTTTAAAGCAGAGATTTCCAGCACTAAACAGAAAATATGTCACAGGAGATCAGAGTCCAAGCCAAGCTCTGCCTTTAGGTAGGGCTCTGTGCTGGCAGCTGATGTGGGGGAGATTCATGGTGGTGGGGAAAAGAGGTGAAGTGGTGAAATGCTTTGTATGAATGTTTGGGATTGAAAAATGAAAAAAAAAACAACACTTTTTTTTTTTTCCCAAGGTCTGCCCTTGTCTCGCTCTATGGCCTCAGGCAGGTTTGTTGTTCACTTGCACATCTCTCCACACAAATACTGGAAGAGTACATGGTGTAATGGCCCTGATTTTATCCCAGTGCTGTAGCAACATGCTTTCTAACAACGCAGGGAGGGAAAGTAACAGCATTGTTTCTACAAGCACCCCTGGAGCCACCTTTTATTCCCATCCTGCAGAAAGAATCTCCCTCCCTTAGCTACCTCCTCTCAGAGGTGATGCCAAGCTGTGGAGCTGCACAGAATAAAACTGGTTCCAGTGGTTTGAGGTGCATCAATAAAACCTCTCACACTCAAAAGCAGCCACAAATCTGGCAGAGTGTGAGGCCACCACCGAAGTGGGTGTCACACGATGCCTTCTGCCACTCAGGAAGAGCAGGCCGTTTCTATGGCTACTACTGCCTTTCTCTCAAATGCATGAACCACTGGTGCTGATGAGATCATATTGTATTATAGAAAAAAAAAATTTACTCACATGCTGCTTTACACTGCAGCATTTGTTGAGCTAGTAAATATCTGACTTCCTCTGATAAAGACATTTTCCACTTAATGTATTTTTATAAAAGGGTAGGATTTTCCTCATCTCTGATTTATAAATGCATCCATTTTGGCCTCGAAAATCCTTGTTCTGGTTTCCATGACAACAGGTCTGATTTTTGAGACTATTTCTTCCCCTTCATCTTGGGTGGGGAAGAGTTGTTGTCCCCTTCCAGTAGCAGTGCAATGGGCAAACAAAATTGTTGTCTTGGAGGAAAATCTGCAGACTTGAAATCAGAAACTTCAGCCAGGCTTTTGAAACACAAGTGAAAAATGCACAAAAGGAATGGCACAGCTAACTTAGCACAGGTTTGAGTCAGATTTCTTTGTACATGAAAAGTCAACTGCATATGTAATTCCAGGAAATTTTAGTCATATGCCACCCAGTCATGTACTTAACAAACTGCTCTGGTGTCCCTGAATAGCTCTGTGTTGGCACACAGCAAAATAACCAGACAAAGAGGATCCAGCCAATCTGTTCATATTGTCTCTTTACAGATTAATTAGTACTGAATGCACTTTATTATCTGAAATACAGTCTCACCAGCTCTATTTTTTTCCCTCAAGACATGCTGTTTTCAGTAGTGAACTGCTAGGACTGTCTGTTTCACAGATCATTCATGGGTAAGGCATATTCCTTCAATGTGGAGCAGTGCATTTGAGACCATGGGTAGTAAATAAATAATCCCCAGCTGCTCTGCTAGAGCTTTCCAATGGATTTTGCACTTTTAATATTTTCAGGAAAAATGAAGATAGACAGCTGCTGGTACTCCATGGCTGAAGTGGTTTGGTAATTGCTCTTCTAAAATGATAAAAAGACCTTTTTTGCAGACCTCTCAGAAAATCTCTGGAGATTGGTTGCATTTCCCTGGAGACAAGAAGCACAATGTACCTGCATCCTTTTGGGTAATATTTGCTGTCCACTCAGGTTTCAGATGAAACTTATCTCTTTTACTTACTGCAGCTTCTTCTTAATTTATGTGGATAAAGGGCATTATTAGCACAGTGTTTAAGGTATCATTGTATTATGGCATTATAATCTCATTTGAGCTGGCAGCAGCTTGATAAATCATTTACCCATTCCTTGAACTAGTATGGGATTGCTCCCAGTGTCTAATCCAAATGCTGGAGATTCCAGCCCATCTTTTGAAGCAGAAACCCAAGAGTAGGTCAGGTATTCTCCATTAAGACAGGAGTATCTCATTTAGAATGTTTTATCCACTCTATTGTAACCTGTCTGTAATTGATGTTAGAGGCTCCTCTGTGACTCTGCTGTCCCCACCTGTGCAGTCCCTGACACATCTCAGGGTAAAGTGAGACTATTGCTGAAAGCCAAGAGCAGTTAAGAGTGAATCAATAGCAGGCACAACACAAAAGTGATTCAGTGATTGCCTTAAATAAGCACGCACAGGTTTTGCCTTCTGTCATGACTAAAACATGCTGCCCATGCTGAGTCCCTTGGGGACCATGAAGTCACAGCAGCACCATTTCAGCTGTGCAGCCAACTAGAGACAATATAAGCACCCTCCTTTTCTGTGCCCTACCGTGACATGCAAGGGATTAAAATGTGAGTCATCTGCTGAAAAAATACTGAGCCTGAGGCAGTAGAAAGGCTCTTAAGAAAGGTCTTGCATTCCGTAAATATTAATTATGAGTGGTGAAGAAAGCAGACACAATTGAAAACAATGAAACCTATGCAATTCCATCTGCACTTTAAACATTTCAGATATTAACGTTTCCATCTCTAAATTGCTCTCACACTTGAAACGCTTCAGTGGTTTTATAACCCATTGGAAAATTATTTTTTACCTTTCTGGGTTTTTTCTTTTCTTGTGGTACAACTTCATGTGATATTGCTCCCCACAAAAGTGCTGTGTTGAAATGCTAAATTTTGTTTGTAGCGCTGTCTGAATGGTCCTGCAAATAATTAGTTGATTCCTGCTTTTCATATAGCCCTGAGCAAGTTTAGAGGAAATAAATGTAACATGAGTTAGTCATCCTTAAATAATCTCAAAGCAGGCAGCCCTACATTAACAGCAGGCTGATAATAAGCTGTGCAGTGCTATCTCCAGTGAGGCTTTGCTCGTGACTTCAAAGAAATTGATGAGCTGTCATTTATTTGTTTGTTTGCTTTTCCTCAGCGGGTGAATGTATTGTCTTCTTGCTGAAGTATCAATTATACTTGTAGAATTGAATAGTATTGTTTTAGGATTATGCATGTAAGGGCTAAGGTGGTTTGAGACATGATGAAAACTAATAAGATACCAACTCTATTAAGACACCTATCTGTTTGATAGGTACAACTTTTTTTTGTACTAGAGATAAATATTATGTTACAGGAACAGCAAAGAATGGGATTAAAAAGAATCAGCAGACCTGATCTAACCATTTAATTTTTTATTTTTTGTAGGCTTCTACTGTCGACCATCTGCTGTCGGTCAGGCATTGATCTGACCTCTGAGGGACAGAAATCCATTCTGTCCCCTGCCTGATTGTTCAAGTCTTTTAATCCTGGCATTTAAATTGGATTTTATTCAATTTTATTTCAATCCACTGTATCAACACTTAATGAACAGAAGCCCTCCCACTCTGCTCTGTGGCATCCCATTGTATACCAGCTTTTTATTCTTGTGTGTGCTATACATATTCATTTCCCTTCATCTTTCATGCTAATGTGCATTTCCATTTCCCATTCTTTTTCTCTTCTTATCATTAAATACCTGGATGATGCTTAAATGTCAGAAGAGCCCTGAGAAATGCCACATATTGGAGAAAAAATATTTTATGTTTAAAAAGCTCTGAGCATGGGAACATCTGCTTTTCAGGCTGAAGGACTGTTCTGGCCAGCTCTGAAAAAAAAAAAAAATTCTTGAGAGAAACAGGTTTAGGTTGCTGGTGGTGTTTTGATTTTGAACTTTGATATTGAAATTGGAGGTTCAGAAATTAATCCTGTCTTCTCTCTAGTTCATCTCTGCCCTGACATGATAATGGGTCACTTGGAACAATCAACTGGCTTCATTAATTATTAATCCTAACACATGGCAAAAGCAATCTGGAGATTTGCTGGATGTGGGGGGGTCTGTTGATGGAAATGTAAAGGGGGCAATTACCAGTCTGAAAATAAATCAGAGTGGCAAGTGCCAAAGAGAAGGGGGAATCAGGAGGCTTAGTTATAGCTGGAAGAAATAAAAGATATTTTATTCTACAATCAGATTTATATCTTAAGTTACATGAAAGTGAAAATTCCTATAGCAGGGCATGTAGTTCACATGAGGATTGGGTTACTTGGCTGAGCTGTGGTCTATGCAAATACACATTTATAAACGTTCACCAGAATTTTGATACTTGCTGAGTGCATAGGAAAAGCAGTGAGCTGTTCACTTTTAGGAACTGATACTCAGTCAAACAAGAATACAACTCTCATCCATGCATTGTAGTAGCTTCCTTGGGCATTTATGCTGGGGGGAGAAAATAGGAGTCTTGAGACATGGAGTAAGAGCTGCTGTATAACATGAATGCCTTTGGAAGGTGACTTTTTATCTACACAGACCTAGGTAGTCAAATGAATAACATTATTGCCACTGCAGAAAGGGAAATGTGAGAATTTGCCCCAAAGTGTGATACAATGAGAGGGTTTTTTCCCCTATGGCATCTCCCTGTATTCGCTGCACCAGAACAGAAGCTCATTTTCTGCCTGCTCTGAAAGAGTCAAGGGCAGAATGAGCTCTCTGTACATTTCCTTTCTGTCAATAACACATTGGTGAGGTTTGTGCACTGTAACATCTTGTTTGAATATCTTACAGAACGCTTCCTGGGAGAGTGGTGTGTTCCAAACCCCTGCCTGCTCTGTGATGCCTTGCTGAGCTCTGCTGCTCTCCTCTGGCTATGGTCTGGATTCAGCTCCCAGGTGAACTCTCCCTCCCAACAGCCCCAGGCTCCTGTGGCAGCAGAGCCATCTGTGACAGCTCCAGATACCTCATCCCAGGTTTTTCCTGCATTATCCAGCTCCAGTGGCAGTGGAAGGCAAGGATAGAAAGGTTAACAAGTGCCCCTCTCACCCCCAAATTGCTGAGGAGGGCTGGCAAACCACAAAGGGCTTTCTCCTGCTTAGGCTGCCACAGCTCATGCGATGCCACGGATTAATGGAGCTCCAGACTGTCTGATGGAGTTTTTCCCACAGAGCAAAATATTAACTAAGTCAATTGATTGCATTTTCATTTCTTGAGGGAGGTGCAGCCCACACATCCCATTGTGTCTGAGCACAGGCAGTCTGCTGAAGCAATACTGTGTTATCTGACAGGTGCTTTGTGCTGCATCTCCTGCCCCTGCCTGTGCTGTAAAAGGAAATGGAAATTCTTGCTCACAAGACCTATCTGACAAAGAAATAAATTCTTGTAAAGTCAGTGTCCCAAACTTAGGAAATTACAGTATCTGCTGCAGCAAAATGCTGTGATAAACCCCCATCCACCTGGAATGTTTCCATAATCCACTACAGCTTGCCAATTAATTGCATACTTAGTTCTATGTAATAAGGACAGATAATAGGCTGTATTGGTGTAAATCCCTCAGGGGCAGTGGAAATGCATCACAATATTCCTAAGTAGTGTATTTTTATTAAAGCAACGCCTGCAAGCTTCTGTCTGCTGCTAGAAGCCTATTGTGTGGGGAGCTGTACATGTAATGAAAGGCCAGATTTACAGCACACACTCCTATTAAGTGAAGCACTTAATTGCTTACTTCAAGAACCAGTTCAAATAAACTGATCTCATCTATTTTCTAATTAAATGTGGGAAATTATAGTGTGGCTGGTTGGGACACAAGGTTTTAAAATCCTTTTCTAGTGCAGGAGGAACTGTAAATAGTCTCTTATGTTGTTAAGATTAAAATGAGACTAAAATCACAGAAAGATCCTTTGAACAATGCTGTGTGAAATATTTAGGATTTTGATTTTGCACACAAATAAATCTTTTTTTTTTTTTTTTTTTTTTTTTTGCTAGCTTATGAAGAATCTTTTGTGGCCAGTTTGGATTTAGACTAATATTCCTATTAATTAAACCAATTACATAATGGGATGACATAGCTTTCATACAAACACATATAATTCATTTTATTTGGATGAATTGAGCTTTTCTGTGCCCCACTGAACATAATGTTCATGATGACCTTTTCATGCTTACAGGAGTTTTAATATTTTAGAGCAGTGTTTCTAGGAAGTAACTTGGTAAACAGCAACTGTTCTTCAGACAATAAAAAATGGGAAAATTTGTTTGGAAATCGAGTCAGATTGTCACAGAATTATTAGGATCTAAGAAAATTATGCATCTTTATTTCATTTATTGCTGCACTTAGTTCTTGCATATCTATGACAACCATAAAAGAGTTGTGTACTTTTTCAGTTTAAAATTTTCTGAACATTTTGTGTGTGTGTTGTATAAGTGGAACATTTTAGTACCCGAAGTCCAGCTGCTGAGTATAGCACTGTACCTCCAGGTGAAAATCACTGGAGATTTTCACTGTATAACCAGAGATGGATACAGTGTTCATTTCCACTGGAATTACCTCAGGAAAGTCTTGGGTTGCTCTGGAATGGCTGGGAGGGCTCCCACTGAAAGGCCTGTGACTATTACCTGTCCCAAAAACTGCCTGATGGTTTTCATGTTGATTTTTAACACGTTCTCCTGTGTGTGAGTTTTTCAGAAAGGAGGAAGCTGAGCACTTTTTGAAGTTTTCTGCTATCAAGAACCTTCTCTTGAGGTTGTTGCCTGACTGATGAAGCAAAAATTCTCCCATGAACCACTGCTTGCAGAATGAAGCTGAGCCTCCCTGCCTCCTCATGTATTATAAAGTCATTATAATTTCATAGGATTTCACACTCTAAAAATAGTGTCCCCATGACCCAGATCCTCTAGATCTTCCTCATAGCAGGCACCACATGAGTTAATCACTCAGCTCCATCTTCACTTTTGTGCCATAGACTCAGTTTAGCCAAATTCCCAGGCTAGATGTTAGAGGATTTTATTGATGTTGCTGTTCTGGTTGTTTTTTAAGCCAAATTTTGTTT
>JANRGV010000008.1:17122873-17137131 GCA_024734035.1 Alethe castanea
AACCCCTGAAAACACAAAGCACTCGTGTCCACAGGGAGGGTCAGCTTCCATTTAGCCTCCCCCAAGCCCATGTGCAACAGACATTAGGATTTTAGAATAATTTAGCTTTGTTATGCTTCTAGGGAGAAATTATTTCAGTCAATTACAATTGGATGGATGTTTTCCTCTCTCTTAAATGCAAGGTTTGGGGTTTTTTTGCTGTTCTCAAATGGGTTTTATACTATCAAACTAGGGAATCTTATTCCTGTAATCTAATCAAAGACGTTAATATGGAGAACAGTGGTTGCTAACCAAATAGAAATGTGCCACTGTCTCTTTTAAGTCCTGATAAGACTCTTTCCTTTTAGCTGAAATCCATCTGGGAAGCATCTGTGTCACGTGCAGGCTCTTGCCTGCCTTGATAAAAGGTTGAAAAAATACTGATTAGAGCCATTTGATCTGGACTGGAATTAAAGTGCCTATAGAAACTCCCTCCCACAGTGCAAGATAAAACTACTGGAAACATGTAATAGATCTCAGGAAGCTTCTTAGGCCTTCACATTGGAGGGGGAGGCTTCCTCAATCCAAAATCTGAATTTTACAACAGAATTCCACCTCATTTTCTCTGTACTAGAGATAATTTGTTCCTAGTTAGTATTTTTTTTTAATTTAATTAACTTTTCTGTTTTGCTGCCCCAACTGAGTAATAGCTGGCAAACCTTTTGTGTGTGTATGTGGAGATCTGCTCTGTATTTAACAAACATCATTTTTCTCCCCCTAACTCTGCAAACACACTCTTGTAAATCTGAATCAAAACCCATTCAGGACATTTCATCTTGAGTGGTTTCATCTTACTGTAATTACCAAATCATGTGAGGAGCAGTGAAACAATCGTCTGCACAACAATGGAGATGAAATAAAGATAGCCTCTAATTAATTCCATCTAGGTTATAATTAATTTTGACTGAGTTGCTCAGGACAATATCCTTAAGTCTCACAGGCTGCTCTAAAAGAGGGCTGATCACCAGCTGCTGCTCTTTGATTTTCAGAGCAGATGGGGCTATTTCCAGCTATTGCTTAAAAGGAAATGATGAGGAGGAGGGTGGGGAGTGATTGATTGGCTTTGAGCAGGTCTTGGGGTGAAACTGCTGCAGGAAGTGCTCTGTCTGAAAAGTAGACTCTGATAAGGTCTTTTAATGATTTCAGAGATGTTTTGGCTTAATTTCTCTTTAATTTTGTAAGAGCCACTTTTTTTCTTTATTAGCAAAATATGATCAGTGATGGGATGCCATGTCATTAATATTTAATTATATGTTGTGTATTAAGTAGCATATTAATTAAGCATACTAAGTAGCATATAATGCTTTGGGTCACAGTGTTGATATAGGTGATGGAGGATACAGCTATGAATGTTTCTAGTCCTTGCCATTTTGTGGAAACAAAAGATGAAAGATACCTGCTTAGATTGTTCCTCTAGTTCTGTCTGTTCCCTATCTCATTGTACAAGAAGCCTTGGTAAATAATGCATTAAAATTAATTTTAGAAATTCTGCCACTTCCTTTGTTTGCTGGCAAACAAAATTCTCAGATGGATTTGTTGTTAGAAATTATTCATAATTTCTGGAATAAACAAATCCTGGTAGGCTATGCTCATTAGGAGCAATGGATGTATAAATTACCAGTGTGGCAGTTTCTCAACCACAGTATTTAGGGTTTCTGACTGGATCATCTAGAATTCCCAAATACCTGGCATGAGCTCAGTTCTAAATGCGAAAAATGAAACAAAAGTTGGAAACCAGCATTGTCTGACTATCTCTAGTAAAACACTTGTTTAGAAAGAGAGCAGATATGTGACAGCTGCAGAGCTAAAATTTTCAAATCTGAGAAGTCTCATCTGTAATTGTTAGTGGGGAGGGAAAAGCCAAAAAGATTTTTCACATTATGCATTTCAACAGGATGAAATGGGAAGGTTGGGGATTTAAATGTTTAAAAAATGGTGTATCAAATGTGTTTTCTAGAAATTTCATGTTCAGTCTGTATTTTCCTGTGCTGAATCTTCTGCTTGCTATCATTTTGTTTTGCTGCATTTTCATTGCTGTAGTGTACACACCATCCTACTAATTCCTAAAGATCAGTGCCATGTGCTTTTCCAGATGAAAACCCCACAGAAAAAGCAGATTTTAAAATCTTATATGAAGCTCCCATTCATGTGTGAGAAAAGAAATTAGATGAGCAATCTCTGTCTTATACTGGGGTTTGAAACTGGTGCAAAATGCTTTCACCAGTAATCATTTTACTGTGAATATGTGGCTCCAGTCCAAACCAGTTCTTGTTTCCTGTTTAGTCTGAGGGAGACAAGTCACAGCTCTGCTTTTGGGAAAGCACTGGTGGGGTGTGTGGAAACACTGCCTGTGCTATCTGTTTGTGTTACCTTGGATGTGATAGTTGTTGAATCTTTTTTGTGCCTTTTTTTGTCTTTTCATTCTCATGTTTGCCCTACAAGCAATTTTCTGAACCCAATGAGTTCATTATAATGCTTTAATTTGCCTTTTCCATGATAGATGCCACATAGTTTCACCTAATAATTCTTGTTTTGAGCCCAGTAATCATGTTCCAATTGTAAATCTTCTTTTTTTTTTGCCCTTTAACACAAGTGCCCTTAAACTCCTTGGTTTTCCCAAGTGTATTTTAATAATTGTAGGCATGTAAAGGTACAGCTTGACACTGGCTGTGTGGCTTCACTTGCTCAGCATCATTGCTGATTTCTTAGGGAAGAGGCATGGCTCATCTCCTCTAGAAAGCTGTTACAATCAAAATGAATCTATACCTGTGTCTTGAAATAAATTAAGACTGCAAGTAAGTCTTTTCCCCATTCCAGTTCTGTCTTTTTAGCAAAATTGTGCTTCCCTTGCTTGCAGTTTTAGGCCTTGTAAAGCATTGTATGGCAGCTTCCCTGCTCTCCTGCAATTCCAGCCTGCCTGGACAACAGGAATATTTTGTCTCCTGAGACACCAATGTGCTGAGTCAGTGGAGTCATGGTTTTCAGCCTAATATCTGCCCTCATTAGAGTGGGCAAGTAATTCAGTGTTTGTTTAAAATGAGAACTTTTTAAGTGACTCACATATTTGTTCCATGCTTTAAAGGATTGCTCCACTCTGGCAAAATCTCCCATGGAAAGTTGAAGAGAAAATTCAAGGAAGATCTGCAGTTTTCAGAGTTTTGCATTGCTTGCTTCTGACTTACTCAGGTACATTGTTCAATTAGCCCTAATTCCTTTTTATCTATTCTTGGGCTGCATGGCAGGAGCAGAAATCCCTCTCCATATACTAACAAATTGTCAGACATGCCCATGATTCACTACAGGAGGCCTGTCCTTTCCAAGGTTTCCAAGAAACTTCCTTTTTAAACCCTTTAGCAGAAAAAAGAGGGATAAAAAAACCACATGGAACCCTGAAATGCCTCCCTGACAGTTCTCAGTGCTAATACACATCAGGTTGGGATATAAAAACCTTGGTTTAGAGGGCTTTATGGAGATGTGTTAACCTTCTAAACATTGTTGAGAAAGAACAGCTGCATGTGTTTGTGCTGGTTCAGGGCAGTGAGGGTTCTCTAATTGAACCTTGTGAGGGTACAACAGCTTTCCACAGTCACCCATCATCAGTATTGGTAGCTAATTCTGCCCATGGGGTGTGATTTCTGTAGTGATTTTATAACTTTATTTCAGTAGTAATGCTGGATTGATGTATTCTTTCCTTCTAGTTTCTTACTCCAGTTTCACTTTTTCCTGGTTTTGTCTTGCCCTCAGTTTTATCAAAGGAATTTGCTATACAGCAAAGTGGATCAGGGAACTGATCAGCTTAAAATTCACCTGATATTTAAAGCCAGATCAGGCTCCTGACAGGTTCACGTCATGGCTTCTTGGGTCCCTATGAAGAAAAGGGTGAGACTCCCCTGAGCTGGTGGTGTGATGTGAAGCCTTTAACCATGTAAATGCATTCTGAGGGTCATGTTTGTGATGTTGGCTGGGCTCTCTGCCTTGAACAGGGGAAAATACTGCAGCTCTTCTCAAATCTGTGCTAACAGCTGAACAAGAGGCCAGCAACTCAAAGAGGGAGCACAGCCCTGAGATCAGCCTAGGATGGGTTGTTTGGTAGAAAGGTGCAGCTCTGTTTAAAGAAACAGTTTTGTTTGGGAAGAGAGTAAATGTAAAATGTCCACCCTCCTTATTTCCATCAAACTTCTTGTTTTGCTGGGTTGTGACCAGATTTGTAGCAAAACCAAATGCATGTGGTGCTGGGGGTGGGATGTGGGAGCATCTCTTCTCAGGAATGGATGGTGTGAATTTATTGTGGGATGACTTTGCTCGAAGTTTGGTAAGGAACTCAGCCTGGGCTGAGTTGCAGTGGGATGCTCCTTGAGTGCTGGATTCAGTGAGCTATGGATCCAGCTTGGGATTTCTTTGGTGCTGCTCACACAGACTTGTTTCCTCAAAGGAAAGATCTTCAAAGGTGATAGACTGCAGGTATGAGGGCAACAATCCCCTTCTGCAGTACTCTGAGACCAGTTCCTGCCCTGAGTAAATTCTTTTTTCGTTCAACAAGACAAAGTTCTTATTCTCATATGTCTGCTCTTTGTTTTCTCCACATCTACATTTTTAAGATCTTGTATTCATGTGAACTACTTTTGCTTGTTCTGTATGTTAGAACCACAAAAATGTGGATATAATTCTGGCCAAAGTTTCCAACCTTTTCTCTCCTTTCTAGACCTTGAGCTCTGCACAGGCAGTGGTGGAGCTTGGCCTCCAGAGCTGTAGAATTCAGTTGGTGTAGTGAGGGATCCACTAAATTTCAATTTTAAGCTGGTCTCCATCACAAAAGACATGAATTTAGATGTGGGAATGGCTTGCTGTAGGACAGTGAAGAATTCCCAGCTGCTTTTCCTGCATCTGCCTTGGGAGCTCTCGCAGAAACTCTGGTTTTGACCACAAGCCTTCTAAGGGGAATAGTAGTAATTAATAAGAAACCATAATAATAAAGCTTTCATTTCTAGTCCTACCAGGATCAGTTTTAAGGCCTCAGGCCAGAATCTTCCAAGGTGATCTTAGTGTGGCTAATTATGAGAGATGATTAACCTTCTGACTTCTTATTTTGGGGGAGTGTGGGGTGTTTAAGAGGAAACTGAGGCACCCTGAAGTGACCAAGTTTGCTTGAAATGTCGTAGCCAAGAAGAACAGACCAGCAGAGCTGAACAATATATCTTACTTAGCTCTTCTTTTTCCACTCTTTTTTTTCTTTCTGGATACTTGATTAATAAATTTAGCAAAACAATGAGCTTGCTTTCCTTAGTTCCCTTCTCATTCCTTTTGGAGTAATCTACAGAGCTCTAGTGCTTTTTGCACTGCAGTTTAAAAATATACCAGGAAGTCTCATATCCTGTTCTCTGACTTTCTTCAACTTTGCTTTGAACTGTAACTCAGAAATAATTACAACAGAAATAAGTCACGTGCGTGTCTCTAGAAATGTTTTAGTACTAATGAGACAGTTTCAAAATTACTGGCTATGGAAATGATTGCAGTTGATTCTTCTATAGTGAAGATCTTGACCAGCTTGTAAGTTTTGAGTATTGATGAGAGATACAGAATGGATTTTTGTCTTTTTCCTGTGAATATTTTTTCACAGTTTCCAGTTAGGCTTGAAAAGGAACTTAGCCTGATCTCAAGAGAGAAATGCAGAAAGGAGAAGTAGACAGCCCACACCCTGTTCATGCTTACTCTGCTCTTTGCAATGGCTCAGTGTTGGTTAGTTCCCTCTTGGACACAGAAAATGAGACCAGGATGGTGTTTCAAATTGCAGACACTGAAACCAAAGGCCTTTTTTATGGTGTGCCACTTCTGTCTTCTTCGTCCGCTTGAAACAGGTTTTCCCAATATAAGAAGCTTACTTAACCCAGGGTTTAAGGCTATTTTTATCCAGTGAGAAATGTGCATGTAAAGAAAGCCGTTGGAGATAGAGGACAGTACTTTGTTTTTCCTCAAGGTCTCCTTTATGCTTGGGAAAGGTGTAAGTAT
Source organism: Alethe castanea (assembly GCA_024734035.1). Classification (NCBI taxonomy): domain Eukaryota; kingdom Metazoa; phylum Chordata; class Aves; order Passeriformes; family Muscicapidae; genus Alethe; species Alethe castanea. Next base: position 17,128,919 of record JANRGV010000008.1, read on the forward strand.
TTTCTGGAAAACTTAGATAATATTCAGATGTTCTGCACACTCATATTCTTTGGGTCAAGTCTTTGAGGGGCAAAGCAGCAGATTAATTTGCAGAATCCCACTGGTGCAGTAGTTCAAATGAACTGTAATGTCATTGCTTTGCATGATCCTGATTTCTACAGAGATTCTGGATCCTTATCTCTGAGATCTTACTGAATCCTATCAAATGCATGTGGAAATTTATCATTCCCTGCCCTGTTTGAGCACTGCTCCTGCACTGTTTCCAATAATAAATAAGAGCCCTCCTGCTTCACCTCACATTAGCTATTAAAATTGCCATTATTTCATAATATATTCCAGTGGAGGATCTTTTTAAAACACAGTTCCTTAGCACAGCTTGGGGGTCAGCACATCCCTTTGTGCTGCTGCTCCCCAGCATTTCCTGGAGGTGTTTATGTAGGTGCCAACTGGTGGGGTCAAGGTTCCAGAATTTAAAATACTGATGCAGAGCTGACAGGATTCCACAGGCTTTCCCAGAGCAGCCATGGCACTGTTACAGGACAGTTTCACTCCACCTTAAATGCAGAAGCGTGTCTGTGAGCTTTTAATCGCTCCAATTACCCTGCTTCCCCCATCCTGACAGCTGGCATGCACACGAGTCCCTTGTTAAGGCCTGCATGAGAGGTGGATTTTGTTTTTTCCAGTCTAGTGTACGACCACAGCACCAAGCACAGCCCCAACACCACCCAGCAATTTGCTCAGCTGGAGTTTTCTCATGGTTAATGTAGAAACCACTCTAACGTGTAAGATCACTGCCCTTGCAGAGGATGCAGCAACACAGAGCAAACTGAATCCAGGGGGTTATTAAAACAAATAAATAAAATTAATGATACCAGAGTTATCATTAAATGAGATCTTGGTTTAAAAAGCTGTGCTTGTAACTGGAGGTTTAGCAACACAGGCTATTTGGCTTTTGAGTCAAAAGTGAGTAAACTCTATGGTACCAGAGTAAAAATGTAAATATATAGAAGTAAATACACTCTTTCCTCCAAAGAAGCCCTATTGTCATGGAATATTCTGAGTTGGAAGGGACCCACAAGGATCATGAGTCCAACCCTTAAGCACTCAGCTCTCTTGCAGCCTGTCCTGAATGGCCACTCTGTGCTGACCTGTCAAGCAAGATCATTAGGGGATTTTTTTGGCTAATGGAGATGGACTCTTTCTTCTTTCTCTCATCATGAAAAGTCCTGCCATGTTCACTGAGAGTGTTCCTTCTCAAGTCCTTGATGAACAAAGAGACAAAATCTAATCCTGCCTGCACTGAGTTTTCCCAGCAATAATAACTTGTGTCTTGAACACCTAAATCCCACACGTAGATCCTGTTACTCTTACACAAACTGAGCACCAAAGCCTGAAGGAGGGCTATGGATTTCACCCTCTGGGAGGCCTCTCATGACTTGGGATGGGTCAAAGATGCAGTAATTTGCCAAAGACCAGAGTTGGGCTTGTGTTTTTGTCTTAGCAGCAATGCCAGCTCATGCCATTCTCTAATTGACCATCCAGTGTCCTGAACTGTGGAGCTGGTTAGGCTGATAATTTGCTTTCTAAAGAAAAATGTGGGATTGTTGGTTTTTTTTTTTTTCCTTAGGGTTTTTCTCCCATATGTTCTGTTCCTTTCCTTTACTTGGTTTATCCAAAGTCAGACATATACTTGTGGCACAGGGAAAGAGATAGTTCTAGGTCATGCTTAGAAGTTGATTCTTGCTACTGTGTTGTACCAGATCTTACAAATACTGCAATGACACCAAATTCCCAGGTGTTCTTCAGAAATGTGTTCTCTGGGAAACCTCACCAAAAACCACTGTGTTGAGAGCCCCCATTTCAAACACCCTGACAAAAGTGGATGCAAAAACCCCGTTTGAGAGGAAACAATTGAATTAATTTGCTAACCTGGCCCATTAACAGAAATCATTTATGCCCCAAAAACAACTCTGCTGTAAAGTCCTCCAGTGGTTTAACAGGCAACTGCTTCTCCTCTGTGCTGAGCTGGAACTGAGCCTGTTGGTGCCTTCTCCAGTGATCAGAAACACTGGCAAAGGTGTTGGCTTCAGCTCCCTTACACATAACAGTGAAAGCAGGAGCCAAGAAATGTGAGCACAACACAAATGTCCTGGAGGGAGCTGTCTCAGGGCTGTGGTTTTACACCCACCTTCCCTGCTCTCCTTCTTCCTGCTGTAACTGTTTGAAAGCTACAGAATAAAAGTTGCTATGGGATCTTTGTCCAGTTATACCAGTGCAGAGCTGCATGCTTTCTTTTGTGCTTGACTCCACAGCAACTGCCTGCAGGGGTGTGTGCTCACCCTACTTGTGTCCCTGGAGCTCGAGCTCCTCTTTGGGATTCCAGGTGTGCTTCAGTGAACAAGTAAGTGCAGGCTCTCAGCTCATTGCAGAATAACCTTGGTGTGTTGTGGGAAAGGATGAGAAATTTAGTGTTTTCCCTCTCCATCCACAAATCTGTCCATCCCAGGTTTGCTGTACTCTCAATCTCCTCAGCCAGACCACTCCATGCCTTTGCCCAGCAACCCCTGTCCCTCTCCAAAGTCAGGAGGTGGCTGAGCCTTGGGAACAGCCTTTGAAACGAGAATTTGTAACGCTTTTTAATTGTATGAAATTAAAAACTACCTTTTGATTGTACTAATCATTCCCCAAAGTTGATGTGGCACCTGCTGGGTGATGCTTCAGCAGATGGAAGTGCCCAGGTAGCCCAGCAGAACTGCTTGCTGTGTGCAGCCCCAGAGAGGGCACAAACACTGCCCACTCATGTGTGTGTTCAGTTCTACCTTTATTCACCCAGGCTCAGGATTGCTCTGGCAACCCCAGTCACAAACTGCAAAGGATTCATCCCAAAACCCAAACAGACCCATGCTTTAAGGACTTTTCTCCCTTTCTCTCCCTCTTTCTTGTTTTCTCCATCACAGAAGTCAGTTCTGAGCAGATGGGCCCACAGCAGCTTTATCAGGGCCCCTTTGTGTACTGGGAGCCCTTTGTCCCCTGATTTCTGAGCCTAAGCTAACACAGCTGCTCTTGGAGTCAGTGGGAATATCAGGTGTTTGTTTTCCAGTGCCTCAGATCAGAAGGATCCTTGAGATGAAACCACCCAGTCTGGTGGCTCTTGTCAGCTCCAGATTATCCCAGTGGGGTGAGGTCTGCTTGGAAAAACTCTCCCTTGCTGCAGCCAGAAAAGCATTGGTGTGTTTTCTGTGTGCTAGAATTTCAGAGCCCTGGAGAAGATCTCTGTTAGATCCTAAAGGAGTGGTGTGGGAGATTCTCATCTATTCCTTACACACTGCTCTGAAAGGTCACTAATGTGGCTGCAGAAGCAAGTGCTAATTAGCTGTGTGCACACCTCCAGCCTCAGCTGAGAAGAGCACTGTGAGCTTCCATGGATGGGAATTTATTTGGCTGCTTCTTGGGATGGTTTTGTCTCTCTGGCTGCTTGCTTGGTCCTGTCTTGGATATCTGTTTACAGTGGTATAAATAGAACTTTTTTTTTTCTGTCCTTGTCCTACTTACGCTTATAATGTGCACACAAAGCTCTGTTTTTCAGATGAACTTTGTGATGAACAGGAGATTTGTGGAATTCCTTGGTGTGCCCACAATGGAGCAAAGTAGCTCAGGGGATCTCTAATTTTATTTTATTCTCCAGATGCTGAATGCATTTCAGAACCATCTTCCTCTCCCAAACTGAAATGTGCAAAGCAATTCTGCCCCACACACTGGCCTTCATGTCCTTGCCCCAGGTGGAGCAGGAATTCCTACAGAGCTGACATCTTCTCTGCTTCTGAGGAAAAATTTCTTTATTTGCTCTGAGTCACACTGGATGTTATCTGTGGCTCTGTGGTTATGCAATTCATGATCCTACTCCCTGCCTACAATTTGCAACAGGATTATCAGAGAGCAGAAACTGGAGGACCTTTATAGGTGTGAACACAAATTTACCTGATTTATCTTGACTTATTCTGACCATTTGCTGAAACAAGTCTCTCTGAGAGTCCAGGAAAGATTTTACACAAATGAATGTGGTGTGCAAAACTTAGAGCACCACATTTGTAATTTGTAATTGCATCTTTTGACTGAGAGGGGAATGAGCTCTGTGTCTGGGGGGAGTTCCTAGCAGCTGGAATGGGAAATAGGGAAAACTGAATCAAGAAGACCTTTACAGTTCTCTAAAGAGCACGTCTTGGTGAGCTCCCACACAAATCTGGCTTTGATTGCCTCTTACTTGATGTAATGAAGAGAGATCTGGGGGGTTTTTTAATTTTATTTTTAAGAAGTAGCAGATGAACATGGCCAAAAGTGATTAGGAACAATCTGAGGAATTGCAAAATTGCTTAAAGAAAGTAAAAGCACTGTGAGGGGTTATATTATTGCCTGAGTTTAAAAGACAGAATGTGCAGCATTTAATAATAGTCTTACAGGATTGTGCTTTCTGAATGCATTTGTTCAATGGTGAGGCTGGTTCAGCAGTGCCCTTGGTGCCCACTGTGGGAAGAGCTCCTGTTTGCTTGGATCCCAGGTCTGATGCCAGCAGCTGCAGCCTTCCCAGTGCCAGTTCTGACACTGAATAAATTGCAGTGCATCTGATATGGCTGGTGCAGCATGAGGGCTCTCCCACAGAAATAGTTCACGAGTGATTACCCCTTCTCTGTCTCCAGCAGACACCACAGCAAATGTTTGCAGAGCACAGCAATCCAGCAATCATTACAGTATCAATCCTATTGCTTCTGATTGGAAATGCACAAGAGAACTCTGTGTACAAACCCCAAAAATATTTCCTGGGCACAAAGCCAAATAATTTAACTATGCTGAAGTATTCATGTTTGAGGGAGTTTTTTTCCATGCCAACACATGAAAATTAACATATTCTCAAGGAAAGCAGAGGCTTTGTAGAAGTAGTGATGGTAGAATATTTTTTCATTGAATTTTGACCCATTTTCCTGCGGTATGCTGTTCAAAACTCAGAGGCATGTACAAATTAGGGGCACAAGTCTAATTGCCACATGCATTTGCCATGACTAGAAGAACAGAATGAAAGTGATTTGGTGTTAGGGGATTAATAATACCCTGTGTCTGAACAGAAGGGAAGTGTGAGGGGGTGGGAGGTGGTTCCAGTTCCATGATTCCTGCCAATGTCAACCTTGGCATATATATAATTAGCCCACTTGTTTAACATCTCAGAATATAAATGTGAATAGGGAGCTGTTCTGTTCTGGCAGGCTGAGGAGCTGGAAGGTGCAGACAGAGGCTGAGGGTGGGCAGCAAAACCTTGTGAGTAGAACAGCTGGTAATGAACTTTTGCTCACTGGAGGTTTAGCATGACTTCCCTTTTCCCTGTTCATGGCAAAGCTCCAGTCACAGCCTCCTTCCTGAAGTCGTGGCTTCTGTCAGAACCTTGTGCAGCCCTGTCCATGACTGCTCTGCTTTTCAGTGTGCTGTGGAGTCATGGATTTGTGCTCCATTGTGGATTTGTGTGGAGCAGCACAGCCCTCCAGGAACTGCTGAATGCCACAGTTCACACAGACAAAGGAAGGAGCATTAGCTGCTCTTTTTATTCTCTGCTCACAACCAAAATAATCAAGGGAATCCATCCTTCCCCAGAATGTGGAAGTAGGAATAAGTAGCTGTAGAATCCCACAGGGCAGATGTCTGATAACAAATCCAAGCATAGCTCTCCCTCATGGAAAATAAAGGAATATAAGAACTCATTATTGCCTGTGCCCCAAGCAGAAGCTTAGCAGCTTGCAGGAGTGACAGCTCAGATTATTGGTGTATTTATAATAAAGTCTTTTAAGTCTGCCACTTGGATTTGTGAGTCAGCAAAGAGAGCAAATAGGTCTGCAAGGGACAGACCAGCACGGAAGGGAAAACTGTCAGGAATTACTCAACCTTGAACGTGCCCCAGTCTGCCTCTGTTTCCTTTAGCAGTAACTATTGTTCTGGGAATGAGAGATTTATTTTTAATTTCTTTGAAAGCAAAGTGCAGAGAAGGCAGTGGGAAGCGTTGGCTCGTGACAGATTGTGATGGAGCAGGTCAGGCTGCCCGAGCTGGCACCAGCACAGAGGTGAGCTCTGCACAGGGGGGTTCTCCCAAATCACCCTCCTGGCACAGGCTGCTACCCAGCTGACCCTGGAAGTACACTGTGCTCTACAGGTATTGCAGGAGGTCTGGGGGAACTGACTGCCTTTTTGATAGGTTTACAGCTAGAGGTACCAATTTAGGGCTCATAGGAAGGAGGGTCCTTAATCCTGTTCAATCTGGAGGCTCCTTGCAGGGCTGAGACCGCAAAAAAACGGAAAAATAAAACACAAGAGATGACTAATTACCAGTTTTTTAACGTTTAGTAGTTTTTATTTTTGATATGGTGCAGAAGACCTTAATGATACGTGTTTTTTTCCCGGAAATTTTAGGAAAAAAAAAAAAAAATCACACTCTTGTGACTGGCCAGAAAGCAGCAGCTAAATGCCATGGCATAAAGGGGAAATTTTAATGAAATGGACACACAACTCATACCAAAAGTTGGTTGGAACAGAACACTAATTCACATTAAGATGTTCCAAAGCCTTGCTAAACACAGCTCCTAATCACTCACTGATGGCCCCACCCTGCTTTTTATAGCAGTGGTAATCCAGGTAACCTGGACAAACTCCAACTTGGATAATTACGTTCTCCTGACCTGAATTCTCCTTGGTGTTTCAAATGGATGCTGTTCTGAGGCTGATATCCTTAATAAGCAGTTGCTGCTTTGTGCACTCTGTGTTTCACCTGAGTGAGCTGTGTCTCACTGGACACACAGCCTGTCCAAGGGACAGTGTGGGAGGTTTGTAAACTTTAAAAGCCCTTTGTAGGAGTAAAGTGGGAGAGGATTTCGTGTATTTCATTTACAATTTACAGCATCTGCTTAAAAATATTTTTGTTGATATATATCAAATATAGTCATTAACTCGGATGTTTTGGCATGCATACACACTCTGAGATGTGGGCATTAGAGGCACTTTAATAGGCAGTCCTAGAAATTCAGCTTTTCTTGGCATTTATCACTGGCTTCAAAGAATGAATGCTCATAATTCTGCCAAACACTCAGTAATGAGGATTTCAGCTGAGCAGTTCCAGCTGGTCAGCCAGTACCTGAAACAGATCAGTGCTTCCTGCAACCACATCTCCTCCAGGAAGGCTCAGCACAGAGCACAGAGTAAAGAACAATTGCAGATAAACCCTCTGGGGTTTTTTGAGGGGAAGAGCGGCAGGTGGAGGTGTTTGGGTTTTTTTGTTGGTTGAGAGCTTTTTTTAATAAAGAGTCAAATATTAGGCAACAGCCTGAGGAAGCTAAAGCAGATCTAGTGGATCACCCAGGGGACATCAGCTGAGTCAACATCAGATAAATTTACCAGACCTTCTTCCCCATCTTGATTTCTGTCTGGTTTGAATGTGAAACACTTCACTGCTGTCACCTATCTGGTTTGTGTTTTTATCAAAATCACTTTGCTCATCCTCATCCTTGGGCCTTATCTGCCCTCTTTTACCAGCTGCCATTTGCCACATTTTTCATACAGTCTGAGCTCCTGGGACATTCCTGCACAGGCTCCCTTCAGCAGTCAAACAAGAACAGGAAAACAGCAAAACGGGACCAACATTTCAGGAAACAAAGAAATGTGTGTAGGAAGGGATCAGAAGGGAAATTGGGGTCAAACCCCCAGATCTGAGGAAAGATGGGACAGGAAGTAGGAGGGTGGTTGGAAGGAAGAGCAGATCTGCTGCTGCTGTTAAAGGATGTGCCAGCAGAGCATGGAAAAGCGGGAAGTGGAAAGGTGGAGTGTCAGTGGGTAGGAAAGGACAAGGCCTGGGACTGGCAACAGGAAATAGCACAAAGCCACTGCTCAGAGGAGACAGCAAAATTCCAGTGTCCTCAGCACCCCATTCCCACTCTGTGTAACACCTACAGTCAAACCCCATTGGTTTACATCAGGGCACAGCCACAAAGCCATGGCATTTTCACCGTGCAGTAAAATCCACAAACGATGTGTTTGACTGTGTGAGTCCTGTTCCTTGCTTGGACACAGTCAGTTGCTGTTTTAAGCAGTCAAACCAACTGACATGCACAGAATGGGCCAGATCATTCCCCAGTGCATTAAAGATGAATGAACTTGACCTAAAATATTTTGAAATTGCATTAACT
>JANRGV010000008.1:17137853-17158144 GCA_024734035.1 Alethe castanea
CAAATGAATCTGTTGTGAGCTCAGTGCTTCTTAGCATAATCAGTTTTTGCTCCTTTTCACTTTTGTTTTTGGGTTACTTTCATGTTTCAGTCTTGGGAAGTTATTAAAGGTAGAAGACCCCTGACCAGGATTCATGTTGGGCTGAGCCCCTTTTTATGTGTAAGCACAGGCTGGAAATGACCAAGAGGAACTGAGAAAGAGGAGAGACTGTCTCTGAGGGGAAGTGGACACTGAAGTAAATAACCAAAACATGGCCAAAAGGCCAGTGTTGCAGCCACTGTTGAGTGTGGGGTAGGAGAACTTTTGTCCATCTGTATCACTGCTTTTAATCTGTTTAAAACCTATGGTTTTACCATCATACTCTCCTTCCACCTCTGCACTCTGAAATGGATGTGAAATAACCATTCTTGTGTCAGGAAAAAGAGCTGAAGTGCTGAGGAGCTGAGATATCTGCAGATCCAAAACTTTTCGTTGGGGCCAGATCTACAGAAGTCCAGATGAGTCTCACAAATTCCAAAAAGATCCAGTGAAAACTCAAATATGAATATGACAAGCTGGAGGCAAAGGCGCTCTGGCTTTGGATAATGCCTGGAAGAAATCATCATTCAGAGAAACAAAATCTACACCTTCTCCCTAGATCCATGCCTGAGACACAGTGGGGATATGGAAGAGAAAGGAGACACAGCTCTAGTACACACTACAAAAAAAACCCACTTCCCTTGCCCACAAAAGACCTTTTCACTGGAGGGAATTTTTCTCTCTATTCATTGTTTTCTCACCGATAAAAACCTGGTTCATTTTTAGCGTTTTTGGCAGTCTAACTCCAAAACTGAAATCTGAAATAAGACAATTCCATTTTTTTTGGCACATCTTCTCTTTTGTGTCAGAAGTCAGTAAAATCCACAGATGTTGGAGTTCACACAGAAGATACAGGTATTTCCTGTGCAGTGCAAGAAGCAGTGAGCAAATCCATGCAGTGAGTGCCCTGTTGCAGTTACCATAGATACAGCACATTAACAGAGCTGTTCTCCTTATTCCTACCAGTGATGGAGAATTAGACACAGCCAACACCTTTCCTGCACTTTTCCCTTTTGCTGCACACAGACAAGGTGCTGAATTGCTGGTTCTATCCTTGTGTTTGGGGTCAATGAAAAGCCCATTCCTTGCATTTTTCTCCGAGCTGCTGAGATGCAGACTCAGTCCCAGCACCTCTGGGGTTTAGCAGAGTGCACACCTCAGCTCTCCCCACTTTGTTCCTCAAACCATGCTCACACAATTTCCTGTTTAGAAGCAAAAAGGGGGCTAAAGAGCTCTTGGTGCTTCCTCTTGTAGCTCAGTGCAGTCGTTTCTTCCCCAGAAGCAGCTGACTGTCAGGATATTTCTCTGATAGGCACTCGAGCTATTTTTTCACATTCTCATCAGTTCAGATGGTTCTTTGTAAGAGCAGTTTCAAACCCTAATTTCAAGTGGCTGGAAAATAATCAGATAAAATAGGTTCTTTGAGTTGTAAAAGCATTAGCTGAGCAGGCTTGGCTCAGTGTCAGAGAAGCACAAAGCACCAGAGACAGAACTAATACCCGAGAAAAGCTCTGTGAGCTCTGTGATGAAGGTACAAGAAATCTGAATCACAGTTCTGCAGACATTGCTGTTCCTTTGCTGTATTCTCTGCACTTGTCTGAGGTCTAAAAAAAGGCTTCTGATACTTATTAACTCCTTCAATTTAATCACTGTTTTATTGAGTTCAGAGGAGGAAGCTTTGCAGATGAAACCCTTTGGTTTTTCATTCCTCCTTTCCGTTTGGGGAAATTGAAGTGTCACAGTGACCAGGGTTAACAGATGCACCAAAAGGTCAGCAAGACACGTCACATGTGAGCAATGCAAACCAAATCTTTCTCTGATGGGTTTGACTGAAATCTTTCCAAGATGGCAAGACTGAAGAGAAGCTCTGGAGAAGCAAAGAGTGAGACTTCTGAGAAGAAAGCAAGCTTTTAAAATACACAAGGAGGTCAGTGCAGTGCAGGTGATGGAGGATTCATATTACAGGAGCCCTCACAGGCCTGGCTGCAAAAACTGCTGAGTGAAGGCAAAGCCCCTATTCCAGGGTATACTCCTGTCCCCAAGGTTGATTATGTCCAGGAGATTAAGGGACATAAACCACTTGGCATCATGGTACCACCTTCAATATCCCCTCCCAAATCTTAACATCTACCCTGAATCCATTTCCTGCTCTGTATTATTTTGCCACTAATTGCACAATAATCTTCAATTACTGTGGACTGGAGAACAGGGAAATCCATCTGTCGAGTGCTCTGTGTCCTTATGACTCTTCCTGACCTGAATTTGGAAGGGCTCCACTTTGCACCTCCTTTCCATTCCCTCGGGGCATTGAGTGCCAGGCACTAAGAGATTAAATCGGAGCTCCAAGCCCTGCCCTGCCCAACTCCCAGCAATTCATGGGCTGGCAGAAGGCACAGATGAACCACATATGAAGCAGCATCTGAATCAGGCTGTAATTTGTAGCCCAGGATGTTCAAGTTGTGAAACCAGAGCTGTCTGCCTCCATATGCAAGGCCAGACACTGGTGATGTAAAATTTCCTTTCTGCTCAGAGAAAAGCAAGCTTTGGATCCCAGGGGATATCTTTAGGATGAAACTGGGAATCTGAATTAGATGATGCCCCTTTTTTTCCTCACCTGGGCAGTCAGTGGGATTTGGACAGTGGTATAAGGAGCAGCACATGATCCAGGGTCAGAAGGACTCAGCATCCAGCTGTGTTGATGAGTCAGGAGTGGTGTCTGGGATTTATTCTTTTTCAATATATATTTTTACCCTTTAACTTTATGATTCTGTTGACTTCTCAAATCCAGTAATAAGCACTTTAACATCTTCAAAGTGCCTACAGATACTATCTCACTTTGTCTCCCAGGGAAGGAACATGGGAAAATGATCAGTAACAGATAAGAAAATTATTTAATTCTGTAAAAGAACTTAAAGGTTATGAGGAATTAAAGACCTGATGTCAAACTAAATCAAAGCAATGGAAATGAGCTGTAACTTGCATCCATCCAAGGTTTCTGGTATCCACTCTGTGAGTTTGGTCTGGGTGTGCAGTCCCTTGTATGGTGAAAGGGCAGAAGAAAGAAAGACAGAATTACATACAAAGAGCTGAGCTGATATCTCTGGGGAAAAGGGCTCATAGCTCCATTGCCAGCAGGATGGTGGGGTTGCAACAGCAGAGAACTTCTCTCCCTCCACCCCTTGCAGTGGCCATTTGAGCCCTCCCACTGGGGCAGGAGCTCGTGGCTCTCTTGGCTAGTGCCCACATTGTCCTGGCCAGAGCTGCAGCCCTTGCCAGTGTCACTGTGCTGGGAATGAATGTCACATGAAGGAGTAAATTACAGCTGGGAGTGCCCAAATCCCAGAGAAGAGCCCAGTTTGCAAATTAACACAAAGATTCTGGCTTATTTTGTTATAGGGGAGGCCAGCTGGATGAAAATATTTCTTTTTGGATAGTAGTTGTAGAAGAATGGGAGGACTGAGGTCATAGAAAGCCAAAATCTTTGTAAGTGCCAAGTGCTGCTTTGAATGTACTCTTTTCTTTCAAGACCTTCAGTTATTCCCTGCATGCTGAGAAACACTTTCTGAAGGCCATTTTGAAGTAGTACAGCACAAAAAAAGCATTCCTCCTTCAGAGAGCACGGAATACTAATTTAGGTTTGGCAAGTCATGGGGAAGAAAAGGCTCCTCACGGTCCCCTTTCACAAGGATGTTTTTCCCCTGTCCTTTTTGAATTTAATAATGTGTCAAATTAGGGTTAAAGTGCTCTGTTTCCTCAGCTCTGCTCTGACTTTGATGCTGTATAAGACCTCCCCAATTCTGGTTTTCTCTGGCACTGCTCAGACATAAGACAGTCCCAAAGGCATTCTGTGAAGCTGCTTATTGAGCAGAGGAAAGCAGTGAAGGGAGCATGTAAACAAGGCAGGCATCACATCCACCCCAGCATCCTACACTGCTGAGCACTGGCACCAGTTTGGCATCACTGGTTTGGCTCTGCCTGGCCAGCACATCCCAGTTTGACACAGACTGGCTTGGAAAGCCTTTTTTGCCACCTGCTCTTGAATAGATTTTACTGAGTCAGCTCTCTGATATTAAACATCTGAGCACTGTTTGGGTGAGGGATGTCCCTGCTTTAGGTCAGAGTCCTTATATGCTGAGCAGATTGCTCATGTTCAGAATTCCTTTAGAACAAGATGGATTTTGAAAATAAAGAATGAAAAAAACCCCAAATTTCCTGTACAGCTCCTCAAGCTTTACACATCTAAAGGCTCCCTCTATCCTTGTGGGACAGGTCAGAGTCCTGTGCAGTGCAGAATCTGGAAGATATAAAAGCTGAAACTTAAGGCATCACAGACACCAGGAAAGTCTAGACTCAGGTGCAAATGGGCAATAATTTCTGAGCCAGGCTGGGTTTTATCTTGTAATGATGGTTCATTACACTAAATTATGCCCTTAATGACATCTTTGAATCAGTTTATTCTTTCCAAAGAATTAATTATGAAGACATTCTTGATTTGTGGAGCTGAAGTAGGAAAGTGCATCTACAGATGTCATCCAAAACCTGGGTTATGGGATAATATATTAATCTTTTATACCCATGAAAACATGGGTAATTAGTTTTCAGGTTTTCTCTTGTAGCTCATCCCTAGAACACACAGGACAATCCAAATGTGTGAAATGCCTTGGAAAGGGTTTAGAAGTGCTGTGTCTGTGTGGTGATTGGGCCATAAACCTGATTCACTTTATAAAACAGATCCACTGCACTCCTAGGCCTCCATAAATCTCCAGATATTTACAGGAGCAGTTTCCTTTTCTTACCTATGATCAAATAATGCTTTAGAGCAGGGCTGGCTGATTCCTGCTATGTCCAAATCTTTCACACAGACTGAAATAAAACTGATGTACTGTGAGAAGTAGGGACTTAAATCCCTTTTTATGAAAGATACTGAAAATTACTCTGGTGTGACCTAGAGCTGAAGGTTTACTCAAAAATCAATCAAACTAAGCAAAGCTTTTGGAAGGAGATCAAATGTGAACTGGTTTGGTTCATGTGCTGATTTTCCAGATATGGGATAAATAAAAGGTTGAATGAGGGACGATCAATAAGAGAGTAAATTGCAGGTACCCAACTAACTCACTAAATCCAAGGCTTTTGGTAACATGACTGTGATGTTATCATCTTCTATCCTATAGAAGCAATGTCAGGAAACACAGATGACAACCTAGTATTCATTATATTGATCTGAATTCATGCACAAGGTATTTCAGATCCTGTAGGTTCTTGGAGATTGATTGTACACTGAGATTAAGGAGAATGACCCTGAAAATTACTGGGCTTTTTGCAAGCATGCAGTGTACACATGGCTGGGGAAAAGTTATCTTGCATTTTGCATCTTTTCTTCTCTGGGGGAATTCCATTTTCACACCTGTGAGGTCAAGCCTGGATATGCTACCCAGTTCTGAATGGTCTCATACTGGAACACATAGCTGTAATGTGTGCCAAGGCTTCTCTGATCTTATCAGACAGCCTCTTGTCAGACTGAAATGGCACCAGAAGGTCTTGCTCTGAAATTCAGCAGGGCCTCTCCCTGGCCTTTGGCATGACTCCCATGTTTATATTCATGACCATATGTAGTTATTACATGAATGATAAATTTATTTACATAATTAATATCCACATATATAATCTGGAAGGAATCACAGAGAGCAGAATTGTATCATCCCAGTGTTTAAAGCTGGCTTTTGAAATTATACATTGTGCATGAAGATATCCTGAGCTGAAGGCAAGGCTCAGCCTGGAGTGTCAGGCTGTGGCCTGGGCTTTGTCCTGCTCCCAAGGCCAATTACAGAGGAGTCTGTGGTGTGTGGGTAGGGATTGTTTGGGTTAAGAACTTTCTTTTCTTGGTGTAAATCAAAGCCCAGCTCTGACTTAGTTGCTGCAACAGCAGTGGAAATTCCCTAAACCCAGCAGAGTGTGGAGCACAGTTCAGTCCTGTTCTCTTGCATCTTGCATCTCTCAGTGTTGCCTCAGTTCCTTTGGGATCTTTTGAAAAATACAGAAAGAAACCCTCATCCTCTCCTTCAGCCTTTTATTTAGTAGTATTTTCTTCTTTTTCTCCCAATGCCCTCTCAGTCTCATTTTCTCTTTTCCTTCCTCATTTCATCATGAGTCTGTTTTATGTTGAATAAAGTACATCCCCTGTAACAGGCAATTTAATTTAAAAAGAGATAACACCTATTTCATTTTTCCTTTTTGTAGCAGTCTCCTTCAAGTAGACAAAGGTTCTCTGCACCGTGTTCTGTAATTAACTTGTCTTTGAGTCAACCCATATGCTCAACTAATGCAAATTATTTTCTGGCAAAGATCATTTATTGGTTGAAAGAAAATTAATATTTTAATCAAAGCAGCATTAAGAAGTAACTCATCTGGTTTAGTGATTCTGAAAATTTGGTGAAAAAAATGGAAAATTTCCAAAGGATATCAATATTCAGGGAGACTTTGATTGGATCTGAATGGGGTTGTGTTCTGCATCCTGCAGTTTTATATAAGCCACATTATATTTCATCTTCCAAAATATTCCATACTGCAGTAGAAAGGATCTTGGGCCTTTCAAAATGTCTTGGAAAAGAATCTGGGGGAGAGATGGGGGAAGTGGCTTTTATCCAGCTCTGACTACTTAGTCACTGGCTGGAAGGACACCAATGGCAGGCACAGGAGGATTAAAGAAACCTTTTCCAAAACAAGGATCATTTTAGTGTTTCCTGCCTCGTGCTTGAACCAGGGTAAATGTGGGAGCATCAGCTGCAGCAGTGGAGCAGAAACACTGCAGAGTGGCTTTGTCAGAGAAGGGGGGAGGGAAAGTTTAGGATGCTCAGGACCCTGGTGTGAGCCTGCTCCAGCCCCTGTCCCAAAGGAGGGTGGGATGGCCTCTCCATCATCCTGAGAGAATCAATATCCTCTCCTTGAAGCCTCAGGCCAGAAATTCAAGCCACACCAAACCTGGTCCATATGTTCTTACAGGAAGTTCACGTTTCAGCCATCAAGTGGGTTTTTTTCCAAACAAGAATACAGAGATTTGCTGTTGACTTCAGCCTGACTGAGGTTCCACTTGTAAACTGCCTTAAAATCTCCAGCACTTGGCTGCAGTTCATTTCTCTCACAAATCCCTGAGGTCATAATTCAACAAAACAAATCCAGCTTAAGAGCTCCTTGTGCCAGCTCAGAAAAGTCATGACACAGAATCACATCACACAGAGCACTGATCCAGAGCCAGCAAACTTGCCTATCTGAATGTATTAAAAAGTAATGAGAAGTTTATGTTGGACCAGAAGTCTCTGTCCTAATGAGGCATCTCCTGCAGCTACTGCTCCAGCATTTTTACTCTACCAGAAATGGTCTGTCCTCTTCTAGGCAGGCAGAGTGAGAGTGGATGCTGTGTCCTGCACTCAGCATTTCACCAGAAGCACGATCTGATCCACACCCAGTGAGTATTTCTGCAGATCAGCAGAGCAGAGCTCTGCTATTAATGATCCCAGAAGCAGGGCTTTACCCCAGCAACCTGGGAAAATGCTTGGGAAAAGCAGCAGTGCTTTCACAGCGGCACTCAGAGAACATCAGGGCACTCATTTCTCCTGCTCCTTCCATCAGGGAAGTCAGCAAAGCTGCAAGGGCAAAATCACTGCAAAGAATTCTTCCCAAAGCACAGACAGACTCAAGAGTCCAGTGAGATATCACCAAATGGGAAAGCAGCTGTGAAACATTCCAGCTGTGGTGGACCAGGGAGCTATTCCTCCCCAGTCCATCCTGTGAGGATTCCCTCATCCTGTGATCTTCCCTGGCCCCTGCCAAACACACCCTGGTAGTAAATGCCTGAAGTCAGGCCTGAAATAGTTTAAATTCTTTGTCCCAGCAAGGAGGAGCTCAGCATATCCTGGAGATTCATTGTTAGAAGTTCCAGACTGAGTTCATTTTGGGAAACAGGATTATCCCTGATAGCAAATTTGCCTGAGTTTTCTGGATTTTTTTTTAAGTGGCTGGAAGCCATGGTACATTTGCCTTAACTATTTCAACACCTTTTCTCTGTGAGTTGTGTTCTTGTGTCATGAATTTTATTATCCATTTCCATCTGGGCACTTTGGCTGACACAGGTGCCAGGTGAACATTTCACACTAACTGGGAACATTCCTTGCTGGTGCCTGAACCATGCTGCTAAATCCTCCCAGCTAGAGAAACAACAACTGAGACATCTGAGGTCACATTCACAATGGCCAGAACAATCCCAGAGTCTCTTCCAGAAAACAAGGAATAGCAGTAAACAAGGGAGAGGCTTCCCAGAAAGTCATTTCACAGTGAGCTCAGTCCATCCCGAGTCACAGGGAATTGAAGCAGTTTGTGGCAGCCCTGCCAGCCAGTCCCGATGGAGAGTGAGCAGGGAGCTTTGCAAATCTGAATTTGAGTGACATTTTTAGGGCCAGAGTCCATTCTGAACTCTGCTGTTATTCGCCTACAGCTGTTTTGGCTTTGTAGCTGTTAAGTGTAATCTGTGCTGAAAGGGAAAAAATGGAAATGAATTCATTAGTGATAATGCTCATTGTTTTGTTGCACAGTTTGTGTGCAGAGCACACAGCATAGTGCAGCCCCAAGACTTTACCCACTGGAGGAGAGCTCAGAGAGGAGCTTTCCCATGCCATAACACTGACCCCCTGGAGCACACAGCGTGTTTTGTTCTGCTCAAGCCAAGGCCAGCAGGCAGATTATCCTTAAACCTTTCCAAAAGCAAACAGAATTAAATTGTGTAACAAAAGACAGTAGTTCAATTTCTTAGAGTCAATCAAAACCACAGAACTCCTGGAGTGGATGGATTCCTGGCAATAAAGCAAAATCAGAGAGGCAGGGGGGAAAAAAGTGAATGACACCTGAGCATGTAATCACAACCAATATTTATTTCAGTGAGACAAATGGCACAAAAATATTACAGAAACATTGAGGTGGTCAAGATCTCATTGCAGTCCACAACTTCCTCTGTAAAGGGAAAGGGCAGACACTGATCTCTTCTCTCAACCTGTGGCAGGACCAGGACAGGTTTAGGTTGGATGTCAGGAAAGGCTTTTCCTCCCAGAGCTGCCAGGGATGCACAGGGTGGGATTGTTGGGGGGTCTGGGCAGGGCTGGGGTTGGGCTGGGTGACTCTTGTGGCTCAGGATTTACTGTGAATCTCTGAAAATTGCATCCAAACTAATTGTACTTCCTTTGGAACCCAGGTCCCCTAGCATACCCATATTAACCCCAAATTTTGAGGTCTTGAATGAGTCTCTGATCAATAGTAACAACATTAACCAGGAATAGGTATTTTAGAAATCTCCATGGAGACATTGTCATGGCAAATCAACAATGCCTGGTGTGTGGCACACATTCATATTAATACCTCTAATTCATGCAAAATGCCCTTTTTCCATTCTTGCAGCGTGCTAGAAAAAGCTATCACATGTTGGATGGGATTCTAATTGCTAGCAGAATACTCAGTTGTTGACAGATGGGGCTTCCTGTAGGAAATAAATGTAAACCAGAATAGGAAAGCTGACCTGATCCAACTGAGGGCTGATGGAGGTGGAAAATAGAACAATTACCGGATGCAGGTAGATAAAATTTTTCCTATGGAACAAAAATTCTGTGGGATGTGCTGATTTTGCAGAACTAAAACCTGGGAATACATCCATTCAGTTTAGCAGGGAAGAAAAAAAGATCAGTTGAATAGTTGCCATTTTTCATAATACTTGTTATTTATTGCTCTTTGAAGAATTAACCACAAAAGAAATGTCAGTGGTAAGATAAAATTTATTGTACATATACAAACATTCAAAATCAACACAAAATGGTTTGGTTGGGTAAAAAAATATTTTGCTTTATTTTAAGCATCACAACTTTTTTGTGGCTTTTTTTTTTCCCTAAACAATGAGCATTTTCTGAAGTTTTGGCTGTGTTTAAAAACTTTCATCATTTGAAATACAGTCAGAATAGTCAATATAGAATATATAGTCAATATAGAATATATGTTCTATTGTCCTTTTATCTTGTGGGGCAGAGGGGGCAGGACTGATGAATAAACTGAAAAGACTTCCAGTTCCTGTTTTCTGCTGCTTTGGGCTGTTGGACAGTTCATGAGACCTTGAGCATTTTTTGCTTTGTTGATTTTCCTGCCCCTGAAGGAACATGAAAGGCTGAAGATTTCCTGTCTGGCACAAATTGCTCATCCAATGGGGGGATGAGGTTTCTTTGTCTCCAGCTGGAGAGAGAGGGGCAGCAGAACCAAGTCTCAGGAGAGCCCAGCACCCCTTGTTTCCACAGGCATAAGCTGTTGCTCAGATCACTCAAAGGCCAGAAATAAACCCCTGATGAGGGAAGGTGTCAAAATGTTTCCTCCTGGCTTTTAAGAAAATAAAATAAATAGAAAATAAAATCAATCTGAAGGCTGGAGAGAACATGCCCAAAATCAACGTGACAAAGTAATTAATAGCTCAATTACCCAATTACCCTTACATGAACAGTTCTCCATGGCACAGAATAAAATGAAAGCCCCTACCAGAATGGGATTTTATATTGTATTCAATGGGATTTTATATTGCATTCAGTGGGATTTTATATTGCATTCAGGCCCACTCAAGAGAGGAGTATGTTTAGACACATGAGAAGACACCAAGAGAGGATTTTCTGTTAAACTGGAGCAAACAAAGCAGGTTCCTCTGTTCCTTACCCTGTCATTGCCTGTGAGAGGTGCAGGAAGGCAAACAGGGGAGCTGTACCACAGGCTCCAGCTCTTTAGCAACAAAATTAAGTTGACACTACCCTCAGTCAGGTCAGAGCAGGTACAAGGACACTGCAGGGTCAGTGGCAATGGTGTGGAAATAATGAAATTCAAGGGTCTCCAGATGAGTCTCAGTGATTGCCATAATCATATATCACATACCTCTGTCACTGCTGTGTCCTGCAGGACAGAGAAAGGGACTGGAATGATCAAAAAGGGGTTTTCCACATTGAAATTCTCTTGTTCTGCTTCCTTTGAAAAGGACTGTAGGTATAGCATTATTTCCACCTTTGTAGAAATATTTTATCTTAAAAAGAGTCTTTTTAAATAGTCTCCTGCTGGGATTGACTTACAGAGGGGAGTTATCTGAGCACTCCAGAGGGCTCTGAAAATAGAAGAGGGAAAATGCTTCTATGAAGGAGAAAATACATATCTGTTCCTAAAAGTTAATGTGAAACATCCCAGTGTGTTGGGGACACAGAGAATTGTGGCTATTGAATTCATTTTCTCACTAAAAATATTCTAGTCAGCTCCAAATAGTCTCCTCTCCTCACTTGTGCTTCCAAAAGCCTTCTAAAAATTTTTATCTTTGAAACCAACTTTCTTTTCATCTTCTGCTTTATCATCTTTGCTTTTGGGGTCAGTTTTTCTTTCTGAGTTTCTTTCTTTGTCAGGCTGCCTCACATGCAACCATTGCTGAGTCTGTGAAAGCACACATTGGTGGTGGAGAAATCTCCAAGTATGAACGAGCTCCTGAATGAGTTCATTTTGAGGAACTGAGTTGAGAACTTTTATTTTCATCTGTCTTCCACAGCTTGGGGATCCCTAACTGATCCCTGACCATATCAGTGTCCAAAGAGGTTGTCACGAGCACTGCACCCAGAGAAAAGTTAAATGTTAATTTAGAGGCTCTGATTGTGTCCTCTGAGTTGAGCTGCCTTTCCCCACGGATGAGCCAAAGGGAATAAAAGCTGGACAGGAAGGTGATCCAGCCTCTGCTACACTGGGATGTGCAGGTGTACAGGAAATACAGGAACTCTGTATGCCCTTCCCTTTACACTGGGGAGCCAGCAAATATAGAAAATACTGATTTCTTTAGAGCCTTTATTAGGCAAAGATTGATGACTGAAGAAAACAAAGCCCCTCATCCCTTCTACATTCTTCAGTTGACCTCAAAAAACAGCTTCCTCATCTAGGACACTGTTCAAGGAGCTGCATCAAAGAGGAGATTGCAGCTCCAGAGCAGCCCCACCAGTGGGGATGGCCCCTGAAGTTAATATAAAACTGTCACACAGAAAAGAGGGGTAAAAATACAACCATGCTGCAGTGATGAAGCTGCCAATGCCAGAGCAGTGTAATACATCCCTTTTAGGGATCATTTCTTCCCTTTTAGGGATGATTTCTTACCTTTTAGGGATGATTTCTTCCCTTTTAGGGATCATTTCTTCCCTTTCAGGGACCATTTCTTCCTGAGCTCACCAACTCAGACATCCTGGCCGGGTGACCTTGCAGAGAAACACCATTTCCATTTAACAGATCCCCAGGATGCTCCCCAGCCTCCAGCCTCCCCTTCTGCAGCACTCACTGCTTGAGAACCAGTTCAGGACTCCTGGCCTGTGCCCCAGATTAATCAGAGTTTGTGTTTAACCAGCGCAGCAGGGGAGCTCCACAGCACTGCACATGGCTCTGTGATGCTCTGTGCTTTTCATCAGTGCTGGTGAAACCAAATGCACCTTCTGGTACAAGGGGAGGTGGAGGAAAGATAATGTTATTTGTGAATCAAACTATTTTTCCTTTTTATACTTAATTGAGAACACAATCTTGCTGGAGGCTGAAAAGCTTTGGCTTCAGTTTGCACAGACACATCATATGTGTCTGCCTGTCCAAATATTTTAGTCTTACATTTTACAGCAATATCTGGGCCTATAAAAATGATGGCAAAAAGCCTATTGATTTCATCTGAACAGAAGCCAGTAGAAGCTGATTTTACCTGGACAGTGTTCTCTAACAGATGTAGCTCAGTAATAATTCATGTTGTTTAATCCAACATAAAGCTGTGAATGCACAATAAAAACAAAAATCACAGTTCTGTAGTTTTCCTCTCTGCTTAATCAACAGGAACAGAGAGAAGGAGCAGATGACCTGTAATAAAAGATTTTTACCATTTCTTTTGCACTTCTTTGTTGAAATGAAATCATCTTTCACTCTGGAAGAGTGAGAGGGTAACACAGCACCCTATTACTATTTATGAGACATTTTCTTTGGTGATGCTTTCACCACACCACATTTGTAACTGTTGGAACATAATCTGGAAAGCCTGGTGGAGTAAAAAGGTTGTTGTTCTGCAGGAAAGGAGAGTGAGGTACAATTTCAGTCCTAGGGTGAGAGAGCTCATCTCAGATGATCTCAGCAGAGGAGCCATTGCTGTTATTGCCTTGCATAAAGTAATTTGCAGAGACACATTAATTAATGTGTCCAACCACAACTGGGAAGCTGTGAGTGTGTGAGGAGACACACATGAGTTCTCCAGTTTTGTCCTGGAAAATACCAGAGGTCCCTGGGACAATCTGGGTACTGCCATATCCCTCAGGAGGAGAATTCTCAGGGTTCCATGGAGGTTTGTCCCAAATCCATCCCATGCCCCAATCAACCTTGTGCATCAGGCTGCCAAATGGGAGCTCTCTGTCCCCCCAGTGTTCAGCAAGTTCTGAACATAAACTGTGGATGTCTTTTCCTCCTTTCCCTTGAAGCACAGTGGAAGGGCAGATCTGCCTGTGGATTCACATACTGAGTTTCAGGCCTGTCTGTGATTTGTATTGGTCTGTCATGCTTAGAACATGAAAAGTGCTCTGTTTAATGAGCAAGTGGACTCAGTTTCTATTCCAGCTCCCAAACCCCTCCTTCCATCTCGACCACATCTCCCTCACAAAGAACCTTTCAAAAGCAAAGAATTTCAAAAATCACTGCTATGAGTGGCCCAAGAATCTACTTAGTAAAGAAGTCCCCAAATGATCTGTCCTCATTGCAGATTTGTTTGTTAGCTTGAATTTCTTCCTCCAGCAATGGGTCAATTTTCACACACATACAAAAAGATCTTTTGTTTTCCCAAGTATGTGTGAATTTTGTGGAATTCTTTTAGGATACAGAAAAGCATATCTTTATTTTCGACATCTAACATGCCAGAACCAGTTGCTTTGAAAACATTCTCGCCTCTAACGTGTTTTTCATTAGGAGGATGTACTCCCAAACTGAAATCAGTATCAGTTTTCAGGAAGCAATCCAGTATGTTCTTGCCTTGACATCTGTTGGTATAAATAATGTAGTAAAATGTGAATTTGGAAGAATTATTTGTGTGTATTTGAGAAGAGTTGTAATTCTGACAACCTGCTCGTACAGGCAGAGCTGCACTCAGTTCAAATACTGAAGCCAGCAAAAAGGAACACTGTGATTATTGCTGGACCACTCCTGCAGATCAGATTTACAAGTTGCAACCAAATAATAAAAAGAAGTGTCAGACTGGCATGGAAATGTCACCAGGAGCAACCTTGGGAACAGTTGAGCCTGGAAAGGAAGCTTGTTTGTTGGGATTTACATTTCCAATAAAGCTAAACCCCAGGAGGATTTTGGCCTATGTGGGGTGTTTGTTAGCTGGTGAAAGCAGAATGGGGACTTGCTCCACTAAGCAGATTTTAAACTCACCAAAAAAATATCCTTGTGGAATGGAAAGCTGAGAGCTGTGCCTTGATATTAGGGATAGTTGCATTACCAGGGCAATAATTAATTGGCAGTTGCCCTAAGTGGACTCTTCTGAGCTTAGTTTGACATTTATTCATTGTCATTTTGCACAGGACTTGCCATGCAGAGTAACCAGTGAGCACCTCCTGCCCTGCCCTGCTGTGCTGCCTGAGGGATGGGTAAGTAACTCTCCTCCTTTCTGCAAACAGAGATCTACTTGCTGGGAGCAGTTTAAAGCCTTGAATGGAAAAGTCATGAAATTCAGCAAACATTTCACTGCTTTTACTCTGGTTTTTGAGCACTGTGCCCTCTTGCCTGGAGTGAAGGCTCCTAGTCTCTGGTGTCTGGAGCAGGAGTGAAACAAGAACCCCTCACCAGCCCTACAGACCCGGGAGTGGCTGCTCTGTTTGTGCCTCTGTTAAGGGAAGGATTTGTTATTTCTTGCTGCTTATCCCGTTCAGAGGCTTTCAGTTTCTATTCATGTGCTGAGAGGAGCACTCAGTGATGTGCAGGCAGGCTGAGCTGTTTGTCTGGGGTGCAGCACATGCCAGGAGGGCAGAGCTGGGGGCCACTGGCCACTCCATACCTTGTTTTAATCTGGCACAGGCTTTTCCCAGAACATCATGCAGACTCTTCTCTACATTTTGGTCCAACATGCACTAAAATCAAACTTCCTTGGTTTCTTGCCTGATTTACGTTTAAGGGGACGAGCTTGTGCTGATTTATTTTAATACAACATCAGTTCTAAAATACTTTTTCCCATGGAAGACTCCAGTTTTTCTGGCTGTGCTGAAAGTAACAGCCAGAATTTGGTATAAGCCATAAACCCTACTTCAGACAACTTAATCTATTCAAAATGGGGCTGAAAAGGAAAAAGAGCTCTACAGCAAACAAAGGTTTATGTGTCCTTATTTAAGGCTGGGAATCCCATGGCTGTGAAAGATGAGTTTTGCCTTTGGAGCCATCTAACACTTTAGGACATTTTTATTCCAGCTGTTTGCCCAGTCTGGAGTAGAGCTGGCTCACTTTTGCCTTGCCACTGACAATGCACCTAAGCTCTGTGAAAATGCACTCTGAATCATCTCTTGTATTATTGCACCTGAGACAGGGGAGATGCTTAAAGTTCATAAGGGAGCTGAGATCAAATCTAATCATCTGTGTACCACAGACAATTGAATTTTCCATTTGTTAAATCCAGTTGTTAGTGTTTCATTCAAGCATCTACTGAAGAGAGTTCTTGCAGTGAAAAGCTGAATTAGTCAATTGTTTTATTTCTTCCAGAGGTTAATCACCTTCCCTTATAAAATGTTTGTGTCTATTTTGTTGTTTCTGTTAATCTGTCTTCAGCCTTTTGCCACTGGTTCTATTCCTGCTGTGCTCAGCTGCAAGACACCAGTTCAGCCCCCAGTAAAATTCATTTTCTCTCTTCACCCCCAGCCTGGGTCCCAGTTCCAGCCTGGTGTCCCTCTCCAGCAGGTTTTAATTGGAAGAAAATTGTGAGTTGAATCTCCTCTATGTCCCAGGTCAATGATTCTCAGAATATTCCACCCCATTCCCTGCAATTAAATCAGCAGCCAGGGCAAGAAGTGCTCAATTTATGACTGACTCCTCCATGCACCCGTGTAATAATCCTCAGATAAACTGATCATGAGATTGTACTGCTTAAAGCCAGTGTTTATCTTTCCAAGCACTTAAGGCATTAAGTGTCAGTATGAGAGGAAAATGAAACATTGGCAGAGAGTTTTCCATCAACTGGAATATTAAGAGACTTGATGCAAGGAGCAGATTTATAGTTTCATTTGGCAGGTTTGAGCTCTTAAATAAGGGAGATAAAGATGATAAATGTTGTGGCATATCTGATTTACAGCTCTGATGTGAGATAAGCTGACTGCTCTATACAGATCACAGCAGAGATTCCCTATCAAATCACTCCATAGCTGCATCCATATTAACCCAGTGAAAATCCAGAAGTGGGATTCTCCAGAAACTTTGTGTTTTAGAAGGAAGATACAGCCAGATGCAAGATGCTTCCTGGAAAACAGCTTAAAAGAGAAGGAGGGTGCTGGTTTCTGACTTGAAAACTAATTTTGTGATTCAGCCTAAAAAGTTTTTCATCAACTCTGTTATTCTAACTGAACTAAAAGTGTTAGGGGGAAAAAAGGCAAATAATTCTCAAACAGAATATGGTATCTGTGACAGCCAGCACATGGATATGGAAAACAGCTGCTTGTCTGGGTAGTGCAGGGAATATTGACACATAGATATGGGCACTGAAACCCTCCCACTGCAAAATAGACAAGAATCACTTGGCATCTAGAAAAGAGAACAGAGCTTCTCTTACTCTTACAAGGTGTTTCTAATAGCCCACAGAATAATTAGTGACTTTGTAATAGGAATCTGTTTTAGGACCAAGAGTTATGGTTCTTTTTCTAAAAAATACTGGGAATTTTTGCATAAAACCTCAGGGACTTTCACAGAATTCTTGCTCTCAAGAATTGTAAGGGCTTTTAGTTTTATCTTGGTTTGGAAGCATTTTTTGAAGCATTGACATTTTAAGTTAAATACACCTCTGGTGCTCTTTGTTATAGTAACACACCCTTCACTGCTACATTCAAGGAGAGAGCTGGAAATTCACACTCTGTCACAGCACACTTTAAGTCTTGTCTGAGCCCTGTATTCTGTAGTCAGATTCCATCTAACTTTCCTCACTGGGACTTTTCTTGGCACGTAGTAACCCAGAAATCCCGGTGAGAAGGCAGCGTTCACACCTCTGCTTGGGGCTGATCTCAGCACAGCTCTTTGCTCTCACAGTCCCACTCTGCTGAGGACACCCCTGGGACCTGCTGGATTCCTGATTTTGGCAAAACACTTCTTCCCACGAAAACCGACATCGGGATTAACTTCAGTGGGACAAGATTCAACTCTTATTATTTTTAAATCATGGCACTAATATACTTACTGGAGCCTTGCCCTGGTGTAATAAAACCGAGTTTAAATTGCTGAAGGGCTCAGCTGCTGCCTCCAACAGCTGCATGGCTGTAATTTGCCAATAGGATGTATTACATCCTGATTACAGTTTCTTTTGAGTGATAGGCCAAAATTACAAAGCAGAAATGTGGCTAATCATGATAAAGGAGATAAGTCTATTCATCTCCTGCCTGCATTTAATATTTGCTCAGCAGATGCTGTTTGTTCCCTTCAGCTGCCTTTCCAAGGAAATTTGCTCTCATTCTGAAGAAGTCTTAAGGTTAATGAAAATCTTTATTGGACGTTTTGATGGTGGAGAGAGGGAGAAAGGTGAAATATCTTGGAAGGTTTCTCTTTGTTTCCCAGCCCAGATAAACTTACACAAATCAACCAGTCCATGAAAGACAAGCAAAGTGAGCTACTCCAGGCCAGAAACAGATGTCTGGGAAAGATGAAGAGAAAGGGATGAAGGCCTGAGTGGGCTGTGAATGTCATTTATTGCCCTCATTCCCACCAAGCCATGCACAGGCTGCAATTAAACCTCCTCTGGTGTTCTGGCTCACTGGGCCATAAAGCCAAGCCTGAGATCATAGAATCCCAGACTGGCCTGGGATTGAAAGGGGCCTTAAAGCTCATCCAGTGCCACCCCTGCCATGGGCAGGGACACCTTCCATTGTCCCAGGGTGCTCCAAGCCCCAGGGTCCAACCTGCCCAGGGGCATCCACGGCTTCTCTGGATAGCTGAGGGCTGCAATAACACACTGCACCTTATGGACCAGAGAGACCCCCAAAGTGTGTGATCTGGGGGGCAGAGAAGGTCTCACTTCATAGCCCAGCAAGAGATTTATTCCCCTTCCACAAACCCTTGGTTCTAGTTTGGGGAAATCTATGGGAGATGCCCCAGTTCCTGCTCCCAGCTCCCCCTGCTCTGGAGATGCAGAGCCAGCCATGAGCAGAGAAGTGTCCAGCAGGATCTGGGCAAAGAAATGAGCCTGGAGCTGAGTTTAGAGCCTGTGTCCTGCCTGAGCTGAGCTTAGAGCCTGTATCCTGCCTGAGCTGAGCTTAAAGTCTGTGTCCTGACTAGAGCTGAGCTTACACCTTGAAGCAGCATCCCTTTTTGTGCTGTGTGGTGGAGCACTAAACTGAGCTGAACAGAGACGAATTCTAATTTATGTTGTGCTCCTGTGATATGCCAAGTGTAAGATTCCAAACACACCACCAACAATCAATCTCAAGCTTTTTTTCTTCATGTCCCAGTCTTCCCTCTGCTCCATTTTTGCCAATTGTTTCTTTCGTTGTTAGTTATAAGCCGGTCCCCAAATATCCCGCGTGTCCCTTCACCCCTCTGCAGCCCCCTCTCCTCGGTGCCCTGGTGCTGAACCCCTGCAGAGGTTAGATCCCCCCGGGATGCCCACGGCAGAGCCTCCTTAAACCCGGGCTAATCTGGCATTACACACCCCTGGGGACAGCAGGCTGCACAGCCCCGGCGGTTTCCAGGGGCCAGCGCTGCCTGCCTCAGCTATTCTCTCATCTCCAAAGGCCTCTTTTCCTCCTCCGAGTGGGAATTTGCTGCTCACGTGTTGCAGGCTGCTCTGACTCACTGCAGCCTGGTTTTCTCCACGCTCCAAGCATGATTTTGCCCCTGGGTACCAAACCTTTTCCTGCCTGAGGGATGCCCTGGTGTCCTAAACGCGTCCTGGGGTGTCACCCACTCACCCCTCCCTTCCCTCTGCCTGCCTGCACTGCACAAACCCCCAGTCAGGGCTGGCTGGAATGATCTCACCTGCTGCATCACTCTCTATTCGAGATTTTTGGAGGCTGTTTCCCTCGGCTCTGTTGCTTCCTCCCTGCCAAAATTGGATTCTGCATCGGATCTGCCGCGCTCCTAATGGGGAGGGACAGCAGATCCTTCAGCAATGCCAAATATAAAGCAGCCATTGATCCATTTCCATCTGTTCCTTGCCAGACACGGCCCCCAGAGCACTGCTGGCACTGTCCCAGCTCTGGGGCAGGCACAGCAGGGTGCCCCACACAGGGCACAGCCCCACTGAGCCACACAGGAGGGACACCACAGAACAGACCTCGAGCCTCAGCACAGCCTGAGGAGAGGGCTGAGAAGGCAAAGCCAGGCTTTGAATGCCAAATGGACAAAAAACAGGGCACCTGACTGTAAAAAATGCCTTAAAAATGAAAAAAAGGGAATGCCTGTCTCATATGGTGGCTAGCATCACTCCTGGGATGCAGCATTATCAGCACTGCTGTGATAAGGAGAAGAGGGCACACATCCAGAGCCCAAATCCCAGGGCTGTGAGGCCTGGAACACACAGGCTGCTGTTCCTGCTCCAGTTCCATGGTGAAAGGCCCCTCCTAAACAAGGATACTGTGCTCCAGGAGGAACTTGAGTGCAGTCTGGTTTCCATCAATGAATAAAAATACCATTTTCAGGAGGAATTTCTTCACGGAAAGGATTGTCAGACACTGGAAGTGGTGGAATCACCATCCCTGGAATTGTTCAATAAACAACTGAAGTTGGCACTTGTTGGGCCAAGGGTTGGACTTGATGATCTTGGAAGTCTTTTCCAACCTTAATGACTCTGTGATTCCAATCTTCCTGAAACACTCTGGGAACTCCTGATGAGCAGTGTCACAGCAAAAACAGGCATTATTAATTCCTTCTTTGTCTCCATCACTCTGGGTGAAAATTCAACCCACAGCACAGTCCCTGATGCATCT
>JANRGV010000008.1:17163683-17175651 GCA_024734035.1 Alethe castanea
GCTCTGCTCTGCTCTGTTCTGTTCTGTTCTGTTCTGCTCTGCTCTGTTCTGTTCTGCTCTGCTCTGCTCTGCTCTGCCCTGCTCTGCCCTGCTCTGCTCTGCTCTGTTCTGCTCTGTTCTGCTCTGTTCTGCTCTGCTCTGCTCTGCCCTGCTCTGCCCTGCTCTGCTCTGCTCTGTTCTGCTCTGCTCTGCTCTGTTCTGCTCTGCTCTGCCCTGCCTGGTGGGCAGCTACACAGAGTCCTCAGGAACCACAGCCCTGCTCCACTGCCTGCAATGCTCAGCTTTGCTGGCCATGTGGACAGCACAGGCACTCATCCACGGCTTGGCAGAGTCTGGGGAAAATGGGAAAGACATTGCTTTTTAGAGAAAAACAAATCCTTTCTTTTTTCTTCTTTTTTTTTTCTTTTTTTTTGAGATGGAAATAAAGAGGCAAACTGCCCAAACCCTCAGATTTACTCATGCTCACAAGTGTCCTACTTCCAGGTCTCCAGGGTGAGATCTCTGCCAAGCTCAGCTCTTGCTAAGACCAACCCCAGGATTTTCAGCTACTTGATGCTCACTGAGGTGTGCCCCCTATGTGAGTTTTGACGTGAGCCTTTTCAATTCATTTTCTATGGTACCAGCTTTAACAAATTTTCTTCACCTTGGGAAGCAGATTATCGAGGACTGCCTGATTTCAGGGCAAGTCTTTGCCCTGCTTTAGTGAGAACTGAGGCACGTCCATAAAACCATTTCTGAGAGGGATTCCATGAAAAACGTATTTTATAAATGTAGGGAGGGTTTTCTTCAATGCCCACTCTGCAGAATCCAGCTGATTCTGGAATTAAAACTGCATGCCCGAACAGAAGAGAATTAATTACGTGTGCCACAAAGTAAATATAATTACTCAGATGCTTTCTCAGCTAGACACTTATCCAGATGACTCCTGGGGGTTGATCTGTGGGCATCAGCCACGGTTTCACATCAGCACCACCAAGACACCTTGCAAGGAATGAACAGGATCCCCCTAGCAGTGGCCAGATGGGCTCTGCTCCCAGCCACTGTTAAATATCCTCTTAGCTGACTGGGCCACCTCTTGTGCCAGATTTGTACCCTCAGAGTGCAATCTGGGTCACTGCTATTAATAGCTCTGCTTTATTCCATTCTCTCAGGGTCCTCCTCAGTTCCTCACACCAGCTCTTACCCACCACGGTGTCTCCTCAAGCCTGGCCCCAAGGAGGAAGATGTTTTTGATGAGCTGTGTGCCTGGCATTTCTGATTTTAACATCCTGCTCGGCCTTTTCCAGCCACAGCCTCCCTCATCACTCTGAATTTGCTGTCTGAGCTCTCTGGGGCTGGGCTTTTGTTCAGGGTGCAAATCCTAAGGCACAGTGCATAACTGTGCATAACTGACATGTGTCTTCATCTTACATCCTCCACTTCCTTTTCCCTTCTCCTCCCCCCAACCCCAGGCTTTCTACAACCACAGAAAGCCCTGCCAGTGAATTCTAGCCTTTGTCTTCCCCCCAGTCACCAGCAGCCTCCAGATAACAAAAACAATGACGCCATTTATCTTTCTCACTCTCACAACACAACAGTGACCACAGTCTCTTTGCTTTACCTCTCAAATCAGTGAACAGGACACAGAAATACTGAGGTTCACTCGTGGTTCTCCAGTGCTCCTCTCTGCCACCAGCTCCTCTTTGTGCCTGAGCAGCACAGGCTCACAATTTTGGAATCCCATCCCCTGTGTCAACCCCCACAGCAGGTACAGCCTGAAAGGGCTCCAACCATGCAGGAGCAAAGGAGGAGCCTGCATCCTTCCCTGGGATCATGAAATTTGTGCAGAAAGCTCAATCCTCCTCTTCCAGCCAACTTAAAGGGGGAAAAAAAAGGGTAGAGTAGATTTTCTTCCTCTTCCAAGCCCTGAATGTTTAGCATATGGGCCATAAAATTTCCCTAAATTGCCCAAGGGAAAAATCTGTGTGGTGCAGATATTGTACCAAGCTAAGTCTGCAGAGGCCCTTATAAATCCTAGCTTGGGAAGCCAGAAGCCAGGAGTAAAATCCTGGTATAGTCTACAGACTCTTGAGTTCTCAGCAGCTACAGATGGTGCCAGGTAGCTGAGCAGCTTCTTGACATTTCTTATTTATTTTATTTTTACTGGGGCTTGGAGCAGCTTCTGCTGATGTTCAAAATCCTGAGTTCTACTGTGCTTAATGTCAGCACTCCCATCCACTGGTCATCTCCAGAGGAGATGACATCTCCCAGGTTTCTTTTCCAGCATGGTCTGAGTCCCAGGCCTCCAGCAAACCTGCTCCTGCACTCAGCTGTGAGACTCCAAGCTCAGCAAAAACCCTCTCTTCAAATCTACTCCCTGCCAATTTTACATGGACCAGTTCCAGACACTGAGAGAAGCCAGTCCAAACCTCTGGCAAACACTTGTCTCAGCAATGGGAGCTGCATTTCAGCTGCTCTGCAAATTCTGCCTGTCTGTGCTTCATCCCACTGGAAGAGTCACAAGTCTGTGTGTCAGACACAGGGGATGAGAAGCTGCTGATTCTGACCCTCTTCTCTAGACTGGGAGTTCTTGTAAATCCATACCCATTTGGTATGGTCATTACAGCAAACCAGAACAGGAAAAACAGTCAAAAGGAGAATTTAGTTTGCCTTCCCAGCAGGATCTCACTAACTCTCATGAGTAACTCTCAAAGCCTCTGTGACATAGCTGTTCCCTGTGAGTTTGATTTCCTGACTGCCTCTAACAAAGCTATTCAACCTTCTGGTTTAATTTAGCTATTCAGTCTTCTGGTCAGGACTCTGTAGTGACATGAGAAAATCAAAGCACATACAAGGAATTCTGTGTGATCTCAAAATCAGGGACAGGGACCCCAGCAGTAGGTGCTCCCTCATGGGACACCATCATCAGTGCAGTGAGGAATCCAGAGGAAAAGGGAAAGGTGAGCAAAACAAAGATCTGGGAATGAGCTGCAAAGCAGAAACTCAGTAGAGCTGTTGAGATCACCAAAGCCAGATGAATTCCTCATGAATAAAATGCCTCGAATATTTGTTCATAGAAACAGAGCTGTTTTACCCTGAATATGAATTAGGGAAATAAGAGAGCACATGACTTTGTGGGGGAAGGAGTGCTGATGAAAACAGAGAAGAGTCAAAATCCATGGAAAATCAGAAAAAGTGGCAAAGATTGGGCAGTCCCTTTGCTGAAAGAGTCCTACAGGACATGAATTCAATCCTGTCAGGAAAAAAACCCCTAAGGAAGAGTTAAAACCTCCTGGCAGGAAATGCAATCATGTAGGGCAATGAGTTCACAGAGAGGAAAGAACACTCAGAGGGAAACCCAGTCCTGTTTCCATTTCTTTGGTTTTACATCAAAACCACCCCATTTCAGCAGCAGGTGCCACTCCCTGCCACACCCCCTGTGCCTGGGCTCACCCTTGCTGTGGGGTCTGGTGCCCAAAGTGCAGCTGTGCAGGGGACAGCAGTGCTGTGGGTGGCTCTCTGAACACATCTGCCAGGTCACCCTGTGCACAAGGTGGCACATGGCTGCTGCTGCTGCAAACAGATGCAGCCTTGCAGAAGTCACTGTTCCATAAAGTTCCCAGTTGTTTAGATTGTTCTAGGGGTAGGTTTAGACTCTACCCCAGAAATGATCCCCCAAACGTCTTAACCAACAGCCTGCAATGGGAAATTTTGTGCCAGTTCTTCCCCCATTAGATCTGTCCTTGGCATGGAGAGAAGCCCAGTGGATAAAAGATGGAATTTTGCATCCCCCTACTCCTTTCTCCATTGGCACAGCAGTCTCACACAGCAGGACTCAGCCAGGCCCTTGAGAAGATACAGACAAACACTTGCTCCCCATCCTGGCCTTACTTCTAAGCTGCTCCCAGCTGAACTGCTTGGACCAGGCTGCAGGCTTGAGCCAAGAGTTCCAGCTGAGTTAAGGAGGAAGGGATGGAAAAATAAATGGCTGTGGGAAAGAAAAAAGCTCCTGATAGTTCTTTAAGTGGATTTTTCTACAATCCAAAAGAAATACAATAAACTCAAAAGCCATTTTCCAACAACATTAAAGAGGTAATAAGCATAGATCCAAGTAGGGCCAGAAGACCTGGCTCTCATCTAGCACAGATCAGAACTACAGCTATTTGTAGCAGATGAGATCCCTGTCATTTTACAGTTATTACAGCTAAAAATCAATTGTCCTTTCTTCCTGAGAGGTTTTCTGGCAACCTCCGGCACTCAGTACCAGCACTGCTTCCCAAGCCACCTCCCCACAGATTTCACAGCACCTGCTCCCCCTTCCAAGGGAGGAACACAAAAGCCAGGGCAGCTCAGTTCCTCTCTCTGCCCTGTGATAGTTCTTCCCTTTGTTCACAGCCCAGAATCTGCTCCTCTCCAGTTAATGTGCCTTGTGTTCTCTTGTGGCAGGTGCTTCTGGGAGCCCATTAACAATCCCTGTGTGGGATCCTCTCTATCCCAGGGCTGGGTTGTGCTGGCAGGAGGTGCCTGAGCTGACTGGCTTTCACTTTGTCTCACAGGACCAGCAGCATTTATTGGTGTTTGTACATCAGTACAGCACAGGATATAAAGCAGGAATCCCCTCACACTTTGGTCTTAAAGACCCACAGCTGCTTTGGCAAATAGTACAAGATTGTGAGAGCCCTTCAGGTTTTACTGAGGGCTTCTCAGAGTGAAGAGCTGCTCTTCTGAAATCCCAACCTGTCCCTTGTGTAGATCAAAGCTGTACAAAAAGCCTCCTTGTGCCACCCTTCCACAGGGTGAGTGCACCTTTGGGCTCTGAACAGAGCCCAAGTGCACCTACAACACATTCAGGGTTTGCAGACCAAGAATCTCCCACCTTAGGGTGGCAGGAGCTACTGATTCCAGTAGGTACTACTGATTCCAAATGATGAACCAACACTGACTCAGATTTATAGTTTATCATTACAGAAAAACAAAAACAAGTGTATTTTTCTATGTATAACTCACATCTCAAATAACCTCTGTGAAAAACAGAAAAATGAGAATGTACCTGAAGCTCAAGGGAACTGCTAAGGGTGAAATAGCTCTGGGATAATTCCCTCCATTAAATTTCAGTAGGACTTTCTTGTCCTTGTTTATTTTGACAGATTATCTGCAAGGTCACAGGCATAAAAAGAAGAAAATAGTTCTGCTTTTATCTCACTCCACTCAGAGGGATTCAGTTGCATATTAAGAAGAATTCAAAATACTTGTCAAGATAATTTCTTCTGGACAGGAGATCACCATTGCTGTGACATTGAGAAATGCTTTAGGGGTTTATAGACAAGGTTGCTCAGTAAAAGTGTATCAAGTACCAGTTGTATTGTTTTTGTATTTTAGTACAGACTAATTGGAATATGAAAGCTTTTAAGTAGCAGCCAAGAATGGTTAATGCTCCACCAGATTATTAACTTTTACAGACTACTAATCAAAGATGAAACAAGTGAAATTGCAAATTATATGTAACAGACCTAGGGACAGATCTGAGCACAGTGCTCAGGAATGCTATTCAACTCAACAGGAACACATTGTCTAAACAGATTTTTAAGAAAATCTTGGGCTTAGTGACTCATGTAAGAGTCATTCATTAGTACTCTATAATTTCATCTTCAGCTACAATTACGCAGTTTCAGCTGCTTCCCATGAGTACAAGCTTGCTTTCCTATCTCTCAGGTGTCATTCTGGAAGTTTCTTTGGAGAACAGACCCCTCTGAGTCGTTGTCATTGTGAAACATTTAGCACCAGAGTTTATCTGGAATGTATTATCTTCTTTATTCTTACCTAAAAGTAATCTTCAGTATCATATAAACTACCAAGGAGTTGAGGGGGGCTCCATTCTCACCCTTCACAGTGTCCTGTTGGGAGATTCCTTTACACAGGCAAGAGCTCAGTTATTGAGGGAGATTAATTTAATCACCAGCCTGTTCTCCAAGAGCATAAACAAAACCATTTCTTAGGCTCTGGTGAGCTGGTTCTATGTTTGGTTGGAAGAGCTAATCCTGCTTTAAATACTTCTCCAGAAGAAACATTCCAAACATCAGCATCCTCTCCATCACAGCCAGGTTTCAGCTGTGGCTCTGTGCAGCCTCCCACCAGTCACTTCTCTGGTGGCTCTTGTTCTTTCTCACTGGGACTGAGCCCATTTCTCTTTCCCCTGCTACGCCCAAGGCCAAACAAAGCCTGTTCACATCTAGTTAGCTATTAAGAGTTAGTTAATTGGTACAATGGGGACTTCAGACTTTGGGTGATTAGCTCCACAAGTTCACTGTGCAAAGACAAAAGGCCTCTGGAGAAGTTTAAACAAGGGTGTGGGTTTTCCTGTTTAATTTTACCTGCTTAGCTTAATACTGCTCATGATCATTCAATATGGAATTATTTCCATATCAAGGAAGGGGATGGGAGACATCTCAGTGGTGACAAGGAGGGGAGTGCATGAACTCCCTCCTCATGAAGCAGCTACAGCAGCCTTAAGCTCAAAAAGTGCTTCTTTATGCCTGGGTGCTCAAAGGGCAGATGTTAAGCCTTCCTAGGAGGAAGACAGGCAAGTGGAAACTGTCTTCTCTTTAAAGGATTAACTCCTAAGTTGGAGGATGAGCCAATCCTTCCCTCTCTCTCCCTCCTGCTGGTGTTTGCACAGGAAACAGCGATGGGAGCTGGTGCTTAGGAGCATAAGGAAGAGGTTACCTGTACTACTTCCTTGACCAGAGTCTTGTCAGTCCCAGTTTTGGCTCTCTGCAGGCCACTGACATCCTCTCCAATCCAGGTGATGAGGGCAAACTTGACTCTCTTGCTCATGGCATCGCCGGTGGTGAATCGGACAAAGCCGAACAATCGCACATCATCTGCAGAGGCAAAAAAGGGACAAACTGGTTAAAGCCAGGAGCATCCCTGCCTTCCCCTTTGCCAGGGTGAGCCTGTTGCTCTCAAACACCAAGGCAAGGCACTGATCCCATGTGTTAATGCCAGCATTTGGGAATCAGGGGCAGTACAGGGGCTCTGCTCGTATGCCCTGTGCTTACAAAGTGTGCTTTGCCCGTGTTAGCTTTGCCTCTTCTGGGTTCTCTGAGTTACTGGGAGGAAACTGGACACCCCACATCACAGTGGAAATGGCTGAAATACAGCCAGCAGGCAGGTCAGGAGCACAGAGCTAACCCCAGTTACACATTCAGCCAAATTATTCATCTGCAGGTCTGGTGAGGAAAGGAAGGAAGTGATATCTTGGTGTCTCTTTCTTACAGAACAGCAGGACTAGGGTCACATTTTATAACATTACCAGAGACTGGCCACTGTGCAAATCTGATCTTTCTTCGTCTTTCCATCCATTTCTAGCTCACTTGTAGTATGAGTTTACAAGACGGAGGGGAGAAGAAGGAGGAAAAGAAAAACCTGCATTACTTGCCCAGGTGTGTTTTCTACTCTTTCAGAAACTCTGGAGGGAAAAGTCCTGGATTTCAGAGCTGTGCTGATCTTTGTTTCACAGCTGGTTTGTGCTACATCACGCCAGACTAATTTACCCTGGCCATATGTGTGACAACCTTGTAGACTCTTATCTCAAAGAGCTGCTTCCTCCATCCCCTGGTGACTCCCAGAGCCAGGCAGTTGGGAGCTTTCCTGATCAGGATCAGCATTCCCCTGCAGCCCCAGGCTCCAAAGGATGCTGGAGCCTTGCACCAGGAGTGGCAGAAAGCAGATGGACACTTGTGCAATCGTGGAATATTCCTCATCATGGCTTCTTCATCTCTCAGAGGTCACTCGAGGCCTTTTGAAGGAGGTGACTCAAACCAGAACAAACCTCCTGTTTGAGAGGACTCCTGGTAATCCTGGCACACTCCTTGTGACCAGTTCAACATGCCTTAGAGGGATTTGCTGGGTTGACTAATTGCCAGGTGGAAATGTAGGCTCCAGGTGTAGGAATGACTGTTAATATCCCCAGCACACTCCTTGAGCAGCCAGGACAGCCCCAAGAGCTCTGGAGGCAGGGGAGAAGCAGCTCTAAATTGCTCATCCACAGAAAATAAGCTGCTAGAAATCAATGTTAAAAAATAAAAATTTGGATGTTCTCTGCAAGGTGATGTATCTCAGAGCTTCTTTGACACTTTGATTTGCCAAAGTGCGGACAAGGACAAATTCCCCTTGATAAAAGATAAGACTTTTTTAAGTCTGAAAAATAAGTCCTCCTCTGCTCTCCCTGTTTTGTTCTATCTGTTCTTTTTTTATTTTTTTGTCACTGACTAATACTGGGCAAACTGGAAAATGGATGCAGGGGGGTGTGTGAGCCAGTAGAGTGTTCAAAACAAACTCCTCTCAAGATCTCAAAATAGGAACAAAGAGAAAGATGTTATTCAGAGGACAAATCCAGATGGGCCTTTGGAAGGAGAGAAAGAGTTGTGTATCAACACTGCAGGCAAACAAAACTTCTCCCTCAGTTACCCTGCTACTGGTGAGTGTAAGAAACACACGTGGAGACTCCTGGCTCTGACAGTAAATCCTCTTCCCCAGATTGATTAGAGCCATAAATGGAGCGACAGCCAGGAAATACCCAAGGGGAAGTGAGACAGTAAATCTCCTAATGTTACAATTAACAGATCCAGGAGCAAGCCTTGCTTCCCCAGCTCTGACAGCAAAGGAGGCCACTCTCTGCCCAGAATGGTGCTGTGGCTCCTCTGGGAGCAGTCCTGGAGGGCCCTTTAATGTCATGGGGTGCTGGCACCTCCTGCACTGCAGTGGTGTCACTGCCTTCCCATGGAGCCCTCGCTCCCCACCCTGAGCCTGTGGGGTTTTCATCCCTGCCCCTTCCCACAGAGGCTGTTCAGAGCCTGACCACTGGAATATGCCCCTCTGTGATAAAGAGAATGGAAAAAGATAGTGAATGTGGAAAAGCAGTGCTTTTTCATAGCAGCACAGAGAGGAAGTTCCAGGGATGCCCCATGACTGGAAGTGGGCAAGGCAGGTTGGATGGGGCTTGGAGCACCCTGGGGTAGTGGAAGGTGTCCCTGCTTGTGATGGGGCTGGAATGAGATGATCTTTGAGGCCCCTTCCAGCACAAAACATTCTGGGATTCTATGAATTTGCCTGTCAGAATAACTTCCATTTTACATGAATCCACAGCTCACTGGCAGCAGCAGGATTTGCTTCTCAGCAGAACTTTCTCAGTGCTTGCCCATCCTGGCTGAAAGCAGCACTAATGAGAGCCAAATCCAGCAATTCCAGCTTTTATCCATGAGATCACCTGAGCATGAGCAACTCTTACTTCACCATGTTCAGTCCCAGTAAGTTTAATGGGCACCTGAGGTTGAACTGGGGCTCTGAGTCACCTCCTGGGCAGATTTTCCTGGGGCTGCTTCACTTGTGGGGGCTTGAAGGGATCACACCCCAGCTGGGTCCTGTCTGCTCCTGTCTCCCCATGGAGTTTAAAGCCCTACTGGAGGCAGAGCAGGCTCTCCAGCTGCCACAGCTTTCAGCCCAGGATATTTAGCACAAATGCCATGCCTTAACTCGCCGTGCCCGCGTGTGAATTGCTGCACACAAAGCCGAGAGGGAATGAGAATTGGAGCCCTGAGCAATTAACATGTCTCTGTTCCTAAAAGGGCATCAGGGACGGATGGAGAGGTTTTTAGCTCTAGCTCAGCCTGGGTATAAGCCTCTCCAACTGCAG
Organism: Alethe castanea; assembly: GCA_024734035.1. NCBI lineage: Eukaryota > Metazoa > Chordata > Aves > Passeriformes > Muscicapidae > Alethe > Alethe castanea. Next base: position 17,173,357 of record JANRGV010000008.1, read on the forward strand.
GTCAAAATCCCTGAGCAGAAGTGGCTGAGTTTCACAATTAGTCTGAAGCGTGTTCGGAGTGATAAGGGGATCAAAATGCGAGTTCTTTCCTGCTCCCAGATTTCCTCTTTCACAGTTAATCAGTTCTGCCCTGCCAGATCAACTCCCCACGCTGGAAGTCATCAATGCCATCAGCGCCAATTCCCAGAGAAATCTCAAGGCATTAACATCACCACCTCCTTCTGCACAAAACCACTCACGGTGGTTTTAGGAATTTGCTGGGAGTGAGGGGAGCAGAACAAATCGGAGAGAGACAGCACAGATTTCTCCTGAAAGAGGAAATCCTGCCTAGTGCTGTGCAACCCCCTTCCCAGCCACTGAGACGTGAATTTCAGGGCAAAGAGAAGCAAATAGCTGATCTGGGGAGAATGGAAATAGCAGCTTTATTTGAGATCACACAAGATCCAAACAGCAGAAATTAACAATGTTAATTCAATTAATACCACGACTCCTTTCACAATGGCTGGACAGACAATGAGCAGCACAATGAATGCCTTAACGAGCATCACTTGCTATTTCTCTCCAAACTCTTTATTTATCACTAAGGCAGGATTTTCCAAATATTCTGATTAAGCTGCCCTTGGCTGTCAGCAAAGCTTGATGCCAAACTACAGAGATTTCCTTCACGGTATCCTCTTTTTCTACATCCACCCAAGTGCTTTGGTTCAGCTGTAGTGAAAAATTCCCCATTAGATTAAAATGCAGTGAGTCATCAGTAAAAGATAATAGCTGCAGGAAAGAAATACACTGTCAAACTGCCACGGTTCTCGGGCTGAGGGCTCTGAGTGGCCAAGCCACAGATGTGCCACGATAAGAACACTGCTCCCAGCCTCACCTGCCTGCTGAATCAAGGTCACAGCAGCAAGGCAGGTGATGGGCTGACCTGCTTTTGTCTTCTGTCCAATGAATTACTGCAGCCCATGACGGGGTCCATGAAGATTTAATTTGTTTGCTTCAACTGGATTAATTTTAGATTAATTTGTCAATTTTCCACCTCTTCAGTCAGCCCTGACTAACTAACGTGGCTACAAGTGCAGACAGAAACGTTCCCTACTCTTCCTACACTGCTTTTTCCTCTTAAACCCTGCCCTAAGCCCACAGATCTCATGCAGGGCTGCCTTGCTTCACCCCAGCATGCTCATTAAATCATCTCAGACGTGTCTGACCCCCAGGGCCACCACGGGGCTTTGCTGGGCCACCAAACCCTCTGCAGGTGACCTGGGGTGGCTGATGTGAGTGCAGGGACATGAGTGCCCAGGGAAAATGAGCCCACAGTGAAGCCACCAGGAGGTTGCTGCTAGCCCTGTGGCCATCATGATTTCTCTCCTGACCTGGGCAGATGCTGAGAGCAGAGTGGGAGCAGAAGGGGGCCCAGCTCTTCCCTGAAGGAAGGGATGGTGGTCTTGGTTGGCCAGAAGGGCCAGGCAGGTCCCAAAACAAAGGGCAGGCAAAACATACAAAGCTCTTCTTTCCCTGCTCCTTTCCCCCCACGGGATGGCAAAGGCAAACCCAGAGCCACAACATTTTAATTAAACATCACAAAACCAAAGAGTTACCATCACTGCAGGCCTTGACCTGACCAGTTGCACCCACAAAAATCAGTGAGAATATTCCCTGAACCCACAGCCTGTCCACAGGCAGGGCCAGGAGATCACTGTGACCCTGCCAAGAGCACGTCCACACGGGCAGGGAGGGCACAGGGGCACGGTGACAAATTCCATAAGCCACCCATGGCCCCAGGTCTTCCTTTAAATAGCCAGTAAGGGAAAGCAGGAGAGATGAACACTGAAGAGGAAAAACAAAAGCAGTAGGAGATTGATTTGCAAGGCCCGTTTTAGCAACTTAAGATGCAGCCAAATGCAGATAAGCACCTATCTCATTATATGTCCTCGTGTGTTTTTACAAATCTTTCCTACAACCTCAGGTGCCAACGTTACCTTGATGATCTCTCAACTCACAGCTCCTACATTTTTAATGTGCAGCCCAGACTTTCTGAGACAATTGATCTAAACCCAAAAAAACTTGTATTTTTGTTAGGAGCCAATTCTATTTCTATTTTCTAATATTTTATGTCAACCCCAAATGATTTTATAGGGTATTTATTTCAGACCAAAGATTTTCTGATCTTCCTGCTGCTGAATGCCCAGTGTGGTTCTGGGCTGATCTTTTCAGACACATGAATAACCATCCCATTTCATGCTGTCATTGCAATTATTTATCTGGACTGGGGCTTTCCAAATAAAAGGCTCATTATTT
>JANRGV010000008.1:17193588-17238155 GCA_024734035.1 Alethe castanea
GCCCAGGGTGATTGTGCACGTTCATTGAATGTGCTGAGGGCGGTGGGGCGGCCTCGCTGCCCGCGGGGACGGCGGATCCGGCGCTCTCGGGGCGGAATTCCCATCCCGGAGGGGTCCCGGGTGCGGGGGGTCGGCCCCGCGCCGGTGTCGGTGTCCCCACGCCGGGGCCCGGGGCGGGGGCCGTCGGTGCTGAGCCCCCGCCCGAGGGTGCCTCGGACAGAGCCCATCGCTCCGGCCGCTCTTCTTTATTTTTTTTGGCGGGGGGGAGAGGCAGAAGCGATTCTATAACGAGAAGGGAATAAGGAGATTTGTAAACTAATCCTCCCCCCCTCCCCCCCGCCCAAACACTCGATAAACCCCTGCGCATCGGGGTGCAAAGGGCTGAGTGTTGCAAGATCGCCGTGCACGGGGATGCGTGTGTGGATTCCCTGGATCCCACTGGCTGAACCAGCCGGGAGATTTGTGCACCGAGTGGAAAAAAAACTGCAGTCGTGGTGGTTTTTCGCTGGAAGTTTACAGCTCGGTTCCTGGGCTAATCCAGTGTGTGCTTAGAGCGAATGATTGAATGGGTTCACTTCGCTGTTTCTTTCCCTTAAGGTTTTTCTCCCAAAGCGCTTGAAAGCAGCAATGTCAGGAAAAGCGTGTGGAGCACTGAAGTGTTTTATTTGCAAGACTTGGAAGCAACTTTGTTGTTTAGCAAATAATAAAGTTTTCTAAACTGTGGTGGCGTTAAACGTAATTTTGTTACGGATCCGTGTTTCTGTCATAGAAAGCACATTTCATAAAATGTCAGTCATTTCGAACAGGATGACGCTTTATTATGCGTTCTGTGGGTTTTGGTGTTTTCTTTTTTCTTTTTTTTTTTTTTCTTCTTTTGTTTCTTTTTTTGAATGAAGTTAAATTAAACATCAAATGAAGTTGTGCTCTGGTGGCACTGACACTGATTTTTCCATTAAAAAAAGTTTATAATCAGTGAAAACTATACAGACATTTCTTGTCCAGCTTGATTTATTTATGTTTGAGAGAAAAACGTAAGTGCTTTTGTTAATGTGGGTGTTATTAAGGCAGCTGCAGTGCCTGGAATTTGTTTCAAATTTAAGACTAATTTAAATTTTTGTATCTTTCAAGTTTCATTTCAAAGTGAACGAAACTCACTTGCTTTTGGGCCTTATTTTACTGTCCCAGTGAATGATTTTTGGAATGCAGATACATCAGAAGAATTCAGTGTCCAGCTCAGGAGTTGTTTCACTCCCTGCTTTCTCCCCCCTCAGCAGTGCATGTGGTCAGTTTCATTCGTTTGGGGTTTAAAATGCAGTTTATTCACAATTTAGAGGAGTTAAGGATGTGTTTTGGACTGTACATAACTACGTTGGTGTACTTTAAAACAAAAAAAAAAAAGTCAGGCTGATGATTTAGTTTATGGTGAAGTGCTCCAATAACTGAAATTAAAACTGGGCTGTAAATTCATCTTAAGTAGCAATCATCCCCCTCTGTAAGTGAAGGTGGATTTTTAGGGATGCTGCTTAAGTTAAAATATATTATTTGTATTATATAGTTTCTATATAATGTGGAACATATATCATTTGGGCAGCACATATTGTTTAGCTGATGCTTTATGTTATTAAACACAACCTGTTTGGGGTTTTTTTTTCTTTTTTTTTCAAATTCAGCAGTTTATTTAGCTGCTGTCTAGGATTTATGTGAGTACATCTTCCAGAACAGTGCTTGTGATGCTGAATTAAGGCAACAATGTTTTGGACCCTTTGGGATGAAAAACCCAAAAAAGAGCTAAGTTCAGGGATGCAGTTTTAGATGTAGGTATTTCCTTTTTGTTTTAGGATGGTAGTGTTGCAGATCAGTAGAAGAAATAATAAAATTGTGCTAAAAGTTGCCTGTTCTGAGTAACAGGAGTTATGTTATGTGTCATGGTGCAGAAGTGCACAAAAGTGTGTTCTTCTTCTATATCTCTAATATGGATGTACCATCATTGAGGCATTTTTTGTCACACAGGGGGGCAGAAACATCTTCAAGAAAATCCTGCTCCTCCTCCAGCTAAAATGCAGAGTCAGATTTCTGCCAATGAATGGATTCATGGAATCGTGGGCAGAAATATTTCATCAGTCAGTTTGCACATTGTGACAAATGAATCCTGAAACACCATCATATTGAATATTTCCATAGGGACATTGATTTTGGGTGGCCAGCTCAGCAAGCACAGAAGTGTTGGATAGCACAGTTTGGATATTGCTGGTGGTTTGTACCTCTATTCCATGTCACTATTTCATAATCATCTCATGAGAGGTTTAAGTGTTGCTGTCTGGCTGCTGGGTGTGTGCTGCCTGTGTTCACAGTCTGTCCTTTTTTTAAGGTGAGCTAGAAGTGAACCTGCTGTATCACTCCATGACAGTAAAGATGTTAAGCTGATCTAGTTAAAACCACTTGTCATCAAGGGCATCTAAAAATCTCCTAAAAAAAAAAAAAAAAAAAGAAAGACAGCTTAAAAACTATTTCCCTGTTTGGAAAGAAAAAAACTCAGTAGAAACTGTATAAACAGTTGTTTTAGCCACTTTTTCTATTGTTTTTCATAGAAAGAATTAATACAGATGCATCATTTGTAAATCCTATGAAAACAAGTTAAGCAGAAGAAAGGATACCATAGCAGAATGAATCATTTATGCTTGTTTTGTTCTTTCACCATTACTGTGGTGTCAAATGAGCTCGGTGCCATTTTAAATGTACCACGTTGCCCCCAAACCCAGCTGAAATGAAAACCAGGCGAGTTTGAGCTGAGAAAAAAAGCTGAACAAGCTCCTAAGCTGCTCATCCTCACCCAGGTTGTGTCTGGCCTGGCAACCAGAAGAACTGGAACTCAGAACATGGCATGCAACCCGACTCCCTGAAATACTGCACTGCAAACTGCCTCTTTTATGGCCAGCTTGGAGGGCTGCTCCCTGGCAGGGTGTAGTTTGATGTTTTCCTAAGCCAGGGCTCTTCAGAAGACAAAAAAAAAAAAAAAAGAAAGAAAAAAAGCAGTCTGCAGGCATTTGTGCTGTGCTGCCTTTGCCTGATGTTTGTGGCGATTAGGAAATCGATGTCTCGAAAATAATGTCCAGAAAATGGTTGTTATGCAGCTGGATGAGTTTCTTGTGCACATATGTGTAACACTGGAGTGTCCTCAGGGGCAGAAAGAAGTGTTTGGGGACGGGGCAGTTGGATTCTGTTGGGTTTGTGAAATCCTCTGAGGATATGGGGGACACCCCACACACAAAATAAAAGGTGCCCGTGGGAAAGGGCTGCTGGGGAGTGCAATTGGAGGGAGGTGTGTGAGGGCCCCAGATGCTGTCCCATATTTTAAAGGGCTGAAGGAGCTGGATTTGTCTCTCCCCACTTCTTTTTCATTGCTCAGAAGGGTCTGGGCTCATCTTTTGCCTATGGAGTGAGATTCCAGGCTTTGGTGATCCTGGGAATTCAGGCTGCAGCTGAAGCTGGGAGTTTCGGTAGCCAGAAGGGATCATTTGCCTTTCTAAAATGTGAATGGTGAATCCACACAGAGTAAAGTGGGTGAATGTGGGCTGGTTGACTTAAAAAAAGGAAGTCTGGGAAAACTGACATAGAACTTAAATTTGGAACTATATGGCAGCATGCAAATAGGCTGAAACCCACAAGTTTTGTGAATCACTGCTATTTCTTCTGTGCATTCTATAGCACTGATCTGGAGACTTCTTAGAATGGATCCAGCCATTTACCTATTAATAAATCCAGTTTCTGTAGGCAGTTGCTCAGACATGCTGGTCTTTCCATTCATGTAGCTGTTAAAATACTTGCAAAGTTAAGTGGGGTTTTGTTTATAGGTAAACTGAGCAGTCTCATTCTGTTCAGCGATCGACACACAACATGCTGTGTCGTACAAAACTGCCAAATCTGTTAGAATAGAAGTTGCTGGCCTTGGGCCATTGGATTATAGTCATTTGTCACTCTAATGCCATTTCAGCAATGTAGATGTTCATTTCCAAAGAATTAAACATGCTGGAACTGCGGTTTTTCTTTTTGATGGAAGTGTTTTATGTGTGATCATTAAACATACAACTGGGGATTAGGGAACAAAGGGCTATGCTTCACGGTGAAAAAAGTGTGTGTGTGTACATGTGTGTGTGTTTGTATATTCAGACATTCCATAATAGAATAGTCTGATGTTTTAAAATTGGGATTCTGAACCCTATTTTGGTTTTTGAAATTGTAACATAGGTATTTAAGCCTGTGTTTTAAGTATTTCTAATACTGGGGCTGTGTTGGTTATTTTTAAAACACTTAAAAGGATTCTGTTTCGTTAGTGCTCATGCTAATATATTCATAAATGCTTTAATAGAATTAAACTTTGAAGTGCATTAGTCTTTTCATTTTGGATTTGACTCTCTAATACCTAATTTATTTCCAGATGTTCTTGATATTTTAAATATGTGTAAGAACTTTTCCTTCTTGTTTGACAGCATACAATTTATTGATCTTCAGTGTGTGCTACAAGGTCTGTTTTCCTTCACCTGTAGTTAGACAGGAGGAAGATTAAATCACAGTAGCCCTAACAAAGTGTTTGTGTAAGGCTTCTTTGAATCATACACCTTGTGAAAAAAGCATCTGTTCTTCAAATCAAGAAAGGCTTGTTGAGATTCTGTGGTTGTCACCAATGTCTGTGCCGTAGGAAAGAAATGTGCAGGAGCACTTTGGGGAATTTTGCTGCTTGTAGTATTGTAGGTGAATTCATATCATGGGTGGAAGCTTTAAAAGAAGCACTGTGTGCTATTTGCATTGGAATTATAGTAGGAAAGAAAAGGATATAGATCAGCTGCCATCGAGGGTAATGTTAACACAAACTGGAAAACCACTCAAGGGATCAGAAATTTTTTTACTTTGTTAAAAAAGTAAATACCCGAAGTGAAACTCAGCTTTGAGGTGGAAGAGAAAAATGCACCATCTGTAAGAAGCTGTAAAGAAGAGCATGTCTCTAAAGGTTTTGTGAAAAGATGCATTTAAAAAAACATGCAAGAAAGTAGGTTTTCTTCAAAGAATTCTATGTATGAAAGACTTCTTATTTTGTTTGAACTCCACTGAGCAGACCAGCAGAAATAGCTGAGTTATTCCCTCAGTGCACTGGGCATGTTTTCTCATACAACATTTAGAGCCTGCTGTAGTGATTCACAGATTTCCTGCCTCATTTTTCCCCGTGAATGTTGCAGGCTGGCAATGGATTTGCCACTGTAACTCAAAATACAGGAGTTGTGTATCATTCATGCAAAAAAAGTGAAGGCTTTTGGCATGAAAATGTTTTGTCTTGTTGGAGTAGGATGCCTTTGTAGGTACTGTAACAACCTGTTTCCAGTAGGTAAGGTACTGATAATCCCTTGAATTCTTGATGCAAACATTAGGGCTGGATGCAGAGGGAGCTGGAAAAAGTTCAGTTAATTTATTTAATGGTAGGGGCAGGCAATTAGATTAGTTGTATTCAAATAATGGTTTTGGACCATGTTATTTAGGAAGGATATTTGGTTCAAAATGAGGCTGGTACATAGTGTGAGATGGCCTTGTCATTTTAAATATGAGTAGGTAGGGTAAAAAGGAGAGGGCAGTCAAGCAGAAAGAAAAAGAGTCATTGTCAGCACAGGTAACAGCTGAATTGCAAAAAGAATCAAGTTCTCTTGAGTTCCAGTCTACTTAGTCTATCCATTAAATCTTATGGGTTCTAATTATAGCTAGCTGACCAAAGAAAGTAAGAAATAGCACTCTGATGTCCTTAGAGCATGGAAAACCTCACTTTCTGTTCTGCTGCTGCCTTTGGGTTACAAAACCAAAACCACAACTGTTCGAAAATGTGTGTGAAGCACTGCAGTTAATTGATACAAAGTTGGAAAAAAGTCAAAGATAACTTATTGAGGCAATTTCCACTTGCTTAGGCAGTACTCACTTTCTTCTCAGCTAATGCTGTGACCATAGACCATTCCCTTAACAAGAAGTTTAGGCTTCCACATTTCGTCACACGTAGTGAGAACTCCCAGAACCTGAGACAACAGCAACAAGAAGAGTTTATGCAGTTAGTGTGCTTTCAGAGCAGGAAAGAATGAGATACATGAAATTGTCTTCCTGACATTGCAAGTGACGGAAAATATAAGTGCAGCAGAACCAGAAATGTGAAAGAGGAGCAGAAGAAATAAAGCTGTTGAGTTTGTTCCTGTCAACAGGCTCATGGTCCCTGTCTCTTGAACTTCACCACAGTCCAAGCACAGACTGTTGTGGGCTGTGCTGCTCACTCTTGTTGCTGTGAGTCCATGAGCAGATGCTGCCATGGTGTTCCAGGAGTTGCCACAGCTCAGTTTCCTGAATTGGAGAGGATAAAGGCAGTGGACATGTATTACACTTGGCACTAATGATTGTCACATTAAGGCTGATACAATTTTCTGATTTGGTGTAGTCACATCCTTGAAATGGAGATTTCCCCTGGTTCTCATCAGCATTGAGCCCTGCAGTGTGGGCTAGGGCAGTTGTGCACATTTTTCTCTGTGTTTTGTGCTGCTGGCAGTGGAGGGTACCAGAGGGGTCCCTCCTGCCCAGCAGCAGTGCTCCCCTGGGGGCTGAGCTGTAGCCTGTGTGTTTTCATGGTGAAGTGACTTCACAGTTGGTCTGAATTCCTCGTGGATTTTTGTAGTTGAAAAGGAGATAAGCTAAGAGGGAAGGTGTTTTTTACCAATTTTTTTAAAGTGTGTATGCTCTAAATTTTTTTTTTTTGGTGATAACTTGAAATAAAAAGCACTTGTAATCAGTAAACAACTGCTCATTGGCAGGTCTGAGTGTCCAGCACATCCATTGTGTTTACTGAGTAACAATATTGATAATGGCAGACATCACTAGTGTGAAACTTAAATCAGTTTGTATTTTCTGGTTCAGTTTGTGTTTTCTGCCTTACTTGCAAAACAACCATTTTGAACAATTGTATGAGTAACTCATTGCTTTACCAAATGTCATTATGATTTGCAAGATCTCTTAATTAGATTTGGGACCAAAGGGGACGCAATGTACAGGCCCATGAGAAGCATGTTCTTCCAAAAACTGCCTAATTTGGTGTTGTTTGAAAGTCTTACAGGTTTAGACTGTGCAGAAGTGTGAGGGTTGAGGGTGTGGTTTTGTGGTTGTGCATGGTGGGACAGGTGACAATTTGTCAGTACTTGTGTGGGGTCTCCAAAGCCGTGCATGGATGAGGGAGAGGAGAGCAGGAGGTGCTGGAGTTGAGCTGGTGGAGCTGTGGTGGGAGCAGGGCACTGCAGCCAGAGCTGCTCCTGCCTCTGAGGGAGCTGAGGAGCCAGTGCAGAGCTGCGTGTGCTCCTGCTGGCTGTCGATATTCCTGATCTTCCCCTCCTGAGACGCCTGGATGAGCAGGCCAAGGAGTGGTGACAACTCCTGCCTGCACGGAGGGTACCTGAGCTGTGAGTGTGCTCTGAGCTCTGAGCGCTGGGGGCTTTATCTGGCACTATATTCTGGTTTAATTGCTTTTTTTTACCTTCAGAAAGCAAAAGAGTTTCAGCATCTTTGAGACTAAATGTGTTGGGAAGTATCTGGAGTTGTGCATTCTGTTCATTCATATGAGCAAAAGAATTCTTAATGCTGACAGAAGATCTTGTACAAGGAAAGACATAAAGTAGCAGCATTATCAGTGCTAGTCTTTTGAAATGAGCTACTTAACTTTGACAATTTTAAGACGTTTTTTCTTGCAGCATACCTACTGCTATACTCATACCCAGTTTTTAATGCTGTTACTTAAAAAATATGAGTGTTTAGCATGCTTACTGTTTGGGGTTTGGTGGCAGCAGTGTATTAATTGTGCATTTGTTTTAAAAGCTATGTTGCATCTACATAAAGTTGTTTTGCAGATACTTAAGCTCTAGAACTGTCTCGGGAGGCGGTGCCATATGTGTGGTGTCCCAATTTTCATTTTAACTTGCAAACTCCTTCGAAATACAAAGTTGCTGTCATGGGCTTTGCCAAATCCTCGCAGGTTTCCGTCTGCCACATGTTGGGCTGATGGAGGAGGTGAATGGCTGGGAATTTTCTGGGAATCAGAACATGGGATGGTGTCTTCATGGGACATCCCACATCCATGTGGTCACCTGGTGAAATCATGGAAGGGGCTGGAGTTCCTTCAGGAGAAAACACAGCAAGAACCTCTGCAGAACTATTACGCTCAAACTTCAGCTGACACTGAACTTAAAATATTGGAGACTTTATTATGTAGTGGCAGTTGTGTTTCATTTCTGTGATCCCCATGAGTCATTTACCAATCATTGTGTTTTTCACATATTCTCTGGTTTATTTTTGCCTGTTTCTCTATGAGATAACCTAACCCATTTTTGGCAGATCACTACTCTCAGACGGGAATGTCTCATTCTTCCTTGTTCCTGGCCACTTGTATGTTCTGCTTGACACTGGTTCCTCACTTCTTTAACACTCTTTCCACCAGTGGAAAAATGAATAAAAAATCATCTGGATCATTTTTTCTCAATTTGACAGTAATCACCTCGCTGATCATTCAGCCTGTGGAGATGAGATTGTAAATCCAGCAGAATGTTTGAAGCATTCAACTCTTCAAAAATTTAGGGTGGAGATGTGAAGTCAGGCCATCAAAAGAGGCATGAGTGCTGGGCAGGTGGGCTTAGCTGCTTTCCAAAAGTGCTAATCTGTGTTCCTTGTCAGGATGGAGTCCAGATAGCTAATTTTTGCCTCACCTAAGCTTAGCCATCCTAAATCCTGCCCTGAGTAATTGCTTCTGAAAAGCATTGTGTGGGTGACTTGTGTGCTGAGGTGCTGTTAGAGAGAGGTTTTAGTTTTCCACAGTGTTTAGCTGCAGTAGTTCAGAGGCTATTCATTCTTCCCCAATTTTCTTTATACTCCAGTGTATTTTCCAGCTTGCATGACAAGTACAGCAGTCTCCTCATTGCCCAGGGTGGAGTTGTTCTCTTGGATGGGTCTGTATTGATCCTTTGAGGTATTTGTCCTCTGTGAAGATGAGAGTAGTGGAAACAAGCAAAGAAAATACCAAACATACACAAACTGGTGGGAATCTAATGAAGATACAAACAGTCTGAATTTTTGTGCAACTTTGATTTTGATTTCTGTATTTTAGAAGCATAATTTTTAGTGTAATTTAAAATAATAGGGTGGCATCCTGAATTATGGCTGCTGTATCTGCAAGGTTGTCACCTTCACCTGCATGGAAAGGGCACTCACTGTCCAGGCACATGGAGAGAGGGAGTGTGAGATACAAACTGCTGGAACTGATTTCAAGAGATTCCTCACAGCAGTAGAAAGATTACATGACTGCAGAATTTTGGGTGATAGTTCAGCTTTTGGAAGGGAGAGTGATCTGGCAGGCACAAAACCCGTTTTCAATTTCTTTTATTCTCCTTTGCTGTCTCTACCAATAATTTCAGATTCTTTGTCAGCTCTTCATCTACTCTTGTTCCTCATCTCTGGCCTCATCAAACCAATTGTAATATATTTGAACTACTTACAATGTGCCCTGTTAAATCTGTTTCATTTCTTAAAACTCAGATTCTTGCACTTTTTACTCCTAGAGCTCTACTTCTGATTTTTTTCCTTTTAATAACCTCATCCAAGTCTAGATCTGTTAGTTTACCTCTTTAAACCGTGGATTTGAAAGATAAAAGCAGCCTGTGAGGTAAATTCAGACACAGTAAGAGCAGAAGAAAGGCTTTGCTGTGGCAGGGCAGTGCTGAGCAGCTCTGCAGTTTTGGAGCTGGAAGCCATTCCAGGAAAGCCAGTCTTTGTTCCTGCAGCCCAGAGCATCCTGCCTGGCCAGGGTGGGAATGTGCTGGCTCCTGGGTGCTGTGGGGATGGCAGGAAGGATGCATGTGCTGGTTTCTACCTTGAGGAACTGAGAGAAGCTTGTGGAAAACAATCCTTCAGGATCGTAGCTGCTAAATAAAGATTCTGTAAACCACAGAAAAAGGGGGATTTATGGAGCTTGGGTGGGCAGCTGTGAGGTGTTCCAAGGCAATTTGTTTTTTAATGTGGCCCAAGCAGTGTTCTCCAGATGCAAAACTGATTTTACCACCATATTCTTAGAATTTCTTCCCACTGAAGGTGTCTGGCACTGAAGGTTGCAGCCTAATGATTTTAGTTTGGCAGAGAAAAAAGAAGGGCCAACACCAAGGGTTTTCTGCTGGGAAGTATTAGATAAAATTACTAAGGGATTGTTTTGCCTGCCCCACCTGTAATAAAAGAGTAGTTAAACTGGCTGTGTTCTTGAGGAACTTCATGTTCCAACTTCTCTCTCCTCAGAGCTTATCATGCAGTGGTAAATCAGAATAATGCAAGTCTTAATTATTTCTGTTCTTCATTATAGGGAGAGTTTCCAATTTGCACATAGACTCAATAACTGGTTCAGTGCAAGAGGAGCCTGCAGAGCTTGAAGTAAATGTGTTTGCTGAGTTATGAGCAGCCAGCTTGGAGCTGGTGTTTTCAAACTTTTAGAGGGTGTGAAGAGCTAGAGCCTTGGCCAGAGGTGTTTTACCAACCACTGTGCTTGAGTTCAGAACTGAGGAAGGACCCATCTCCCCATTTGGGAAGTATTTCTTTTTCATTTGATGTTTGTGAGGACTGCCAGCTTGGAGATTATGATAGGAAAATATTTTTGTTTGGCTTGTGTTTAGATTTAACATAGCAAGGAAACAGATAGGAAAATGTTACTATTTCACTTTATCAGAGGCAGATGTTCTGTGGGTTTGTAGTGGCGGTGGAAAGGTGTCAGAAATTCCTTCTTTTGCTCTCCAAAGAGCCAAGAGTTGATGTAATCACCTCTCACAATTCAGTTTCCTCCCCCTGCTCTTGCCTGGAATGTCCTTTGCAGGTATTCCTGCTCTAGTCCCCAAATGCCAACTCTTCATTGCAGCTCTTGTTTATAACACATGTTCCTCCCTTGGGTCCCAGGGGAAGGTGCAGGGAAGGTATTTTCTCATCAAGAGAATGATGTGTGCCACAGGATGCAAATTAAAAGTTGTATATAAAATGTGGATACAATTCTCCTGTCAGGGGTGTTGCTTTATGATCATGTACGAGTACTACAGTTGCATTGCCCTCTTAAGCTGTGATTATTTACAAAATTATGTCTGTTTTAGTGGGCTTTTTTTTGTTTTGTGCAACAGAAAAATATCAGCTGGGGAAAATCTGACATGTGAAGCTGCAGAGGTTTTCTGCTGGTGCGGTCCTGGGCATGGGAAGAGAGGGAGTCTTTCTGGAGCAGCTCACTCAGAAATGCAGTGGTGCCCATGTGGGATGGGTTGGGTTTTATTCTTCCACTCCCTTTTTCTCCCCCTCTGTTAACTACACTGACCATGTTATAGACAACTTCCTTGGGCTGAATGCACTCTGTGGCAGCTGCTGGTTGAAATAGAGGAGTGCCAACAGGCACCTCATTATTGGAAATAGAATGAGGAGCACACATAAACAGCACTTGTTTGGGTGTAAGAAATTGGCTCCTCTTTTGGCAGCATTTTCTGTGGTTATTGTTCAGTTTGTTGCTTTGATTTGAAGTATGTTATATAATTGATAAAAGAGTACAACCTGCTCTGCTTTTGTGAGTATTTGAGTTAAAATATTCAAGATAAACTGCTGAGATCCACCTTGTGCTCCCTTGATTACATCAGACTGTAGGGGCCATTTGGCCACAAAACCTGTCCTTCCAGTAATGTGACAGTCACAACTGTGCTTCTCTACTAGCCAGAGATCTGGCTTTTCCTCTGACCAGAAAAGGACTTTTTAAATATGATAATTTTTTTTTTCATGAAGGCGTAAAACCCATCAGATTAATTTATGTGAAATGTGTAGAAAACCTGTAACTTCCTTCTGCTGTAAGAATTCTGTTATAACATCAAAAAAATCCCTGAACTGGGGAGAAAGAAAAAAAAGAAGGTTCAGTCATGCACTGTGTTTTTGAGCCTTTGATAACTTAAATGGTGGGCAGGTGGAGTTGCACTGACTCATGGGCTTAGGTGACCTACATTTACCTAGCTCTGATCTTTCTCCAGGCACTATGGAGATGTGCTCATGTTCTAGTTTTGAGCTGCAGGCTAATGATAAAGGACTGGCAGCTTCACTGAGAGTTTGCTTGTTATTTGTTGCATTTTCAGCTATTAAAAGTTTTAATATGCAACTGCTCCACCTTTAAGTGTGGCTCAGTTTGAATACATTTGTGTTTATAAAAGTCAGCTTTATTTTTTTGTAAAGAGGGTATATTGATATATGCTTTGCCTAAAATATTATTTAGGCTGTGGTACAACTGTAAATACATGGCCAGTGGTTTTCATAGCTCCTGGTTATGGGATGCTGGTTGCAAATTCATAATCTAAAAAAAGCCCAAACAGCAAATCTGCTTTTCAGTTTCACAATTTTCTCTATGCTTTTTAAAGCATTTTAGTTGTAAGTTTCTTGAGATGTGTTAGTTTGTAAAACCTTGTCTCCAGTGATGTAATCACCTGTGTATTAAGACTTGATGAATTTCAGCTCAGAGGAAAGGACAACCTTTGGGAAGGCTGCTTTTTCCTGCATTTTCCATGAAAAAGCTGATAAGCCTTTAGAAATTGGGAGAGAAGTGAAGAGTGAGGAAGCAATGCCGTGTTTGCTGCAGGGATGACTAATGGGAGAGTGTTTTCTCTGCTAATAAAACCCAAGTGCAGTCATATGCATGTGGCCTTTTTTCCTTGCCAGAAAACACACTTGTGTCTGAATGCTTCCTTTTCCTGCTCTACTCCAGCCTATCCCAGAGCTGTAAGAGTAATTCCACTTTGTAGGAGTAACTTGGTGGGCAAGATTATATATATAGTATATATAAGTATAGCTTAGGGTATACATCAGCTATTTCATCATTTCAGTTCAAACATGAACTAGTTTGACTTGTTCGACCTTCTGCTCAGACATTTAGTGGTGGCAAGGAATAATCCAGCTATAAAAGCTGTATTTTTAACTCCTTTATGGAAAAGCAGTTGAAGTGGGAGTATTTGCAGCTTTAACTAATTTGACTGAAGATCTGAAGCTGTTGGGTGGTAGATAAAAGCCACGTTAATGCTTTCTGAAGGCCAAAGTTGACACTTCATTTTCCTGGCTTTCTTGTAGCACAGGTGATCCCAGGATGATGATGCAGCAGCAGTGCTATTTCTGCCTTTTTTTCTAGGACAAGCAGCTGTGGAGCACGTACTCATCCTCCTTTTATTCCTGCAGGACAGCGTTCGTGCTGCCAGACAGGAACACCAGTGGAGATTTCATTGCAGGCAGTGGGGTAACATTAGCATTTGTTTTTTAGGTGGTTAGGGGGAGCACAGCAAAAACCAGTCAGTGTGGGGAGAGCTTGCAGGTCAGGTATTTTAACCCTTTGGGGTCTTTTCCCCCATTCTTGAAATTAGTTCTGTTGCTGCTGCTTTTATCTGCAGAGTTAAGATGCTGCTTAGTCATCAGAGTTATTACACAAATATACAAGTACTTTTGCTTTCATTCCTGAGAGGTAGAAAACAAATCTCATTGGATAGATTTGTTTGGTTAATACATTTTATGTAATTTTTGTTAAAATCTAGCTGCAGATAATATCTTGAAGATGTAAAGGGGATGTTATTGATTAAATGATCTGTTCCAAGTGCTGTAGAATCTCCTGGAGTGCAGCTGGATGTTACACACTGCTGCAATCACATTGCAGAGATTAAGTTAGAAACTGATTCCAGTTTTGTTGTGACTGGAAGCACCAGCGGCTGACAGTCAGCAGGATTTGGGATTTGCTCTAAGGAAGGTGTTTAACATGGGTATTTTTCTAAAGAGAATTACTGTTGAGAGGCAGGGATTCAATATAAGGAGCTTGATTCCTTGCAGCATGTCAGACTGAACATGGAAGTTAGTGACAGAGGCTGAGGAGTGAGCTGGAAACACTATTCCAGCTTTAATAGTCTCATCCATTCAATATTTCTGACTAAATGTTTTTCAGAAGTGCTACATTTTAAAGAATAGTCTCATCTGCAGAGTGTTTGTGTAATATTTTAGTATTAAAATTTTAACTTTGAGAAGAGTGTCAATATGCAGCTCTTTTTTCATCCTCACTTCAGTCTCACGGGAAGCAGTTCAGAACTACATTTTAACTGGTTCTTTAACTGGTTAGTTTTAAGATTTTAGTTATGTGGTTTTTTTTTTTTTTTTTGTAGTCCCAAGAGTGTTTTTGCATTCAATGCCCAAACTTTATTGCAAAATCTTGGTAAGTGGAAATATGGTGAATAAGTTAAATCTGAAGCACTGGAACACCCATATCACCAGCAGCTTCATGAGACAAGATGTCATTTTAGAATGGCATAAAGTATGTTTAATTTTGCAGTTTTTTCTTGAATTGATGTGCTGGTTGCTGTTTGTGTCAGTATCTGAAGGGAAAGATTTTTGTTATGTCCTCATTTTTAAGGTTTATTCAAGTATTGTTAGTTTTATTTTCATCCTTGGTCTCATACATGTGACATCTGCAAGAAGACATTCACATTTGAAAACTCCCAGAAGTTCAGAACTTGTGTGTGTTGAAACCAGGCTGGAAAGCAGCCCTTGTGAATAATTGTCTCCTTAAAGTGATTGGTTATGGAACCTCAGTATGAAAAATACTGGATGGGAATTACATAAATAAATACTTGATTGTGCAGTGTAAGCAAGGCATTCGATTATGTTGGTGTATGCTTGCTCACATTAGTGAAATCGTGGTAATTTTAGTATGTTGGTTAACACTCTACCTCTCTGGTAAATGGTCAGGTTGGGTTTCTGCTGAGAATTGCAGAATGGAGTTGATCCATCAGTATGTTTTGGGTTTGGAGGTGTTTTTCCATCCCAAAGCAGAAGTTTGGTAGCCCTGATGAGGAAGTGGAAAGGTAGCAGAGGTAGAGCTGTCCTGTGTCTCCCCTCTTTCCAACAAAGCCTCATTCTTCCCCACACCCCTGCCTCCCCCCAGAGGAGGCTGTTATTTCCCATCTGGTTTTTATACAGTTGCAAGTGGAAGGTCATTGGGATCTGTTTGATACTGTGGTGATGCTGCTTTTAATGTGTGCCAGAAATGAAACTCCCCAGGCTGAGGTGTCCTAAGGGACCCTTGAGCATGGTCAGTGATGGCTCTGCAGAGTGAAATCCTCCAGGGAGCAGAGGGGGAGGAGTGAAGTTCGTGCTCCCCAAAACACCAGAGGGTTCCTCCCAGGAGCCAGGACAGACAGACAGCTCTTAGAGAGGCTGGGGAGAGGCTTGGAGAAGGAGAGGGAGGGCAGATGGGGCTGAATCCTCTTAGGGATTAGGTATCTTTAAAAGTGAGTCTGGGGTATCGTTGCATTTGGAAATTTTCAGAACTTTCTCCCAGTGTTCACTTTAGATTTTTTCCCACATTCAGTTTTGGTGTGGCACTGGGTCTCCTCAGCTTTATCTGTGCTCTCCTGTGAGTGAGCACTGACACCACTGACTGCTGTTTAATGTGCTTTTCAAGCAGCTGCATTTTTGTCTGGGGCTGTAAATCAAAATCAGTTTCTGAAATCAGCAATTTAATTTTAAATTTGTTGAAGAAATCTTGATTTTTGAATTTATTTTTAATTTTGTCTTAAGATGAAATTTGCGTGGAGCTCTTAATTAAACCTCAACTTTTCACAGGTAACATTTTTTAATATTTTGGGTTTGTATGTTGCCAGATGCCCCGAGTTTGTGTGTGAGTGATGGGAGCAGGCCTGGCTGTGGCTGCTGGGCCAGGTGAGCTCTGTGCTCACGTGCAGTGCCCGACCTTCACTCAGGGCTCTGCAGTTGGTGCAGGTGAGAGGCCCTTGCTGCCCTGGCACAGCAGTGATGGAGCAGGACAAGCAGCTTATGAGCACAGCACAATCTCTCACCTGCTCCAGGGCTGACCCTGAGCTGTCTGTGTCTGACTCCCACTTTTCCTTGGAGCTTGTGAAGCCCTTCTGTAATCCCTGGTTGGGACCTTGAAGTGTTGTGACGTGCAGATCAGAGATTGGGACAGCATGGGGCAGGTTAGCTGGGCATTAAAGGCACCAGGTTGATGGAGTTGTAATGGGTGTGTGTTTCTTACACACTTGAAAATACTAAAATTGGGGTTGAAATCATCTGAAATAAGTTTGGCCAAGCATTAGCACGTGCTGATGTATCTCTGCCATGTGTTAAAATGTTATTTATAGAGTGGGGGAGAAATTAATGCTTGTTGTGAGTAGCTTGGTAAGCTGTGTAAATAATTTAATTAAATATTTGATGTTCCAAGCATTAGATTTTATTTGTCAGTTTGGAAAAGAAGGCAACTTTGAGAATTTTGAGGTTAGGTGGAACAATTTTGAGAGTGCAAACAAGCCAGGACCCCAAAAGCTTATGCTGATAATGAGATTATTCTTGTAAGGGTGTGCTACTTTTAATAGGACCTTAGTCTGCTCTTGCTTAAAATTTCTTATTGCTTGGGCATTTAAGGTGCAGGAAAACCTTCTAAATTTGAATTAATGGTGCAAGGTAACTACTGTAGCTATGCTGATGCTGTTTTAGAGCTAGACAAGTATTTTCTCACACAGGTAACTTGTAGTGTGGCAGCTACACTGATTCCTTGGCATGGATGGACAGCAGACAGGGAGTTAGTGCTTTTCAAATTGCTTAAAATACATTTCCCCCACCTCTGCATCCTGTCTTTTTTTGGTAAGGATTATTATACTTGCCAAGGGATGTGAAATCACAGTTTTTTCACTCAAGTGCGTTGTTGTGTCTCGAAAAGGGTAGAAAATTCTGCCCAGCTTGCAGAAGTTATTTCTGGGGAGATGAGGCTGGCTGGAAGCAGAGGAGTTTGGTTAAACTGGGCAGGTTTTGTGTCATCAGTCCTACAGCCTTAAGTTTATTTTGAAACATTATTCTCTCAATTATCATGCAGAGATCTTTTAACTAATGACTTAATGCTGGTATAAAGCATTGGTAAATAAAAACAAATCAAATTCTGTTTATTTCAAGCCCAAATAGGATGGGTTTTTTGAGCTTTAGTCTGACCAGGATGAAATGTTGGTAAATATTTTAAGTCCTGTTTTAAATTATGCAGGAAGAGTTGCAGAGACACACATTTCTCTGTATGAATACACCATTAAAACAGTTCATTAATATAATATTAATGATCACTTTGTTCAACTTTTGTCTTGTGTTTCCTCATTAAAAAAGAAGCTCAGAAAGAAGTACCAGGCCTGTGATACTTTCCTTAAAAATGTTGGTTGAAATGACTGTATTATATTATTAGATGGAGAAATTAGGGTTGGATTTATATAACTTTTAATAAACTACACTTGAGATAATAGTTTTGTTCTGTTGCAGACAGCATCAAAAATACCTCCTAAAACATAATTTTACTGATGAGTCAGCAAGTGATTTTCTTAGGTTTGTTTCTGGAATATGATAAATTCTAGTTCATATGTTGCTGAATAAAATGCCTTGGTTGTATTGAAAGTAGAAACCAAGCCTTAATCTGTGCCAGGACCTGTGAAGCCACTCGGGTACAATTTTGGGATCTGTTGGGTTTGGCTGTTGGAGTCTCCCTTGGTGGGCAGCAGTTGGCTGAGGGAAGAGTTTTTGAAGCATTAAATGTTTAACTGTTCTTCACCCTTTGAATCACAGATGTTCCAGTTTGTTTTGACTGTTAGAGTTGTTTGTAGTCTAAACCCGATTACATTGCTAGTTTTTTAAAAACCCTGAAGGCCATTAAAATGGGCACACTCTGCCACATGTAAAAGTGATGTGTGTATAAATCACTTTTTGTGTAAGTGAACGATGGTTTGTAATTGCTGTGGAATTTGGCTTTCAGTTAAGCTTTGAAATTTATGAATGTAGATGGCTGTGAGTCGTGTAAACAGCAAGTTCCATTGGAATAAATCACCTAAAGTCTGGGAAAAATCCTGTGATTGTGCTATTGTGTGTGCAGTGTGTGGCAGCAGCCTGCACTTCAGAAGAGATGATTTCCCAGATTTTAGGAATTCTTTTCTCTGGCTCAGCTCCCACTCTGGTTTGTTGTGTCTCAATACAGCCAAGCTAAGGATTTACCATGAGCAAGACTGGACATTGCTGAAAAAACTTTTCTGGTGGGAGGGTGGAGGAGAGCAAAGAATTGTCCAGAGTGACCCTGGGAGAACAGGGAGATAAATGGGAGTGGGGGCTGTGTTGTGCTGGGCCAGACTGACCTGCTTTTATCCACATGCCAAGAGCAGTGTTTTTCAGCCCTCTTTGTCTGTTTTCTCAGTTTATTCAGCTCCTTGTTTAACTTCTCTGTCCTAATATCTCTGTCCTGAGTGTTTGGGTGCTGCTCAGTCAATTACAGCTGGAGGTGGAAATTGATAGAAACTTCCAGGCACTGTGAAATGCCAATAGCTCCAGCCTTTTTATTGGGAATCTTTTATTTTCTGTAAATTCAGTTTCTCATTTTAGTGTAATTTTCTTTGTGGTCTTGTTAGGCAGTTTTCTTCAGAGAATATCTAGATGTAAAATATCTGAAAAGCTGCAGGAATGTTGGGGAAAGATGTTTTATCTGAGGTTTGTTGTGAAGAGTTTCAGGCACAGATAATTGATGATTTTTGTGTATTTTCCTACACCTGAGCAGTTTCAGTTCTTTGTGCCCTCAGTACATGTAGTCTTGTGTAACTCCTGGAGAAGTAATTCCTGTTTTTTTTCCTTTTGTGAGGAGTGGGTTTAGAAGGCAAACCAGCCTTTGCCTGGGGCTTGTATGAGCTGATGCAACTCCTCACCCCACAGGATGGTTTTAAACTGGTCACAGGGTGAGGAGCAGTTTGTGATCACCTCCAGGGGGAATTTGAAGGAAAATCCTTTGTTTACAGTTTCAGAGCTTAAAGTTCTTTGCTAAAGATGTAGAAAGGAACCAAGATGGGAGTTGGGATGCAAGGTGGAGTTTCTGATTCCCAGGGTCTTTTTGAATTCTAGTATTCTAATGGACTTTAATTTCAATTTATTAATTGTATTGAATATAAACACTTCTTTAACAAAGATCCTTCTCTTTTATTTTTAGTATATTTTTGGGGAGTTCAGCCCTGATGAATTTAATCAGTTCTTTGTGACTCCACGATGCTCTGTTGAGGTAAGATCTACTTTAAACTTGTTTTAGAAATAACATTTGAAAGCTCCATCTCTTTGTGTGAATTTGAAATACAACAACACAAATATTTATCATTCACTTGGCTTTCTAATTGACAAACTGAAAATTTTATTCAGTAGTCTTCTTTCCAGGTATGTGGATATTAAGTCAATTTTTAGATGTAAATTAATGATTCTACCTTTTGCTTGGCATCTTTCAGAGCTGGACCTGTCCCAGCAGAGTTCTTGGGTGCAAGGTGAGCTGCTAAGTCTTGGCAGCCTTTGGAAGCCCAGGCATTGTTAATATTTCTGGCTGGGTGGAGCACTGCTGACCCTCAGAGCTGTGCTCACAGGGAAGGCTGTGTGTGAGGTCTGAGCAGTTCATCAATAATGAACTAATTAGTGACAGAGAGAACCACAGAGTGGGAACAGTTGTCTTTGTGTGTTGGATTCATTACATACTCAGTACATGGTATTGTAGGCTCTTATTCTCTAGTTCCTGGTAGTGAATGATGAAACCATTTTCCTTCATAGGGAAAAGTTTTATCCCATTGTCCTCATCCCCAGACCTCAAAAATAATTTTCC
Organism: Alethe castanea; assembly: GCA_024734035.1. Lineage (NCBI taxonomy): Eukaryota > Metazoa > Chordata > Aves > Passeriformes > Muscicapidae > Alethe > Alethe castanea. The sequence goes on from JANRGV010000008.1 coordinate 17,213,330, forward strand.
TCTGGGTCAATTTCCATGTATTTCCTCCAGACATTTCCATTCAAACGTTTCAGTCATGCTTCCATCCTGCCCTCTTAACATAAAGGAAACGAACACTCGAGCTGCAGATGGGGAAATCCTTTTGTCACAGTTTACAAACCATTGTTAATGTGACTTAGTTTCCTGTCGTTTAATTTTCCAAGGATAATTAGTGTAATCAACTGCTGAACAATGAAAGGGCACGAAGGGAATAATGGGGTGGGGAGTGAGGGAAGTGCAGAAAGGAAAAAGAGCATTTCTTCTTTTTTGGGGGAAGAGCTGTGTCTCTGGTTGTGGGAAGCAGAAGAGATCTTTAGGTGATCTTGCTGTTCCCCCACCAGAAACACAGCCACAGCAGTGGGGCATTTTCATCCCTGTAGTGTCACCTGAAGTGCCCCTATCAGCTGTTCCAGTGATGAAAATGTCATATCTTGTGTAAAGCTGTTTTCAAAGTATGAACCTGCAGCACAAGAAGCAGTGTGAGTTCATTTTCTCAGTGTACCACTTCTTGGTTAGCTGCCAAAATAAAGAGCTGTTGAACAATGTTCCTTAAGTTTGTCCTTGATCTGGTTCAGTTCAATGTTTTAATTACCTGGGTGATGAAATAAAAATGATGCTTATTAGTTTTATACTAATTGGTGTAAAAAATTGGTCAGCAAAAGGCAGGGTGAAATTCAAGAAGGACAAGGCAGTGATAAAGCTGCAGTGATGTTTGACACACACGTGTGCTGCTGTCCTCTGGGGTGCCTTAACCACAGACCCAAGGGGGACTCTGGCAAGGGAGTAGTTAAAGCTAAAGGGAAACATGGGTTGGATATTAGGAAGAAGTTTTTTTTATGAAAAGAGTGATCAAGTGCTGGAATTGTCTGCCCAGGAAGGTGGTGGAGTCACCATCCCTGGATGTGTTTAAGAAAAGATTGGATGTGGCATTGTGTGCCGTGGTTTAGTTGAAGTGTTAGGGCTGAGGCTGATCTTGAGGGTCTCTTCCCACCTCATGATTGTGTGTGGTTCTGTTGTCTAAAATGTCCCTTTAACATGTGACATTTTTGACACACATTCTGTCTCATACCTGTTGGCTGGGATGGTTCACATGACCCAATTGTATGGAACAAGTCAGCTTTGCAGAAGTGCTGTTGATTAATCAGATATGTTGGGGACCAAGAGGCTGACTATTTTTTAAAAAATCTCCATATTCTCTAAAGGTCTTTGCTTTGGATAAAAACAAAAATTGCAAGGTTTACCGTAAACAGTTTGTTGTATACATTGAGTGATTTTTTTAGCTCTAACTAAAATTATATTCAACCCGTGTTCAAAACTAATATGGAGCTTGACCCACTGATTCTCATTTTTGACTTGAAAAGATGATATGTTAAGATGTATTGAGGTTCATAAATGGATATGCAGCATGTGTTCTCTAATATACTTTTGCAATGGAATTTCAGGAATATTTTTCTTACAGTTTCTGCTGCACTGGTGTCTGTAGTGCATTAAAAAGGCAACATGTGAGTAGCTTCAGGGAATTGGAAACTTCAGTGAAAGAATCTTTTATTTGTTTGGAGTTACTATTTAGAATAGCAGTGTAAAGCTGCACTGTCCCCTCAGTGTTGTATCTCCCACTGCAGAACCAGTTCTCCAGGGGCTGCTGGAATGCAGTGTGGCAATTCTGCCACAATTCTGCCACTTCTGCAGGCACAGGAGGAGCTTTCAGCTGCTCAGGAGGTTTAGGGGCAGGTCAGGGGTTAGAAATTGCCCACCTGTGGTTGCACCATAGCAAGGGTTCTGTCAACCCTGAGTCCATAAAACGTTGCCAGTGTTTATACAAGATGGATTTACAAACCCTGTGCTGTTATGCTTAGGCTGATCAAGAATCCACCTTAGCTGACACATTTCAAGGGCCACACTGGAGCAGGCTGAGAGTCAAAAGGTTTAGGTGTGATTGTTGGCTGTGCAGAAGTTTGTTTCATCCTTTGCCAATTTGATCTATCTTCAGCTTTTGTCCAAAAAGAGGATATGTGCCTCATCCTAAAATGAGTTGATGGAGAAAGATGCAGATGCTGGGAGGTGAATTGCTTGAGAGGTTGGTGAGCCTGTAGTGTGTAACCAAGATAATCTTTATCTTTCAGTACTTGGGTAATCTGCAAGGACGCCTGAAGCTGCAGTGTGGGATTTGATAAATATAGAAACATGAGTTCAAGGCATCCTCTCTGAAAATCAAATCTCAATTATGATGTTATTTTTAAAGGATTCGGATGTTTCATATAAAACTGATATGAAATGTTCATAGATTTGCTTTGCCTTTAAATAAGTTTCATTTCTTTTTTGTACAGCTCCCCCCATACAATGAAACAGTTTCATGTGGTATTAAATCCACAGGTAAGTTTTCATGATGGTAAGAAATCAATATTTTTTTTAAAACTTCAAGGTTTTGACACTTTCCTGAGATTTACTGTAATCTCTCTTTAACTACAGTTGTTAGAACTTGCTCAGCACCTACAAAGGCATATATTAGGCAGGTTCATTTTTAAAACTTTACTGAATGGTATCTGTGAGAGCTTTTGAAAATCCTGCGTTGAACTTCAGCTAATTACAGTGGGCATCTTATTCCTCCCTCATTGTGCTACCCTACAGAGTCCTGTGGAAACTCTGTAGGATGTAGCTGTGAAAATGAGGGGGGCTGAAGAGCCAGAGCATGAGTATTTTCTAACAGTTACAGCAGGGCTGCTCTGCAAGCAGTGCTCTGTTCTGTGCTTCCTCTGACTCTTGGTTCTGCCTGGCTTGGCTGTTTTTCTGGAGAATCCTGGTTTGGTTTTTTTTTTTTTTTTTTTTTTTTATCTCTAGATGAAAGTGTGACTTGATGTAAAAATAAATTACAGAATTCCCCTTTTAAAGTTGTAACACACTCACAGGTCTCCTCTGCCTCAACCTATACAACCCATACCTCATACAGCCTGACTGTAGTTCAGAGTTGCAAGAAGTGGACAGGTAGGTAGGAGCTGCCCTGGGAACCTCACTCTGAATTGTTTTAACCAAACTTCCCCAGTATTTTAAGCAGCAGGTAAATTAGTTTTTGTTTTCCTCCCTGAACCATAGGAGAGCAAGAAAGCTGGGATTCAGACAGATGTATGTGAAAATGGCTCCAGATCTCCTTACAAAATCATGGAAGTATCTGACTGAACATTTCTCAAAAGTGCTCAGAAAAGGACCAAACTACACATTAGTGTTTAAGGACACTGATCATTGTGCTTAGAGACTTTAGCCTTGCTTTTGAAGACAAACAAGACAGGCAGTCAGACAGAAGAACCACAGGTCTCGTTTGAGAGCAGATCAGCAGCACTTCTGACAATTCAGGGGTTTTATTTAGTGCAGGACCAGTTTTAGGACCCTGAGTAATTTTAAATAGGAGTTAGAAAGGTTCTTTAAAAAGACCATATGGTGTGAATTGTCTGTTGGTGACAGGGGCATCCAGTCATTTATTGCTTTGTCTAACTGGGTTTAAGTTTTGTTCTTTCAGACTGAGATTTTAATGTTCACAAGCCATACAGAAAGATGGTTTGTACAAATGTCTTTCAGATCATTCCTAGACCTTGAGAGAACCCCTCCCAGCCCTGAGATTAGGTAATGACAGCAAATTAGGTTTGGCTTGAAAAATGTCTTTAACAAGCTTCCACTGTACTGTGCATGCACATTATCACTGTGATGGCTGCATAGGAAGCTGTGCAACCTAAACTGGAATGCTTGGTTGTGCAGAGTATTTATATTTATGTATGATGACACACACTTACCATGTTGCCATTCCCCACAGTCTTCATTTTTTTCTGTGCTTATCTTCAGTGTTTAACTTTATTATAGAATCAGAGTATCTTTTAATACCTACTAGGAGTAATCAAATCTTGGCTTAAGCTCTAATCTGCAGAACTCTGTTCACACTAATTAGTGCTGTGCATTCACAGATTTTGGGGTTGTACACAGACTGTCCTTGGAGCATCTGTTGGTGCTTGTTTCAATATGTGTGCCATGTTGTTCATGGCACAGAGATCTGTTTCAGTCCATTCAGACATAGAGCTGTGAACTAGATTGAAACAAAGATGCCCTGAAGCAAAGTGGGAAGTCAAAACAAGTAAGAAAAAAAATTACCTCTTATTTTTCTCAAATGAACTTGACACAATCTTACAGCAAATGAGCTTCTGCCAGTCATTCCCTAGACTAACTGTACAATAGCTACTGGTATTTATTATTCTAATCCTGCTGTAAGGTGCAAAGATTAATTGCTCAGCTGTAACTTCCTAATTTGTGTCTTAAATGCAACAACATCAGTTACACTCTTGGCAAGGTTTTAGCCTCTGATGTTCATTGTGCCATAACTGTGAGGGATGTGTTCTGTTTTCTGCTCCCCACTAGCCCTGAGAGGGCTCTTGTGAATAAATTGATAAATTCACCAAAACTAGAAGGAAATGCTCCCTTAGATGATTTTTGCCAGGTTAGCTTTGGCTCACACCAGTGCTGGGAGCTTGCTGGGGAGCAGGAGCAGGACAGGGTGCAGAGGTGACAAATTTAACCTTGGGCTCTGCTAGACTTGACTCGCCCATGGAGGGAAACACATTCTTTGTTTTGAAGCAATTACTGTTTTTTTTTTTTAACTTGGATTTTGGAAAAGAAGAAGTCCTGGATTATTTGAACTGGTAAGGAGTTGAAATCTGCCCAGTAATTCATTTGTATCAAGGTTGGAGGAATGTTGGGTGTTACCAACTGTTGCCTGTGCTTTGTGCTGTTTAACAAAGGGTAGAAAGAAGCAGCTCTTGGCTCATGCTCGAGGAGTCACTTCATAAACAGATAAGCTAGGAATGGTTTTATTGTGGATTTATATCCCTTAAATCCCCCAAAACTTTGTGTGCAAATGAAGCAGAGGCTGCCCCTGGAACAGGAGGTGCTGCCTGAGTTCTCCCAGCCCTTCCCTCTCCAGTGCAGACCAGGCACAGCTTTCCCCCTCCCTGGCTCCAGGCTGCTGATTTTTTCAAAAAGAAACTTCAGCCCTCTCTTCTGGGTGATGATGGCTCATCAGTGATTGCAGAAGTGCTTGGTGAATGGCAGACAGAGTGTTAAAATGCTTTCTCACAATGAGAGGGGAAAAAATTAAATTGAAATTCGCTTTCTTCCTAAGATGATTTAGAGAAACCAGATGTGCATGGAATTTTTACCCTTTTTTTTTATTTTTTTAAAATCTCCTTTAGTCTGACTGGCAGCAAGATTGAAGTTGGTATGTGACATGTTTGCTTCTCATTTAGTTAGGTTAATAGATCAAAGCAGAAAAGCAATTAACATCTTTATAATTTGTTCATTAAATCATACTATGTTGGTATTGCATGGATAAGTCAGACCTCAAAGAATATTGGATATTTGTTAAACATTTGATATTAAAAATTGATATCAATTTGATATCTTCATTTGATATTAAAAAATGCAGATTCTTGTACCTTTCACATTTTTAAAGCTAAATTATTTGTTATCAGATTTTTGTAGAAAATATCCAGAATTGCAAAGCTTCTATATTGAGAGTTATATGCAAACATTCCCTATTACATTGTTTTCCCACAGGATTATTTCATAGGTGTGTGAATTACTTATTTTCTGGGAACTTTTGATTGCTTTTTGTTGTGTTTAAAAAAAATCCACCTCATTTTTAGTGAGTCTGTGATGTACTTGAAAATATGTATTTGTTGACATGTCATGCATAATGTGAGTTGCACAAAATCTTAAAAGTTTAGTGCTGTATCCACTTAATTCCTTTGGAACTAATATCTTGTGCTGTTTGGTTTTGTAGTAAGTCTTAAAAATTGGAAATGTGTGGTTTAGCCCCCATTGTTGAGGAAACACAAAATATTAAAATGTAATTTCTTTGAAACAGTAACAAACATATCATAAAGACCGGCAGAGCTGTAAAATGTCAGCTTACCTTCAAAATTCCTGAAACTGTTTCATTAATTTTGTATCTTTACTCCATAGTTACGGAAATTGTTGTAGCTGGAGTATTCAGTGTTACCAGTTAGCACACATACTTTATAACAATAAATAAATTCCAGGAAATTGCAGAACTTGGTGACTGAAAATATTTTGTGATACTGCAGCCTGTCATAAGAGTAGTTCTTAGTGTTTCTTTAGTTCCAGGGCAAATAAATAAATCAATAAAACAAAAAAACCTGTTCATAAGTTTTCAGTACAACTCCTGTGTACAAGTTGAATCCTGATTTATGTTGAGGAATGTGTTGTATTTCGTGTCATAAAATCCTGGACTCAGATATATCATTACTCTCACATAGTAATAAATTCAATTGTGATGAAATTGAGGAAGTTATCAATGAACCTAAAGTCTCAAAAGCTTTAATTGCAGTGTTCCATGCAATTAATAAATATATTTTTCAGTTAGTAAGGAATATGGTAAATGCTTGATTATGATAAATCACACCAGGAGAACCAAACCCAGCACCTCAAAAAGCAAACCTCTCATATGGGAAAGTTAAAAAGGCAAAGACTTGGATTTTGTAATTGTCAGTTGAACAGACTGGCTGGAAAAGAGCGTGGAATTAAGTATTATACTGTATTTTATAGGCAATTATCCAGTAATTAATTAAATGCGGATTATTCCTATAGACATTGGACTTTAATAGTTTTTCTTAAGAGGTGGATTTAATAGGGGTTATGTGCAGGAGCTGTGCAGTGATTTGGAAATTACATAACTCTGGTTAACAAAATCTGAATTATGCTCTGCTATCTTTAAGAAAATGATCTTTTGAAAGTTGTCATGGTTGAGAATGCGAATTCCTTTTGTTTGGGGGAACGTTGTTTTTTGAGTTACGGGAAAATAGGAGAGTGTTTTTCTTGCTTTTGTAGCTTTTTCATTCAGTGTGGTTCTCTAACTGAGATTTGCTTTCTCTTGTCCAGGGGAAGAGTATCAGAGAATTGAATTTGGTGTTAATGAAGTTATTGAGACTCAGTCATCTGTCCTAAATAACACCGACTACAGTATTTCGAGTACTCTGAATCCTCAGGCTCCAGAATTCATTCTCAGCTGTGCACCTGCTCAGAAAACCCCAGACGATGCTCTCAGCGACACCAACTACAACTCCATTGACTGCCAGTTCAGTGACCCCACCCTGGCTCTGGACAGCGGCTCCAACGCTGAAAACGACGGCTTGGCTGGAGGCCTTGGGCAGAGGGAGCGGAAAAAGAAGAAGAAAAGACCGCCTGGATACTACAGTTACCTGGAAGATGTCCCCGACGGCGTGGCGGCCCCGGAGGCGCTGGTGAACGGGCACGCCTCGGCCGCGGGGCTCAGCCTGGGCGCGGAGGACGCGGAGCTGCCCGCGGACCTCCCCTCGCTGGCCACGCCCAGGACTTGCAGCAGCCCCGCCAGCTCCGTGGACTTGCCGGGCGGAGCTGCGTGTGCCGAGCCCGGCGCCGGCGGCAGGACTGCCGGGCAGCCCGAGGGGTGCCGCCTGCCGCACTCGGAACAGTTGTGCCTCCCCCCGGAGGCCGTCAGAGAGAGCCCCCTAAGGACAGCTCTTGTACAGGCTTACGCTGGTACTGATACTACTGAAACTCTGGGCGTCACTAATGGACAAACACTTGAATCCTCTGGTGAGGACACGGCTGCCAATGGGGTAGAATTGCACACTGTGGAAAGCACTGACTCAGACCAAGCTAAGCCTGAGGAAGCTTCACCTACTACTGAGGCAACGGTCCCGCTTGCAGGATCAGTCCCTGTTAATCAGCCTGCAAAATCGTGGGCTAGTCTTTTTCACAATTCCAAGCCCTCTGCTTCCACATCTGTGGTCTATGTTGAGACTAAGTATACCCCTCCTGCCACATCTCCTCTGGTCCCTGAAAAACAGGTTGAAGTCAAAGAGGGACCTGTTCCAGTTTCAGAGGATCCCGTAGCCATAAAGATTGCAGGTATAGTTAATACACAGAGTGGATGTTACACTGAAGGGTATTAACTCTGCTTGTAAGCAGGAGTGTGCAGTATTGATAGAGAACATTCCTCTGGTAATGAGCTGACTGTTCAAACACTGCATGAAGGATGTCATTTGAATGAGCCAGTTTGTATCCCCCTGGGTAAACATTCCAAGCAGGCGCTGCCATGTCATTATCGCAGATATGGGCAAACTATTGCTGCTTGTCAAACAACCTGTCAAACAGTCTGTGGAAGTGATCTGTGGTTTCAAATAGGCTGTGTGCTGTTATAAAAAGGAGAATATGTTAGGTCTGTTCAGAAAATGGTGTGTCACATTATCCGGTATTTACAATTTTGTAGTGTATGCCATTACAAGAAGAGTATTACTATATTTATACCAATGTAGCTGAAATTCCTGGGCACTAAACAGCAGTTGAAGTGTAATGGCTACATAGGTCTTGCTTCAGAAATTTCAATTCAGGAAATATCATATTCACTAAAATGCTTTTTGAGGGGTCTGTCCTTCCAATGTAACCATTATAAACAGTATTGCTTTATCCATAACCAATACTAGCTGTTCCCAGTTCAAGAATAACCCTAAGGAGCTGTCCAGGGGGAACATCAGGACAGGGAATGAGTGATACAAAAGCTTTCACTCTTGGTCCTGTCATATTTGTGGTCCTAATGGGAAATGATAGAAACTGCAGGAGGTTGGTTGTGCAGATCCAGCCAGAAAGGTGAAGTTCTCCCAGCTTGGGTGCATTTTGTGTCACTGACTCATGAGTGGTGGAACCAAAGTAATTATTGTAAATCTGTGAAGTGGTCCATGTGTGAGAAGGCTTTGTGCAGAGTCCTGCTGTTCCTGCTACAAGCTATTTTACAGGTTTTGAATGAGACAGCTTCAAATCAGATTTCCACTCTGCACAGAAGCTGGCCTGGAGATGATGTTCAGAGTGCCCAGAATTGTGTGCTGCCTCTCCTCCCCTCCTTACTCAGCAATGGTTTCATTACTCAGAATTGTCTTTTGAGAGAAAAGCTGTCAGAATAATTTATATTTCAGTGCATTTTCCACTTAGGTGCCATGAACACTGTATTAAAACAATATCTATATATAAAAGCAGGTGATGACAGTCTGTATGAACCCATATAGAGAATGTTGTCTTAAAATCTCAAGCTATCATTTGGTAATGATTTTAACTTACCACTGTTTTGTGGCCATCATAAAGCTGGGATTGCTTGCCATAAATGGAGAAGGTTTTTTATCTTGTCCAAGTTGTTCTAGACTTTCACTGTTTCTGTACTATTTTTTGCCACCAGGTGGGAGCAGAGCTTTTTAGTTTGTCTTCAGTGTAGTGAAACACAAGTGTAACTTTTATCCAGTGTTCTTCTGCACCTTCACTATTAGCTTGCTGTTTGGGCAGAGAAATAATCTGAGTATAGATAAAAGGAATTCATCTGCTGATTGTAGCTGATTTAGGCAGGAGTTACTGCTGCAATTCCTATAATTCAGATGTTGCTGATTTTGGTGTAAAGTGTTTACTTGAAGATCTGAATGCTGTGTGATCAGTGCTTTGCTCTGTGGAAAAAGGTGTTTTTCTTTATTCTCTTCATATGTACTTGAGTATTCTCTGTCCTGTTTGGAAAACAGGGACCTGAGTGCTTTGTTCATCCACCCACACTCAAAAAACCGTTACAAGAATTTCACTTCATGATTTCCAGACAGATCATTTGCTCCATTCTGTACATATTTAATTTCAAATCTCCTGCCTCGGTGATCATCACTGTGTGAGGGTCTGTGTGTTTGTCACGTGTGTTCCTTATTTTCCCTGTGGCTGAGTTGAGATCCTTCTGCTGGATTTGCTGGGAATTCAGCTGCTTCAGCTTGTGCCAATGGAAATGAATTTTTGACCACAAGTGTCATAAGGTGCTGGACACAGGTAAACTCTACACCTGAAGTATCTTGAGTGCAACAGGCAAAATTAACAAACCAAATTAACAAACAACTCAGTGTTGGAGTGCCAAGGTCCTTCTGCACAGTTTTTATTTAGAACAGGTGCTCAGCACACAAGAAGAGAAGTTGCTTTTCCAGGGACAAATTGTTGGTTTGTACTTGAATTTCAGCAGTTATTACAAGGGAGGTTAATGATTCACAGGCACCCTGAAGATAATTTAATGCTGCTTGATTCAACCTGCAGAGATCTGTGGTTCCTTTAGCCTCAAAGAAGTTACACAAGGTAAGGAGATGATCAGGGCTAGAAAATAAATAGAACAGACAAATTTCATGTTAATCTTGATGAGGAACAAATACTGAAGAGGTAATTTCAGCAAGTGTCCAATATGTATCTGCTGTGCAGGTGTTGCACTTGTGTGTTTAGAAAGGGACAAGTGTACTAATTATGCATCACAGCCTAATTTAGATGCCAGGACAATAATTTGAATAATTCATATCTAAGGGATAGTAAGGTTATTAATTACATTGGTAAAAAAATAAGACTCTGCTTATTTAAGGCTTTGCTTGTCACATTTCATAGTTGGTCCCCTACAATTATAACCTGATAATTAATATTGTCTTATATAATATTGGGAATAAGCTAAGGAAATACATAATTGGAAAAACATCAATTCTCTGAGTAGTCTTTTAACTGTTCTTGGTGATCTTAGGAAAAATTGTAGTGAGAGAATCTGTAACAATCTTCTGAGTCATGTTCTTTTGCAGTGTTTTCACTGTGGGTAATGGAGGTTACAGTGCCCATAAAATCTGTTTACAGCAGGCAGGATTTCAGATGAATTGAAGAACAGGAGCTTTTAAGATCTGACTAAATCTGGAATGGTTTTAAATTAGAAGGAAGGGAATCCAATAAATGCAAGTATGGAAGGCACCAGAACAGAAACCAAAAGCAAGTACAATGTGAAGAACTAACAGTAGAAGTGTTAGAGGAAAGGAACTGGAAGTTGTAGGGAATTGATAAGTGTCTTTAGTACAGCTGAGGAAGACAAATTTTTTCCCCCCCAGTGTGTGTTAATACCAACTTACATGGAAAACATGGAAAATAACTAGTACTGCTGTTGCTGTTGAGGACTTGATGCAATGGCAGTCTTTGGGCATTTCTTCTGAAGGATAATTTCATTGTGCAGCAGCAAGAGTGGAACTAAGATTTAAAAACCGTGTGGGCAAACACTGCAAATTCAGAGTTCATGTGTCTCAGATGTTATTGTTGGCATAACCGTGATTGTAAATCCCAATTTACAAAACAGATTCATAAAGAAGATGGTGATTCACGGTTCTGCCAAGACTAGTGATACAATGAAATTAATTCAGATTGTAAGAAAGGTGTTTCAGTGTTACATAGTAGGTATTTTTTTCTCATTTTAAAGCTAGGTAAATGCTAGAGCAAGGAGTTGTGGAGGCATCCAGGGTCCTGTGGGGTTTTATAAACTTCAGAAATACAGCCTTTTGTACATTCAAATTGCATTCTTACAGAAATGTTTTTGTTTCATGTCATCCAGCAGTGTTGTCCTGGGATTTTTTAATCACTGTCCGGATTTGAGGAAAGATCAGAGTAGCAGAGACAATATTCTCGAAATCAGGGCCTTAAGCCAGGTGTTCAGTTCCTAACTTGTAACCACCCTTATCTCTTCAGCCTGCACACCATATCCAGGGGTTCTCTTTCATTAAACTCTGGGCTTGCTTTATGTAGGAAATCACCTTGTTAAAAAACACTTGAGAGGTAATTGTAATAACAAAACCCAGTGAATGAACTTCAGGAAAATGCTTTCTGATTACCTACAGAATTATCTAAACATCATTTCACCAATCTGTACCCTCTGAAAGAAATGAGTTCTCTGGGTGATGGCATGAGCTTTCCAACAGGTTTTGAAATTTTTAAGGTTTTCTCACGGGTGTAAGTGTATTTTTCTTCTGATACACTTGTAAAAGTTCTTTTAGTTTCTGTGTGTTAGATGTAAGCTGGAAATGTGCTGTTGAATGGAATTGCTGTACACAAACCCAGGTCTTTGCTAAAAGAAGCAAAACTCTCAGGAATTGCACTGGAGCCTGCTCACAAAGCAGCTGTGTGACCACAAGAGGATGCTAAAGGTCCTCTTAATGTCTTTATTTAGCATGAGGCAAAAATGGGGAAGAAAAGAGTTAATGTAAAAATTTATTGATAGACACAAAAAATAGAAGCTTTTTCCGTTACTCTTATCCTTATTTTCAGCAATGATGAATTATGTTAACAGAAATATTGTGTGTGAACACTGTTCAAGTGTTGCTGCTCTAACAGTACATTCTGAAGCACTTTAGCAGTAATTTAATAGTGTGTTTTAGCCCTCAATAGAAAAGAATCTTCTTCTGCATCTGTGCTACATCATCTTCCGTTTTACATTTTTTACTGTCTGCTCTTTCAGGTCGCACAGGTTCTTTATGTAATAGACAATGAAACAAAACTTTTTTTTTTGTTGTCTATTTTGTTTACTTAGAACTGATGTTATCTGTAGAAAATACTATAGGGAAATAGCTTGGCAGTAGAAGGATGTGGATTTTGTTTGCAATTCTTCCACCTCCCCTGCTTATTTACAGCTGTGTACCTATATCGTGTTATTTTATCTTTTTAGTCCTATAGTGAACAGCTCCAGTTCTTTATAGGGTATAAGAGCTTTAGAGCCCCTCACATTTATTATAAAAATAAATAACCCCACTGGTTCACAATTGCTATATTTACTTGCAATTTGTTTTTTGTCTTGTATACACCTTACTTTGCAAGTTTAAAGTATGTGAGCTCTAATATTTTCTTCAAACAGTTCTTATTTAGGTATCTAAATAACAGCCCAGGATTCCTGGAAAAGCTCCCTTTGTTGCTCTTGGTTTCATAACTGGGACAAACTAACGTGCAGTGGTTTCTAAGCTTTAAACTTGGGCCATTGCTGAAGGTTTTGAAAGCAGGAAAGAGTAGGAATTCTGTTATGTAAGGCTGTTATCTTGTAGATTTTGGAAGTATTAAATAAAACAGCCTGTTCTGAAGAGCAGAGCACATCTGTCTGTGTTTGCACCGAGATGATTTTGTTGCAAGATAGTGGATGGTGAAACCTCTAGACTGAGACTGCTGCCTTGGCTTCATCCCTCTTCCAAGCAGAAAAATGTGGAAAATACTTCATAAATCTGCTGACAAGTGATTCCAGCTAATGGCATTTTATATCTGTGTATGTATCTATGTAGCAATATAAATAAAATACCTGCATTTAGGAAAACAAATCCAAATCAATAGGTCTTGTTTTGGAATGGCAGTGATCAGTTTTGTATCAGCATCTCCTGATCTGAATCCCAAGATGTCTTCGGTGGAGGAAAACCTCTGATCTGGAATGTGAAAAATTCAGTGTTTAAATGGAGTGGAAATCATTTGCTGACATATCTGGGGATCTTGTTCAGTGATTTGAATGACTGTGTAATGCTGCAGCAGATATTTGTTTGATGGCCACGAGAGTTTTGTTGATGCTCAATTTACTGTTTCTCATTCTGCAGAAATACTGGAAAATGTAAGACTAATACATAAACCAGTGTCTTTGCAACCCCGAGGGCTGATCAACAAAGGAAACTGGTGCTACATCAATGCTGTATCCTTCCCTGGGAAAAAAATAATGCTCTTAAGTTGATATTTGTGTATTATATCTGTCAGAGTTTTTCAGGATTGTTCTGGTAAGTATTTTATAAAAGTGTTTTGTTTTCCCAGATCCTGCTCCTGTGGTTAAAATGTTGAAGTGTAGCAGCCAGAAATCCAGAGGGATTTTGGATCATTGAACCTGGTGTGCAGGGTGCTCCTGCAGTCCTCTTTGGAGTTTGTTACCTGTGTCAGAATATTTCAGAACTGTAACTTCTCCTGACTGAAACCCTTGTAATTTCAAGCAGTGTTTCCCCATAACTCTGTACACCCATTTAAATACTTATTTCTTTTTTTCACTTGAAGTTAGTGATCTTACACTTGGGCTTTGTTTTGCAGTTTAAGTGGATCGTTTGGGTTTGTGCTGAGCAGATTGTCACTGTCATATCATCTAGGTAAAGAACATTTAATTTAAATTAATGCTACTACAGTCTTACATATGGAAGATGAGCTTGCTCTTAATGAATTGGAGTTGTATTCCCCTGCAAAAATAACTTTTACACTAAGGAACAGAAAGCACCTTCCCTCCATGCTATATTATGATATTAATAAAAATATTAATTAAGAAAATACCTCCCTTGTCAGCAAGGCTGACTGCAAATGACATTTGGGATACTTCTAGTGCTGATACTGCTAGTAAAAAATGGTAACACCAGTTTCAGGACTGATCATGGCAGATCCTAGTAAACTATTTCTAGGCCAATGACTGTGCTTTAAATAAAGCTTTTATTGTATATAGCCAGTTGTTCACTCCTTTGGTTTTATACACTGTACATCTTAGCTCCCTTTTTTCAGTCTTACAGTTTTACTTTGAAATTTATTATTCAGTTTTTGCACACTGTAGGGATCAAATTATTCTGTCTCTTCAGCTGTTGAGATTGATCCCTGATTTTGCCATTTCCCTTTCGCTCCAGTTTTTTAGTGCATTTCTTCTGTTCACTGCTCTCACCAAGTTGTGGTGTTTTTAGAGTATTATTTTTCCAGCATACTCTGGAGTTTCCAGGCTGCTCCCAATTCTTTGCAGTGTCTCACATCTCACTGGGTTTTGCTTTAGTTGCAGGGGTGACTCAGCACCTTTAAGTTTCAGCTGGTTTCTTCCATTCTTCTCAGAAGATATGTTCCAGGTTGTCTCCTGCCAATTTCCAAATGGTTAATTCTCTAAAGTCTTTCCTATGAAAGTTCTTTTCCTCTCCTGCTTCTGGATGAAATATTTCCTTACCCATTAATTAAAGTTTTTGCCGTGATTAAAATGTCAGTGAAATCACTGCATGTTACAAGATGGTAGGGGTTTTTTTAGTATAACTCCTGTACATTATTGCTTAATGTTGTGATAAAGCTTCATCCTGTTTTCCAGTTTTAATTCTTGGATTGATGTGTGTAATAAAAATACAGCTCTGTTTTTCATATCATTTTGCATATAATTGAATATTTGGTTGATACACAAGATGCCATTTTCTGATGTTTCCTTAATGCCACTGCATAGACCCTGCAAGCCTTGGTTGCTTGTCCTCCAATGTATCATTTAATGAAGTCCATTCCAATGTATTCCAAATCGCAGAGGCCGTGCACCTCCACACCAATGCTAGACAGTTTGTAAGTAGCTTGGGAAAAAGGAATAAAAGTCTGGGATCTGGCTAAACTCATTCAGAAATACCTAACAATGATTTGTTAGAAGTTGATACGTATCCAGGAGTTTTCTGTGTGTTTTTGGGTGACACTTTTATAATGAACTTGGTGTTTTACAAGTGCTTGCCTTGTCAAGGAAGATAATTCCTGTTGTCTTAGGAGTATCATTTTTGTGTAATGTGCAAAAATGAACTGTGAGAGATTCAAGGACCAGCTTGGGTTTCACTGCAATGATCAGTTGAATTGTTATGTCTTAACTTTAACCAGATTTCGTGGTGATATTCTTTGATTTTGTTTTGTTTTAGAAGTCAGAATGACAATTTTGTAATTTTATTACTTGTCCTTTTAAGTGTTAACTTGCTGCTCATGTCCAGTTGTTGCTTCCCTTCTGTTTCAGTGTTCGTTTAATGAATGAGTTCACTAATATGCCTGTACCTCCTAAAGCAAAGCAAGGTGAGTGGGAGCAGGGGCACAAAGCACAAAATGATGGGGAGAAATTGCACCTTGGAAATGCACCTTGGATTTTTTTCTTCTGTTTGATGGACCAAGTGTACAAGTGCAACAGTTTTTGTTGAAGGTTCACTTAGTTGTGAAGATGCCTTCTAAGAACATGCCCTAAGAAAATCAGTTGATACTCCTCATATTTTCCTTTACTTCCTTCCTTACATATTTCCAGTTGTTTATTTATCAGATTGCTCAATTCTGCTCCTTAAATCCTGAACACTCACTGATTTGGAACAAAATGGGGCTATAACTGGTCCCTTAAGCAGTTGGAGATTGCCTGCAGGAATATTACCCTGGCTTCTGATTCCAGTGGGAAAACTTCAGATGTGTCTGATTTCTCCTAATGCATATTTAGGCTCAATGATTGTGGAGTGAGGAACAGCATATTTTTTGATGCAAATAAATTATCTTAAAGGTTTCAGTCATTTAATCTTCATTTTAAACCAAGTCTGTTGTATTTCAAACTTGCAGAAACAAGCACATTCCTGAAACGATTCTTTATGTAACATGATAAGGAAATCTCAGGAGGAGCTGGTTGTTCCGGTGATTTCCAAACAGCTCAGACATTTCTGTGGTTTCTTTCTGTAAAACAAATCTTACTGGCTTATGCAATTTATTTTACTTGTAGGTCATTTTCTTGTGTAGTTCTCAAGTATAGTTCTGAGGCTTTGTATTACCATTAGGTAGAACATTCTGTCAGGCTGTTCTTGGAGTTTTTATTCTGCAGTGAGCAAGAGTGATCTGGTAGAATTGCAAATACGCAAAAGGTTTTAAGGACATGTTGAGTACAAAAAAAATGAAAAAATGCAAATAGCAGTAAAAATGTTATTTTATGGTGTCTGTTGATATTCTGGTTAATCTGAGACTTTTTCCTGACAATTTGAAAGTTTCTGCAGGGTGGTATGTTTTAAAATAATATTTAGAGATAAGAATTGTGTCTTAAACTTCTGAGCTCAAAACCCCAAAATTGCAATAAAACTATTAATTAAAAAAATGCTGGACTCCAAAACTAGTGATGTGTGAAGAGACTGTTAAGGTATAATGTAAGAAAACCTTTTATTTATTATTACTTACATTAATTCTCTTTCACCTTGCAGCTTTAGGTGATAAAATAGTGAGAGACATCCGACCAGGAGCTGCCTTTGAACCAACCTACATTTACAGGCTCTTGACGGTTATAAAGTCAAGTCTGTCAGAAAAGGTGGGACTTCAAATCCTTGGCTTGTGGAACTGCATTGCAGGGCAAGCACAGCCCTTAAAGCTCTGCAGAGCCAAACCTCAGGCTCTGCTCAAATGCCACTAAAATCAGCTCCTTGCCAGTTGATGGTAATGAAACTCGACTGTCTTGGGACCAGAATTATAGGAAAATGTTAATTACAGGTTTGGCAGTTTGAGATGTCAGAATAATGGAAAAATTACTGTTGGAATAGAACATCTCTTTTTATAATGGAGTTACCAATTGATTTACATTTAAGAAATGAGCAGTTGTTCATTTTTATGAGGAATTCAGCTAAGACTGATTGAAGGTCCACAAACTTCAAAATACCTATTCAAGTTTAATTTCAGTATAAAGAAAAGATAATAATTCAAACCGTCCTTTGATTTGGCCTTGGCTTGACAGCAGCTTTTAATAGTTGTTGTAAAAGACATGGGGGGAAGAAAATTCCAACTTACATGTCAGATGGAATTTGTATTGTGAAAAATGCAGCATTCTTACAGCTATTGTGTAGCTGATGTGTGTATTTACTGCTTATTGCAGTTTGGGTTTAACTGGTTAAAACAAGTTCATGTTATAATAAAATTTAAACTTTATTTGACATACCTTTAGACTAAGTAGTTGCTAAATTGATAGGAGAAAGCTGGATTTGTTCAGTGTCGTGAGCCTTCTGTTAAAAGGAAATGATGAAAAATCATAGAATTAATTGAAAAAATATTTTCTTCAGGGCAGGCAAGAGGATGCTGAGGAAT
The DNA here is from genome assembly GCA_024734035.1 of Alethe castanea. Lineage (NCBI taxonomy): Eukaryota > Metazoa > Chordata > Aves > Passeriformes > Muscicapidae > Alethe > Alethe castanea. The sequence continues at coordinate 17,231,048 of JANRGV010000008.1, forward strand.
ACTTGGGATTTATCCTCAATGGACTACATGAAGAGATGCTGACCCTCAAGAAACTTCTCTCTCCACATAATGAAAGTTAGTGGACTTTTTTTTTTTTGTAGCAAACAATTGATTTCCAATACTGTTTTTGTGTGGTGATTCCATAATACAGAGTAATGCTTGGAGTAGGTGTTGAGATAGGGATAGAATGCCATGTTTTAAAGGACTGGGACATAAGCAAATAATATTTTGTTCAAATCTGGATACAGTGAGTCTATTCTGCCCAGTTTGTGAATGACCTGAAGAGTTACTGGGTTTCTGGAAAGGCATCATGGCTCTGTCAGTACTCTGAATGACAATAAGTCACATCCTTGGTTCTCCTAAACAACAGAACTCAAAATTATACATTTTTACTGAGCCCAGCTAAGCATTATTTGGGGCTAACTGGAGTTGATCAGTCTTGTTTGTCATTTTTAACACCTGCAGTGTCAGTGGTTTTTGACTCTCCGTGGGAGTTCAAAAATATATCAGTGTCTTTTTCACTAATCTTTAAACCAACTGCTAAGATATTTTTTTTCTATCTAATGCAAACCAATATACAAAATTATTTGAAAATATTTATTGACAGAGTTGGAGGAGAATTTAGTTTGAAAGAATTGCTAGAATATGTATGCAGAGTAAAATGTCATTTTAGTTTATAGAGGCTTTAGCTTGAACCCCCTTTACAAATAAAATCCTGCAAGCATTAGCCGAGTAAGAATTCAGATCACTAGTTACCCAATTTCTCCTTGGTAGGGTAAATTTTTTAGGATATAAAGTCATACCATTTTTTGTTCCTTAGCTGTGTGCAGTTTATAACCTCCTGACTTTGACACTGGCTGGGAAAATATTTGCTAAGGTTTGGGTTCCCTGTAAAATACCTGTGCAGAAAAGGAGTTATATTTAATAATGGCATAATTCTGTTTCCAGAATAACACTTGACTTTCTAATTTTCCAGAAACCCCATAAATTTACTACTAAAAATATATCAAACTTTGCTATTTACATACAGTCATCAGTGAGCTGCCTTCTGTTCATACATGGATGTGTCATGCTGGGAGCAAACCTGGAATGTGCTTGTTCTGTTTTTTAAATTAAAACGATGCACGAAAACATTTTATCCTCAAAAAACTATTTGTACTGGGGTTTTTTGCCTTTCAAATCCTTTCTCTGTCACAAACCCCAGTGTGTTTTTTCTCCTTGTCACTGGCAGAAGTGTCAGTGTCCAACGGCCCTGAGGCTCAGAGTGTTCCCAAGGAGGAGGAGCAGGAGGAGCAGGGGGAAGGCAGCGAGGATGAGTGGGAGCAGGTGGGACCTCGCAACAAATCCTCCGTCACTCGCCAGGCTGACTTTGTCCAGACTCCAATCACTGATATTTTTGGTGGTCACATAAGGTACAGTACTTTTTCCTACAAGTTCTTGACTTGCATTGGCTGGATCTTTTTAAATGTTTTAAATGAACAGGCTCTTCTGAGATCCCAAGCCCTGAATCGCACATGGAGAAGGAGTTTGGAATATTAATGCTTCGAAGATTGTCTAAGAATTCCAAAGCATTTTGGAGATTCTTAATTTTTATGACCTCTTATCTCATGTTATAAATAAGGATACTGAGAGAGAATGAGATTTACAGAGTTAAATCTTGACAGTAAAACAATGAACTAAAAGAAAATTGTAAATTTTAGGTTATTCAGACCCTTCGTGTTTCCCAGAGAAAGCTGTGTTCAATAGTAAAGAAATGTTAAAGGCAAAAGAAATCTGGAAAAATGTAAATTGCTACAAGATGCTCCTGGAATGAAAAGAATGTGTGTTATCACTTCTATGCAGGTCTGATACCAGACAAGGCAGAAAGTAGAATCTAAAAGAATATTTTTTAGAAAGGAAGCCTCCTGACTTGTTTGGAGAGATGTATAATTTAAAATGAAAGCAAAATAAACACTTGGTAAAAACATACAGCAAAACAAAACTGCTAGACTTGAGGAATTATTTTTAAATTGGAGACAGACACTTAATTGCTGGTGTTTGACTCTCTGTGTTGCCAGATATTGAGTCTAGAGGTGTGAATAATGTGGGCTAGTGCCTTCTGCCTTGGAAATGCTCTGAAATTATTTATTCTTCTGGGTTTTGAGCCAGACAGCTGGTAAATAAAATTATATTTTCCATAGAATTTGGCAGACAGATGTTTGTAGGTATTGATGGAGTCCTGCTTGATGGTTCACATACCCATGGTGGTGTTAATACCCCAGGTATGTTTACCAGAATTTGTCCCAATTGTTTAGATCTCTACATGATTCCATCAGTTTTTATATTAAAAATACTGAGATGATGCAGTTTTCTGTAGCAGTCCACAGAAAATGATATAAAGCAAAGGTAATACTGGAAAAAGGTAAAAACTTGCAATGAGCAGCAGAACCACAGGATCCAATCCAACATCTGCTGGCAGCACATCCACTTTATTTATCCTTCACACCAGGGCACAGCTCACCACAGAAACAGCATCCCATGGGATGTTGGAAACATCCTCAGGGGTGGAGATAGGAAGGACTGAATATAAAACTGCCAGTAGAATTCCACTAAATGAGAGTGTCAGAAACTGGAAAAATCCAATGGGAAAAGCAGTGAGGAGAAGATGATTCCAGTTGGCATCTTTTGGCTGGGGAAACTTCAGACTTGGGGATTTTTAGGCTGTCTTTGGAGGCTCTTGAGTGTCTTAAATGTCTGTTTTGGCATAATTACTTAAAAACCCCAGCCTATAAAGTCTTTCTTAGCAACATGAGGCTTGAGTGGGAAAGTACCAGGTTTTCCTGAGAATTCTTGCAGTGCTTGAGTAATTTTTCATTGAAAATGATGCATTTTCCCGTGTCCAGCTGAGATTTGTAATTATTCTAATAAGGGACATTGTTACAGGGAAATCATAGCCCAGCAAAAGTTTTGCTGTCAAATCAATTTCTGCATATCTTGTGAAGAAAATATCCTGAAGTGTTACAATATAATATCTGCTCTTTAAAATAAAGGTGCTGTTGTTTTTAATGCATTCTCTTCCCTCTAAAGGATAGATACTTGCCAGTATTAAGCTGCACTGGCTTTGTGCTGGTGCTTCAGGGCTTTGCCTAAGTAAAAAGGGCTCTCTTGATTATCCTGAATGTTAAAATTAACCTGCACATTAACATTTCCTACCTGACCTGGAAATATTCCAGCATGGCCAAATGAGTCAAAGCTGTGTTAATTATAATTCTGTTTTCAATATGTAACAACATAGTAATTTATATATACATGGATAAAATCTGGATACAGAAAATTATGGGAAGAAAATGAACTGCCAGTCCTCAATGGAGCGTAATTTATATTTCCAATGACAAGATTTAAGTAAACAATTTAAAGTTACTGTGAAATTGGCCTTAGAGAAGTGACAAAAAATTGTATATTTTTACTGGAGAATCTGGAATCAACTGTGATTTTTTTCAGTAGAACACAGATAAGCACTGGCACCTTGCACTTGTGAGGAGCTGCTGGAAAACTAAACTAACAAAAAGAGCCAGGAGGCAATTTTTTTAAAAAATGCTTATCTAAATTTTCAGTCTTTTTCTTCAAACTTTGGATGCTTACCCAATAACTTTGCATAAATAAAACAGTTCAGCTACAATCCCATTCAGAATACTCTTAGTAGATGTTAAAATCATTTAAATTGGGGTGAATTGTTAAAACTTGATGTTTAACCTTTATTTTAGTATGTGTTGCCTTGAATTAACTATAAATTAAGTTACTTAAATAACTCATTCTTCCTTGAAGGTTCTGCCTGACTGAAAAATTACACTTTATTACATTTTGATTTCTTTTTTTTTTTACTCCACAGATCTGTTGTTTACCAGCAGAGTTCCAAGGAGTCTGCCACGCTGCAGCTTTTCTTCACCCTGCAGCTGGACATCCAGTCGGACAAGATCCGCACCGTGCAGGATGCCTTGGAAAGCTTGGTGGCAAGAGAGTCTGTGCAGGGATACACCACAAAAACCAAGCAAGAGGTGTGTTCTGTTCAGCCCTCACTCACAGCCAAGTGCTAAACTTTGAATTTAAAAGGGTTTTCATAGAGCTCTGACTTTACAAAGAGTTGTTGGAACACGCTTTAACAAAAACCTTTCCAGAGTGTCCTGCAGCAGTGAAATGTCAGCTCTGAAACAAAGTCAGCCTGCAAATAACTGGGGTTTGAGTTGATGTTGTAATTTATTGGGGATTTAATGGAGAATATACTAAATTAACAGGCTGAAGTGTGGTAAAGATATATAATATTGTGTTCAATATTATAACTTACTGATTCCTGGGGATTGCCAGATGCTCTTAGTGAAGGAGCAGCTCTTCAAAGGAAATACTTTTTTATTTTACAAATAATACATTATAGTAATAATTGCAATAGAAAAGTACTTACAGGGAGGAGAAGCATGCCTTTGGTTTGGCAGTTTGAGAACTTGTGATAGAGGATAATAATTAAACTTGCCTCACAAAGGCCTTGCCTTGTTTGCTGTGGTGGGTGGTGGTAAAGGCAGCTCTGGTGTGCAGGGATTGCTCACATGGGAACTCTGTGTGCACTATTGGTAACTCTGTAGTTGTAGGTGTTCCCTCTGACCTTGATGTCTGTAAGTTTTCAAAATCCTCCAGATAAGAACAGGATTAGATAAAGAAAGGATGGTTCATTTCCCTTGAAAAGCTAAAGATGAAAAGCAGAAATTTATTTTGAATATTCAGAACATATATTTCTCCAGTTGTTTTCCATGTGAAATGAACATTTTCAGGCTGATTGTGATTTACCACAAAGATCTTGTTTGGCTTCCCATTAATTTTTTTGGTTTTTTACTCCAGATGGTTTAAAGTTTTTGACTGACAACCCAGTGCTGGTGGAAGAAATGGGTGTTCAAATTTGGTGCTGCATGATATTTCAGATTTTGGATAGAAATACAAGCACCCACAGTGTCTTCCAGGTCTTTTTTTCGAAAGAAATTCAAATTAAAATAGTTGTTTTTGTATTAAAATTGTAGTGAAAACACCAAACATACTGTCTGTAGAACCTTGGAAAGAGAAAATACTTTTTCCCTATGAGTTTCTGTTCAGCACGTAGGTTGTAGCAGAATCAAGCCCTGTATTGAAAAATAATATGCTCGTGGTTACCAATGAAGAGATTTTTCTCAATTGAAAATGGAGAAAAACCTTAAGCAGTTATTTTGAGAAATATTTTTATGTCTTCATTTCTAGGAAGGCAAAACATTTTTGTTCTGCAATTCTGAGCTCGCCTCCTGGTTTCCAGGCAGAAATTTTGTGGATTGTTTGGCTATAATTACATAAAAATCACTGTTTAGTAGAGAAAAGTGTGGTCAAAACTCATGTTTTTCTTTCTGAATATACTGAGTTCTCTGAAATAATGTTAGGATTGAAAATCCAGTGGGCTTTAAGTCACAAATGAGTGTTTTATGATAAACTATTACTGCAATAATAACAAACCTGGAGGGTTTGCTGCTAGTGTATTTAAAATGAAATACTTATTTCAAGGAGGAATTTGGAGGGGGTAACAAAAAATGACAGGTTTTCTTCCTCTGGGTCTGTGTGTCAGGTGGAGATCAGTCGAAGGCTCACCTTAGAAAAGCTGCCCCCTGTTCTTGTCCTGCACCTCAAACGCTTCGTGTATGAGAAGACCGGAGGATGCCAGAAGCTGATCAAGAATATTGAGTACACTGTTGATCTGGAAATCAGTAAAGGTGAAAGATTTATGAACAGAATTTCCTTCTCTTCATGAGAAAGATAATGTTGTTTTTCTACAAGTGTCTGTGTTTTAATTTTCTCCCATACAAGTTTTTGTCTTCATCGTTGCCTGATAATTTGGTCATTTGAGTGAATTTTTTGTGGGGTTTTTTTATAATGAAAGATCTTAAAGCCTTTGGCAGTTCCTGGACAATAGGTTCCTGTCTGTACAAGACTGTTGCCAATATTGGATATTTTAATCACAAATTTAATTCAGAGAAGTGTCAGATTATTTAATTAATGAGGTGCTGGTGGAAGGAAACTGGTGTTTTATTGAAAATGCAGCCTGAAGGTAGACAATCCATAGTCAAGGATCCTTTATTTAACAAGTATACTAGGAAATACTTTAAATAGTGTGAGATTGGAAATTGTCCAGCATCTGAAGCTTGCCAAAATAATGTCTTTTGTTTTGAGCTGACAAATGGACTATTAGCAAGCCAGTAGCTCAAACAGGAATAAATAAAATCAGTGTATACTCATATCTCAACTGAGATCTGGACCTTGTCAGGCAGATCTTGCCTTGCCTTTTTGTTTACTTGGTATTTTATTCTGCAGTTTCACTTTAGGAATGTAAGCATGACTTGGAATCTGAAATTGTTTCTCTCATTGGCTGACAGCAGGAATGAAGGGGGAAAAATGGAATAGTCTGATCTTTTACTCTTTTTTTCCCTTCATTTTTGGTGGTATCTGTAAACCTTTCATAAACCACAGTGTTCAGCAAGCCTGCAAATTCACTCCCTGGGTTACCAGTTATTAGAACCTTGACCATTCTTTAAAGGCTGTAGAAGAAATTTCAATTAAATGTTCTCCTTTGTGATAATGTTGGTTTCTCTGAAAAATAATTGATTCTCTTGTTATGGAATTTCTAATGTGTGACTGTTTTTCCTCCTCCAGAGCTACTGTCTCCTGGTGTGAAAAGTAAAATTTCCAAAGGCCAAAGAACCTACCGGCTCTTTGCAGGTATTTTATCTGTGTAGTCCCTCAACTGCAAATGCAGATTGTGCATGTGGAACTATATGACCTGCACCACCCAAAACCCAGGGATGCCCTTGTCCTGGTTGGAAGGACAGGTGTCTGCTAAGAAAAGCAGGAGCCTCTCTTTGAAATGGAGAATGTAAACCCCCTCCCTCCAAATTATTATAATTTGGAAGTTAAGGGGCTCTCAGGCAAATATATGGGAAATAGGGGTAACAGTTTTTTACTAGGAAAATTAAAAGTATTACAAAGAGTAAACCCAAAACCCTGCCAGAGTCAGAATCCAAGCTGACACCCGTCAGTCAGTCAGGGTGTTGGCAGCAGTGCCATTCAA
>JANRGV010000008.1:17238790-17265826 GCA_024734035.1 Alethe castanea
GGATGATGGAATTTTATCAGCCATGCCCTGGGACTCAATGGCCATGAACAGGAGATATCTCCTGGAGGGAGGATGGGTTGTGGAAGAGATAAAGAACACTGCTCCAGCTGGTTTTAAAGATGGCCCATTAGCAGAGGATATCTCCCACAGAGATAAGGGTCACTGCCCCACCTGGTTTAACAGCTGGTGACAGAATGCACACTTGTGGTCACATCCTGTATTGCATCCTGAGGCTTTCCCTAGATGAGCTGCAGTGAGGGGGGGATCTCTGGGTACCGTTTAACCCCTGCTGTGCCAGCTCCAACCCCTGCGTGTCCCCACAGTCGTGTACCACCACGGGAACAGCGCCACGGGCGGGCACTACACGACGGACGTGTTCCAGATCGGCCTCAACGGGTGGCTGCGCATCGACGACCAGGCCGTCCGGGTGGTGCACCACTCGCAGGTGGTGAAGGCGGCCCTGGAGCGCACGGCCTACCTCCTGTACTACCGCCAGGTGGACCTGCTGTGACCCCAGCGCCGCCCGCTGCTCCTCCTGGAAATGCTCTTCTGAGTGAACCTTTCCCCTTTTGGTTTTTTGGGTTTTTTTTCCTTTTTTTTTCTTTTTTTTTTTGTTTTTTTTTTCTTTTTTCCCTCTTTTTTCTCTCTTTTTATTCTTTTTTTTTTTTTCGTCCCCTCGCAACTATGGGATAGAGCGATAAAGGAAGCTGCCGTTTGTGCACAGCGTAGTTTGTGTTGACTTTTTTTTGACTTTGCAGAATGAAGTGGCTCGGTTGGAAGCCTCGTGAATCACAAAAAAAAGAAAAAAAAATATTAAAAAAGAAATAAAGTTCATCCGAGTTAATGCTGAATCCTAAGATAATAAAAAGGGGATTTGCATTTAATTCCCACTTTCTAATTGCGTAGTAGAAGAAAACCCTGCACCAGCAACAGAACTTGTAGATTTCTGTGAAAATGTTTTATCTTTACTTCAGTAAAAAAAGAAAAAAAATTAAAAAAAAAAAAGAAATAAAAAGCTCTCTCTGCTTCCCCAATAGTTTTTTGATAAGTGGTAAAATATGAGCCGATGTGTATGAGATGGAAATGGTCCTTTGTGCTTCAAAACATGTACAAACTGCAGAGTTGCTGGTTCCTGATAGGAAGACACATTTTAATAATTGTGCGATGAGAAACTGCTTAAGTACACATTGCAGATCAAATATTTGGAGTTAAGATGTTAGTCTATATAGATGGGTGATTGTAACTTTATTGCTATTAAGAAATTTCAAACTGCATTTATGCTTCTGTGTACATGAAATTAAGAAAATGGGCAAAATAATTAAGATTGATATTTCTTTAAGTCTGCTTTGTTTAATTTTGCTGTCTGCTCTCCTATAATGTTGAGTTCCTAATTGTACACAGTTTAGTGATACCTAGAAGTATAAAGTTGTCGCCCATCAATAAAAGTCACAAAGTTGGTTTAAGGTGTGTGTGTGGGTTTTGTTTTTCCTCAGGTGTGAATCCTACCCTTGGAAACTCTGAAGGTTTCTATGTAGCACTTCTGAAGGTGTAGGGAGCCTTCCCTAAACAAAGTGGAGATGATTTTTCTTTGCTTTTACAACTTTTTGAAACTTCAGAAATGTTCCTGATTTGCATTCAGGTGGAACTGAATTTAGAGGGGAGAGGGAAAGGGACATGGCAGTGCCAGGGCTGAGCACTGAGCAGCCAGGAGAGGGGATGGAATTGCTTCTGTGTCCTCCTGGAAACCCTGCACTGTTGGTTCTGAAGCAGATGATGTTTTGTTTGTCTCTTCTTCAGTCAGCTGACATCACCCTGGAGAACTTTTGGTAAAAATACTCCCTTGATCAGCTCCCTGTTGCTTTCTCTAAAAAACTCCTATATATTATTTAATTCTTTGATGATAGTGGTGTTATGTCCTTATTTCATCATGGCTTGTCCTGTCTCTTCTGTCCTCTCATGCTGTCCCACAGGGGAGGGAGTTTCCTGCCCAGAGCTCTGGCTGTAGGAAGGAGCATCCCAACCCCATGGCTCTTTGGGGTGGTCCTGCTCTGCTGAGAAGGTTTAGTGATGCTCTGACATTGTTTTGGGTGTCCAAATGCATTGTTATGTTTTTCTGCTCATGCTTTATTAGTATTTTCTTATTTACAGATGGTGGCTGCTCATGATTTTGGTGCCATTCCACCAATTCCAAAACAATTTCCTATGCAAAGCTGACTTGGATTTTAGCTGGTTGCAAGGAAAACCTCAGCTCCTAGAGCTGGGGATGCAAAAGGATTTGATGCTCTGAGGGCATCCCTGTGATGGGAATTGCCCCAGAGCCCCACTGGTGAGAACTTAAAATCTTGGGGGATTGGGAGGTTATTCCAAAAGAGAAAGAAACCAGATTTTGAACTTACTGTTCTGTGCTGGTTATTATTCACATCCTGTTCCTGGAACCTGGTTGAAGTGGTTTTCTGTACAGCAGAAATCCTGTTTTTAATTAATCCTGTGCCTGTATTGGATATTTATTTACCTCTATCTCTAGTGCATTGTGAAAAAGTGCATTTCTGATAGTGCAGGTTAACCTGAACAGTCCAGAGAAAAATGCAGGTGATCAGTAATTAATATATTACTTAATAGAGGTCACATATGTTACTATTTTAAGAACTGGCAATGAGTCATTGCTAGTTTAAAAATCAAGTGTTGAAATTCTCTCAGTATGACTAGAAATTGTCTCAGTATCACTTAAAAGTGAATTTTTGCATTTTTTACTGAGGATATTACAAATGTATTTGTCACTAGAAGGGAAACAAAAGTATGTGGCAACAGTGATGTGAGGACACAGCCACGATTTTTATTGTCTGTATTAACTCCTCCCATTGTTGCAAAACAAGGGGCTTGCAGCTTTTGATCATTTGCTCTGTGTGTGATTATGTAAAAGAAAAACCCCAACACCCACGATGATACACCGTAAATCCGGTGGTTGTTTACTGAAGTTTAAACCAGATTTTGAGAAATTGTTGGTTTTGTTTTTTGGTGGTTTGTATTTTTTTTTTTTTAATGCACGTTAAGATCTGAAGTTTTCTAAATGAAAAACTGGATGTGCAGGTTCAAAGGGCTGTGGGGAAAACCTTGTGCCTTGAGCCAGATGTGCAGGGGATGGGCTGGGGGAGGAGGGTTATTAAAGGTGTTTTAGGTAGGAAATTGCTGTTTTGCAGAAGGTGCTCTGGAGATGATGTCCCTTGGGGCTGGGCTGGGCCAGGTCTGGGGGTCCAGCTCTAGGGTTGCTGCCAGGATGGATCCTGAGCTGTCAGCAGAGTTTATCTGTGTAAATGTGCTCTGAATGCTGATTTTCACTAGGAATGAAGAGCAAGCCTTGGATGGGCAGGGGATGTTCCCAACATGTTGGAGATTTGTGCAACTAGGGGTTTATTTTGGGCTATCTTAATGACCCAGAGGATTTTTTGGAAATAATTTATATTGGTAAATAACCAGGTGTGGCTGCAGAGCTTGTGATAGCAGCTCACCACCTGGTCTGAGGTGAAATCTCCAAAGATGGGTATGGGCTAGGAGTCCTGAACTGTTCCAGTCTGCAGATGTGACCAGGCAATATGGGGAGCTCTGGGAACAAGGTGAGGGGTTTTCTTGGAATCCCAGACTGATTGGGACCTTAAAATTCATCTTGTCCCACCCCCTGCCATGGGCAGCCTTCCAGTTTGCTCCAAACTCTGTCTAACCTTGCCTTAAACTCCTCCAGGGATGGGGCAGCCTGTGCCTCACTGCCTCCATCGAGAAGGATTTTGTGGATTTCAGTTCACATTTGTCCTGGACTTGATGCAGTCAGTGGTGCCTCCTAAATTTTCTGAAATTGCTGCAGCTTGTGTACTTACTTCATTGTTCTACATCAGCTTTTTCCTGGTCACCGATGAAACAGGACAGATTTATGGGGAGTTGTTTTCTTGCTCATCAGCTGATGAAACATCTGTGGGAATGTTCTTTAGTAGGTGGAGAAGTGCAGATGAACCTGGGTGGTCAGTCCAGGCTACCCCAAAAAAAGAACAAATGGGGGCTGACAGTGCCAAGTAATAATTGTGTCTGGGGGTAAATCCATCAATGCCTGGCTTTCCCTGCTGTGATTTGGATCCCCATGTTGTTAATTCATCTGCTGGAGTGTTAATTTGTCTCTGGGTTGCAGCATGGTCAAGAGAGGGGCATCTCCACCCTGCTGGAGTGATGGATGTGGCATTTGTGGATGGATGTGGATTTCTTGGCTCTTTCAGGTAAAGACAGCCCAGGCAGGAGGGGGATGTGAGCAGGCAGCAAACGGGGGATGATCCCCCAAACCCAAACGTGGCAGTGCCCAGTGCCCATCAGGGGCTGCTCAGGGGCTGAGATTCCCCAAACCCAAACGTGGCAGTGCCCTGTGCCCATCAGGGGCTGCTGCTGCCCCTGTGCTCTCACTGTTGGTGGTCACAGATAATCCCTGCTGCCCCTGGGTTCTCTTCACCCTGTTCACCCCCTTGTGCTCCCTCTGCTCCAGAGCAGGAGTCAAACCAGGGAATGAATCCCCTGCAGCTCTGTGCCTCTCACCCTGCCCTGCTTTGGGGCTGTTGCTGCTGAGCTGTGTTTGAGTAGGAAATAAAGGGGCATTAATTCCAGTGGAGATCAAGACTCGCTGTCTGCCTGCTCAATTAGGAGGGCATAGAGCAATCTGTGTCTCTTCCCATTCATTGGCTATTACATTAAAAGCCCTTCTGCTAATCTATACTTATATATGCAGCCTGCTTTATGTGGCTTTTACCACATATGAAATGGAGACGTTATAATCAAGGCAGTAATAACGAGGAACGATTAAAAGTAATTTCTGATTGTTTTGGCTTTGGTGGAACATATGACCCCAAGCTGCTGACTCAAGACAAAATGAGGTGGGTAAAAATTCTTGTTCCAGGCCGTGCTCATCCCTGAGCACAACCAGGCCCTGTGTATGTCTTGTACAGTGAAACCATCCTGGTGTATATTAAAAAAATAAATTAAAAAATCAAATCTTTGTAAAGCAGCCAGGTTGATGGAGCAATCAGACAGCCCAAACCATCCTACAGGGATTCATTTCCCATGGGGATGTTTGTGGAGATTACAAAATACCAAATTCCTCTGAGGTCTGGAAATTATTTGTACGTGGGTATGTGAGATTTAAAATGAGTTAATTCAGCTTTATGGTAATGGGAGTGAGCAGCACCTTCTGAGGGCTGTGAGTCAGGGCTGGGGAGCTGAGTGGTTTGGAGTGGCAGCCTGTGTGGGGGCACGAGGGTTCAGTGTTGGGGTGAAATTCACTGTGTTCTGGGGAAATTAGGAACTGGGGGGCTGCAGCACCTTTTAGCTAATTAATTAAGCCTACAGCAAACTTACTGATACAGAGGAAATCATAAGAGCAAGGAGAAAAAAAAAAAAGAGGATACAGTGATTTTACAGTAGAGCGGTGCAGAACCTTCTGTCAGCCCAGTCCTGGGTGGTCTTTGAGTTGCCTGTGTTGGTGTCTGAGATTTTTTTGGGAGCAAACTGCCCAAGCTGCACTGAGTGGCTCCTGGCAGGGCAGAAGTGCCAGGTCCAACTGGACCACGTGTTGTTGGTTCCCATACCCAGTTTGTTTGGAAGCAAATAGAAACTCTTTGTGAGTACAGCTGGGAGATGTGGGCAGCGGGAAGAGCAGCCAGAGGGGCTGCTGGGGCTGCAGCAGGCTGCGGGACTGGCACTGACTGGTGAGGACTGGCTGCCCAGCTCAGCTTGAAACGGGCTGGAGGATACAGCCCCAGCGGTGACAATCCGTTCCTTCTTGAGAAATTGTCAGGAAAATGGTGTCAGAGATGGAATCAGCCTTGCTGCTGACTTCAGAGGGCTCTTTTCTTTGCTCGGAGCAGTGGTGCTCTCCCAGCTGCCAATATTTGCTCCTCTGCTGTGCTCTGCTGAACGAGTTTGATAAATGTCCCTCTGCTTTCTGAGCGCTGCTGGGCTTAAACAAACCTCTGGGAATATCTTGTAAACTCCCTCCCAGTAAACAGTAAATAAAAGCGGTTGGTGTTTTGCCTGAAGAAATAAATATTGACTGCTTGGAAGAATGGAAGGACTTTTTTTTTTTTTTTTTTTTTCTCCAGAGAACTTTGGAAAGAGGACAAGGATTTGGAAAAATCACAGCGGCTTTTCTTGGATGCGGCAGCTCCCAGGAGCTGGGTGCTCCCCGGGCTCGGTGCTGGGTGTGGCTGGTGGCCCTGCTCGGGGGCACATCCCGGGGGATGCGCAGCGCTGCGGGATGGGGATCCCACGGGAATCCCACGGGAATCCCACGGGAATCCCGCGGATCCCGGTGCCCGGAGCGGCGCAGAGGGGCCGTGACACACTCGCGCTGTTGCTTACGATAGCGGTTTGGGTTTTCCCTGTTTGTTTACTTCAAGAAAAAGGAAGGAACTTTTAGCTTGTCTTTTGCTCAATCGTTTCCTTTCACAGCGAGTAAAACCACGGAGCTGGATGCCAAAGCTGGAGCTGTTGGGACATCGGCAGAGAGGTGAGTCCTGCCTGCGTGTTTCACCAACTTTTTGCATTCCCTGTTCCCCGTAGCTCCCGCTCTTACACCGGAGGAATTCAGCGCTAGGAGAGCTTTGGCAGCAAACTACAGAGTGCGATTAATTAATCTCCTGTTCCCAGCAAAAGCCTGGCTCTGGGAGAAAAGGGGATGCAGTGGGGTTTGCTGGGGGGCTGGAGCTGGGGAATCAAATCCCTGCGAGGAGCAGGAATGGCTGAGCCGGCAGCCGGGGGAGGCGGCTGGCTTCAGCCGCTTCCAGAGAGAATTCCCCTCTGGAATTCCCCCTCCCTTGTCACCGGAGCCCCTGGCCGGGGGTCGCGGTCCCCCCAGCGCGGGGAGGATTCCCCTTGTCCCTGGAATTCCTGGTGCGAGTCCCGCAGCCGACTGCTGGGGACAGCACAGCCAACACTTTTATAGGATCAGGGGCTGCCCTCCTCCTCCTCCTCCTCCTCCTCCTCCCTCCCCCTTGGGGAGGATGGTCCTGCTCCTCTGAGCCCCAGTGACCGCCCTTGAGCTGCTGCCATCCCAACCAACACCCCTCTCTTTCCCCCTCTTTTCCCCTCCCTTTTCTTCTCGTTCTTGCTCCACGCCCGTTGTCACAGGGGATGATCCAGGGTTCTCCCCTCTGCCTGGAGAGCATAAATACCACTGGGGAGCTCTGTGAGACTGCACTTGGTCCGAGTTGCTGAGCCCAGACCTTGCACATCTCGCACCTCCTGAGGCTTATTCCATCCTTTCCCCCTCCTCCTCGTTTCAATATTTCAGATATATCAATTTGCTTTCCACAAGCAGGCTTGGAGGAGCTGCAATCACCTGGAGACTTGGAAGTATTCAGCAAGGTAAGTGTAAAGTTCGGTCCTGGCTTCTGAAATGTGGTTTTGGGGGTGGTGGGAGTGTGAGAAATAACTCTTTAAGAAGGCAGTTTTAGTAACTTCTCCAAAAAGTTTTCTGGATGGTATAAAATAACACAATACTGTCCGAGCTTCCCTCATGTGCTCTCTGCAGATTTTAATGCAAGATTAACAAGCATTAATCTGGAATGAATGGGAGGAGTTTGCAAGTACAGGAGTGGATTTCTATGCAAATAGAAAATATCTAAGGGATGCTGTTGCAGTCCCCAGGAGCTGATACCTGCAGGCACATTTGTGTTTGTGCAGCTCTGCTCTCAAGTCCTGTAGGAAAGGAATTTCAGTGTCACCACACGTGGTGCCTGTTACCAGTGGGTTTTCCATGTGATTTTATGTAGAAAATCACCCACTAGGGTTCTATGGGAGTGGACTGAAATGGAATATCCAGATGTTTAGGGCCATGGCCTTGAAGATGCTGAATCTGTGGTGTGTTCAGTGCAATGTGTCACTGTTGTCCTGTCTTGCCATCCTGCTTGTCTTTGGAAGCCAAGACAATTCTGCAAAGCTTGCAGTGTGTGCATCCCAGGGAAAGAGATGACCTGGAGTTTAGTGCTTCATATTGTGGCTTTATCCCTGGATTTCTTTGCACAGCTTAAAGTGGATCCCAGGGATCCCAGTCTAACTCATCCTAGATCCCAGGCTAACTCAGGTTAGAAGCTGATCCCAGGCTAACTCCCCTCTTCTTTGCTGTTTAAATGCTCTCCTGACACCCTGAGCTAACTTTGCATTTTCCTTCTTGTCAGCTGGTGCCATGTGTAACTCCACAGGCCCTGGGATGTTTTAGCTGCAGATTGTCACCCATAACCCAGGAGCAGGCAGCAGCTCCTGTGCTTCACCAGGGAGGCAGTCAAGGCTGTGTCCCTGAGGAGCAAGGTGACATGGGGACATGAATGCAGGACCAGCCTGCCTGTGGCTTAGCAGTGTCTCTGCCAGGCTTCAGATGTGACCTGCTCTCCTGCTTTTCCGTGCAAAGCAGACACCATCCATTAGCTGGGGAAATAGCTTTCTAAAAATAATCTTTCCTGAAGTCCAGTGCTGCACTTTAACTCCCTCAGACCCCAGAAGAAGGCCTCCCATTTCTCCCCACTTTGGACAGGCTTTGCAGCATATTCAGGAGTCCTTTTCTGCTGACTCAGTCGTTTCTGATGGCTCCCAGATGTTCACCTGGCACCCGTGTCAAGGGCCTGATGTGTTTAAAGGGAGGTTGTGCTCCTCTTGAACCCTTGAAATCAACAGCAGAGGCTTCCTCAGCTGACTGTCAGCTGATAATTTTCTGTGAATAATGTCAAAGCCCAGCTCAAAGGCAATGTGATTTCAGCCTGGATGAGGAGCTGCTGCTGCAGGCCCGAGGCATCACCCAGCCCTGCAGGGCACTGGGACTGGCTGGGCTGGAGCACACATGTCCCAGTGTTCCCTTGCACCTGGGCATGAGGATTTTGAGAGGCAGATGGATGCACATCTGAAATCCATGAGAGCTTTCTGAAACGTGAGCATCTTTCAGCTGCTTCCAATTAATCTGGCCAGGGAACTCTCTGCTCCCTGACCCGCTCTGATCCCTTTATCCTTCCTGGGGATGCTCAGCTCTCCTCACCCCAAGCCAAAGCAGAGGAAGGGACTTGCACACCCTGAGTGAAATAGAAGATAAAGCCAAAATGACCTAATTTTGAAGAGGTGCTGCTATCCTTTTGCTGGCAAGTGGGAGCCAGGGAAGCACATCCCGAGGAATAAAGCACCATCTGTTGTAGGTTTTGGCTGGCTCGCCCAGCCAGACGCGCTGGCTTCGCTGCGGAGCCGTGAGCGGGGCAGCTCCTCTGGCTCTCAGATGCTACAGCTGATTTTTTCAATCTGCCCCTTCTGAAAGTTCAGTGTTTGCCTTAGATGGGTGGTGGATTTGGGCTCCTGTTTAGCAAAGGGCACCCGGCCAAACGAGGGGTGCAGCGGGCGCTCTGAGAGCCGGCTGTTCCTGCAGGGAGAGCTGCCGGGGCTAAATGGCCACATTGTCAGTGGCCCTGGCACTGCGGCTATTTTTAAACTCTCAGAGAAGTGCCTCAAAGTAGGAATTGTTCCCTGAATTTGGGTCAGACAGTCTACAAAAGCAACTGCTCCTTTTGCCTCCCCTAGCCCCGCGCAGCCCGGTTTTAAAGCCGGGCTCCTGCCTGGGGGGAAGGCAGGGCTGAGAAGAGGATGAGGTTAAAAGAGTGTTTGTGCCCACGCCACCGAACGCCCTGTGTCCCAGGTGTGCCTGGAGCCGGGGACAAGGCGTGTGTGTTCGCCTAGGAGCAGGAAATGGTGAGAAGCTGTTACCTAAACCGAGTAAATCACATCCTGCATTGCTGTGCCCAGGCAAAGGCTTAATGTGCTGCCTGGAGAGAGGCTCGGGGGCAGCTGGTTTTCATCTGCCTGCTCAGCCCAAGAACGAAGCCTCAAACAGGGACTCTGTGTCTTTTGTGCAGTCAGCCAACGAGTTTTTGGGGGTTCTCAGAGTTTTTTTCGTGCAAAGCATCTCGTTCTTGCTGCTGTTCTCCTCAGATGCCGCTGTAGTGGGCTGGAGGAACAGGGGTTTGGGGCTTTGTGCTCCAGCACAGCTTTTCCAGCTGGGAATTAGATGGCTCTTCCCTGCTCTGGTTAGCTTCCAACTCATCTGGTCTCAGAGTGTCCAAATGCCGTGTCAGTGGATGAAACTCCTTGAATAATTCCTGCTAATCTGGGTTTTGTTTCCGGCCGCTGCTGAGGAATGCTTTCAGCGTGGTTTTCAACAGTGCTGTCAAAACCAGATCCTCACCTCGTGCTGGAGACACGGATGGGGGAGCTTTCCTCCAAAAGTTAGCCCCAAGGAGGGAGATGCTGTCTGTAGGGATGCTCTTTGCCCCGGCTGGGTTGATCCCACTCCTTGGGTCCCACTGGAGAGCAGTGTGTGCTGCACAGCCCTGCAGCAGCACAGCTCGCCTGGGAATAGCCCCCGATCCAAACAAAACCAGCCAAGACTCTCCAGGATCTCTGGATGGATAAATTGGAGCGGGGGGTGGGGGTGGGAGCGCTTGGGAATGACAGATGGAGCAGGAGCGCTGCGGGGCGAGGGACGGGGATAAAACAGAGCTGCTCAAGGACCAAAGCGAGACCGTCTCTGGGTGCTGACGGCATCCGAGAGCCTGGGAACACCGAATGTGGCCGGGGGAGGGCGGGTCAGGCTGTTCCATAGCTCACATCCCTGGAGCGTCAGCGGCGGCCGCGGTGCGTCACCGCCCCGGGGCTGCTCTGCTCCTCAAAATTAGGTCACTTCGGCTTTATCTTCTATTTCACTCAGGGTGTACAAGTCCCTTCCTCTGCTTTGGTTTGGGGTGAGGAGCGCTGAGCATCCCCAGGAAGGATAAAGTGATCAGAGGGGGAAAAGGAGCAGAGTTCCCTGCCCGATGTGTCACCGCCCTGGCACCGGGGCTGCTCTGCCTGCGGGGACAGTGCCCAAAACCAGCCCTTGCACGGCTCTGCTGCAGCCCCAGGAGCAGCAATTGCTGCTGCCTCACCTCCTCATCCGGCTCGCTGGGCATTTTACCTTCCCTTCTATTCATAAAAAGCGTTCTGGGCTTTACCAGCTGCTCTTTGGGGGGCAGCTCCAAATGTCCCCCTGCCTGGGAAGGGATGGAGCTGGGGTTACCCGGGATGCCAGGGGTGCAGCAGGCATCCTCCTGCACGCCTGGCAAGTGTTCACTCCCAAATCAGCAGCAGTGGAATTTCCAGGTGTAAGAAACTGAGTCCCCACTTCTTGTGGTGCTGTTTGGGTCTTCCTGTCTTTGGGGTGAGCAAGAATTTTAAGCACCACGCTTTTCCAAGCTCAGATCTGGGCTGTGTGACCTCATTGTTGGGGGACAAATGCACTGAGAGCTCTTGTGGCATTGCTCTGACTGCCCTTTTCTCCCAAATTGCAGACCTGCACTGAACCACGGAGTCCCTGCACCAAAACCAACCATCATCTTCATCTCTGCTTCTGCTGGCAGCATGAGCCCTGCCCTGCCTTGGATCATTCCTCTTGGATGTGTGCTGCTGCTGACAAAGACAGCTGAGTGCTTTATCCTGCCCAACTCAAGCCACCTGGAGAGCATCCTGAGCAAATACCAGGATGGGGAAGCTCACTCCAGGTCCAAGAGAGCCATTTTATTCTCAGACAGACAGGAGATCCTGATGCTCCACAATAAATTGAGAGGTCAGGTGTATCCAGTGGCCTCTAACATGGAATACATGGTTAGTCTAAAACATGATGCATCACTTCATTACTACTTTTTTTGTTTTGTTTTGTTCCTAACTGTATTTTAATTTTCCTTGTGATGCAAAAGGTGTAGTGAGTTTTCTCTCAAGTAAGTTTTCTTAAGATGTTTCCTGAAGCCTTTCATTCCAGAGTGAATGATGCTTTAGATCAGTGGCCTGTTTTGGTTGGAGAGAGCTGCTGTTGGGTCACTGAGTCCATCCTCTGCATAGTTTCAGGACTGGTTCCATTATTCATAAAGGAGCATCTGGCCCAGCCCTGGATGAATCCCTGGTGATGGCAATTCCCCAGCTTGCCTCAGCAGGTTCTTCCATTTCCTTCAAGTCATAAAAGCAGCAAATTTTCCCCCGTGTTTAACCCCTGCTCTCCCTGTGAAAGCTTTCAGGCTGTTGTGGGCACACCACAGTCTGCTCAGGGAATCTTCTGGTGGTTTTTTGGTTGCCAATCCAATGCTGGAGGTGGCATCTGCCCTCAGTCACACACTGATCACCTGAGCTCAGCAAAGTGAGCCAAACCCCCACGATGCTCCTGGGAATCTGCACAGGACCACGGGGAAACGGGGCCTGAGGAATGTGGCTCCATCTGCAAAGAATTTCAGTCACTGGAAATAGCTGGAAAGGCTTTGGGAGTTCCTGGGTGGATGGGTCAGTGCTGTTGGGTTTTGTAGTTTAGGAAACCAAAATAAAAGTTTGGTCAATGTGTTCTCCCACTTCAGAGAGAGAACTTAAATAGTTGGAGGAGTATGAAATACGCCTTTGCCATCAACAATTCACAGGAATATTTTTTTTTTTTCACCTGGTGCCAGAGACCCTACTTTGAGCTATTTTTGCCGTGCCATCAAAATATTACAGGGCCACAAAATGATGTAGGCAAATAATTACTTTTTGTGTGCCTTTTCCCAGCGTGCAAATATAGCTCTGACCAAAACTAGTCTGACTTCAACCGTGCACTCCTGCTGACGGATCAAATGATGGATGACTTGTTAAGACCATGTGTAAAAGGGTAAAAGAAAAGTATGCTTAAATGTAATATAAAATTGTTTGCCAGCTGTGCTGAAGCGAGGGCTGCAGATGGAAAATCCTGCCTTTTGTGACTGCAGGGAGAAAGGGAAGAGAAGGGAGGGCAGGGGGTGGTGAGGAAGGACAGCGCGGTCCGTCCACACCAGCTGGGTTTTGGTCCCTCTTTTGCCAGAAATCCAGTGCCTTTCTAAGAACCAGGGACTGTATCCCTTCCTCAGCATTATGCTGCAGGGAAGTGCTGCCAGAAGAGGCAAGGGGATGGATTTGCAGAGGGTAAACACAAAGCAGGAGTGAGCCCAAGGTGTTTTGGCAGAGCAGCCCAGGCCCGGCCGTGTTTGCGCTCGCGGCGCGGTTGCACTTCTGTGTTTGCCTTTGCTCAGGGAGCTTTTCTAGTGGTTTTTATGGGTGATTGAGGGCAAATGAAAGGCCCCTATGTGCTCTGAAGAAAGGAGCTGGGTATGAGATGGGGCTGCTTGGAAGGGCTATAATCAGCCTTTCATGTGCTCGTGTTTACCCAGTATGACTTGGAAATGCCATGTGTGTGCTGAACGGGAATTTCTCTTTAATCCTTTGTCCTGCAGAGGACATTTCTCATTTGGACTCGTTTAAGAGGATGGTCTGTCTTTAGAACCATAGATAAACTTTCCTCTTTCCCTTTGGTGCCAGAGTGGAGAGTCACTGGAGATGTGCTGGGATAATTTGTGGATGAGTAGGTAGAGTTTGTTCTTGCCCATCAATCTCCAAACACTCCCTTGTGAAAATCCTTTTCTCTATATCTGATATATTTAAGTGGTCTAAAAGGGAAATGGAACCTAATGTAATCCAGGAAAGGGACATGTTTAACTGCTACTGGATGAATTTCAGTTGTTGGACACTGTGAATAAGAGCACAGAAAGTCCTATGACTTATCTGGAGATCAAAAGAATTGTTATATACATATGGGATAAAGGCAAAGCGGGCTGAAAAATGAAGAAAGAAATGGTTTAGCTGCTGGGTCTGTGTAATTAATTGAAAGCTGGCACAGGTATTCAGTGCTAATGGAAAATGAGTGAGCAGGGCACAACTTCCTGACAGAGCTGGGGCAGTTCAAAATTACCTTAACCCTTCTAGCAGCTCCATGATTGACACTTCCAGAGTGCAGTTGGACTGTTTAACAGAGGTGGATGGGTGCCAGGGCCAAAACAAACTCCTTGTTAACAGGCCCAGAGTGAAAAGGACATAACGGACTCAGAGGAAAAAGGACATAATGGATCCTAAGGCATGGTGACCTTTTAAGATGGCTTAGTCAGATGCTTTCAGCAGTGATGAAAGGCAGAAATCTTTCCTCTTGCGGCCTCAGAGACAGCTGGATAAAGCAAAACTGTTCTCAGTGCAGATTGCTGGAAGGAAAATAGTTTGTTTTCATGTATAAGGTATGCATCCTTCCTCTCAACTGCCGGGTGGTGGCTTTCCCTGTCAGGATGGGAGAGTGCTGCTGTGGGGGTTAGCAAAAAGCATCTCCAGACCTCTGCCAGGACATGTCAGCCCTGGAGTTTGATGCCACTTTAAAAGGAAGCTGCCAGTGCTGCAGAAAGTCTGAGCTGGGGAGGAAAATGAGCGAGTAACCTGATCACTGCAATTCAGGTGTCTGGCTTTGGGTTTGCAGGCTCGCTAGCTGAGTGAGCAGACTCCTTGTGGGATCATTATTACATCTGGACCTACAAGTTGTGGTATGCTGTGTGCTTGCCATGCATATATTTTACATACACACTGTGCACTCCGCTCTGAAAGGCCATTAGAAATTTGCAGGAGTAATAAAAAAGAATCCATGTGCTAAGCCACTTGGAATCACACACACCCAAAAAATTTTCAACCTCTGCTTCTGAAGGAAGCTGAGCACAGGCTCGTTGCCCCTCTGGCTTCAGTCATCTTCCTAGATACTGCTTTGAGTATTGGCACGAAGAATTCTTGCAAATGTAGCTGGGAAAGTCTGAAGTCTCTTTCCCCCCCCCCTATGTTTATTGCTCTGAAATAATTCCAGCCTCCTGACCGCATTCCCGTCTGAGAGCAAGAGGCAAATAACTGCTCTAATTTAGATGGGATGGCTTTGTAATCTGATGCCTGCAGAAAGGAGCTTCAATCCTCATGCAGCAAAAAGCCGTGCAGAGATGGAGCTCCTTCCCAATTACCTGTGAAGCTTCTTTTGTCCGAGTTCATTTATTTTATCCGCAGGCATCAAAGGGAGATGCAACGCGTACGCTCGCGTTAATTCCCATTTAATAGCCCATTGCTCAGGACGTCTCTGCACTAAATTAGGAGATTTGGAACATCTCCACCTCCGGGGCTGCAGGGAATAAAGCTGGGAAGAAAGTCTGAGGAGCTCGGAGTGCAGAACATCTTGGGAGAGTGTCTGTGGCTTTTGTGCTGGATGGGAGGGCAGCTGTGGCCGGTCACTGTGGGGAAACCACAAAGAGCTGTGTCTTGGCATGGCAAGAAGGCTGAGCAGAGGGCTGGGGATGTGTGGTGGGTCTGATCCCATCGCTTTCAAGGAGCTGGAGAGCTGAGAAGGAGAATGGTTTTGTCCCCTGTGTCAGAGCTGTGTCCGCACGGTGAATTTGCTGGGTCCAAAGCTGAGCTGGAGAGCTTGGGGCAGCTTTGGGATGCTGTGGAACCTGGGTTGCTGAGAGTGCTTCGAGATAAGCTGTTCTGGGAGGGCTGTGAGCTCGGTGAGATGAGGTCATGTTTGCCTCACTGAGATGGCAGAGACACACCAGGTTCCAGGAGACACTGCATTTTCCTGCTGTCCTATCCAGGGATGAACAATCCTTCCCCATCCCAGCTATAACAGCCTGAGACTGTGTCCAGATATGCTCAGAGTGAACACCTGATGGTTTTTAAATGTGTTTGAGAGCCTGGATGCCCTGCAGCCCTCCAGGCTCTGACAGGTCCTTTGAGACATTCGAGATCAGAAGTTGCTTTTCTTCTGAAGACAGGACTTGGAAAGAGCAGCTGGTTGTGATGGTTAATGTCCAAAGAGGACAGTCTCGTGCTGGCACGTGGATGGGCTGGACACACATTACAAGACCTCTCTTCTCTTTGGGTTTATTTGTAGGAATGTGTGGTAATATTTTAATCCCAGTGAATGATCCTCTAAGGGCTGTGCTGAATAGAGCAGCTGTCAGTAATTCCACAATGAATTCAGGGCACTGCTCTAAAGTCTGGCCTTTAGAACAAATACTCTCCTGGGCAGCAGAGCCAGCAGAGCTGCTTTCCTGTTTGCCTTTGTGTCGTGTTGGAGCTCTCCTTTGGCTCCCAGCTGTGTGATATTCGATGAGGAGTGATCTCACCCCAGCATCCTGCCCTCAGTGGGAACAGAAATGGGATTTGTCACTTCTAACGTGATGCCTGCTTCAGTGAGAGTGGAAAAAGCTTGAAAACCCTGGGGCTTTGCCACCTCTGATGTATTTGACTGGATCCACTGGTGGACTCTCATTTATTCAGGAAGGAGACTGAGAGACCCAGACCCACACTCCTTAATTAATTAATTAATCAAAATCTCCAGTGGTGGTGGAGGTAGTGGAGCTCTCCACTGCTGGAGCACCCCTTGGTGGGAAAGCCTGGAGATATCCCAACAGCAAGGACAATGGATGAAAAATCATGCTGAAATACATCAAAGCACTGAGTGTATGTCAGAGCTCTTGCAGGACTCAGAAATACGTGTCATGTCAGAGATCATGGCATCTCCCACCTCAAATTTTAATTTTTAATTCTTTAAAACAGATTAGAAAAACAGCAGCCAAGAATATCTTGTGGTTTAGGGTGGATGGTCTGGATGTGTTCTTGAGGTCTTCCCACGTGGGTTTGTGTTTTCTGGTGACCTGAGTGAAGCCTTTCCTCAGAAGCATGGCATCAGCTGGGGAAAATCATGGATCCTTTAGTGCCCTGGCCTTCCATGGCAGGGGAACATGCTGAGAAAAGTGATTTTAGCACAGAAATTTGGTAGGTTCACCAGGACAGGCCAGACGTGTGTGTGTTTGGGGGGGGGGGGTGATCTGCACCTTAGTCTTTCTCCACTAATTGCTGTTGGCTTAATCTCTTGACCTAGCGAGTTTGAGATGAAAAACTGACCTGTTCTTTTCTCTGCCCACCCCCTGAAGAGCTGGGATGAGGAGCTGGAGAGGACAGCCCACGCTTGGGCTCAGCAGTGCATCTGGGACCACGGGCCCAGCGACCTCATCAGGTCCATTGGGCAGAACCTGGCTGTTCACTGGGGCAGGTGAGACCTGGGCTGCTGCAGGGTCACTGCAGAGGGGTTTGTGGCTTTTCCTTTGGGGACAGCTGGGAAATCTGCTCTGATGCTTGGTAGCAGTGGGAGATGGGAGAAAAGCTGGGGAGGAAAAACCAAAATCAGTAATTGTGATGGCGTCCCTGGGATGGTTATGGTGGTAACGCTTGCAGCCACTGAGACTTCCCAGGAAACCAGCACTGATCCGGGCTCCTCCATCCCTCTGCATCTTGGGGTAACACACTTAAAGTCACTCTATTCCTCAAGGTACAGAAATCTGAACCCTTGCTCCTACATCTGCTCTTTTGGGGAGGTTCTGGCAAAATGCAGCTGAAGGCTGAAGTTTCTCAGGAGCAATGCCTGCATGCAGCTCAGAATTTGTGTCTGGATTCAGTTCAGAATTTAATTCTCTCTTGCTGTGTTTTCCATAAATATTTATCTGGCTCCCGAATTTTCTTTACTGAAAACACTTGGCAGGGTTTTTTTTCAGTTCCTGGGGCAAGTTGTTAAACTGGAGTCATTAACCCAGTTAGGAAAGCTGACATGAAAGCTTCCCAAGGGATTTTCCTCTCCATCTCAAGCTGAAATTTGTTTATTGTTAAACCCCTGTTTTTGAGCTTGTTATAGCTTAAACCTGCTTTGCAAACATTTTGTACCTGCTCAGGAGTCCTGAGTATTTTCCCCCAATTCCTGGGTGGAAGTCCAGTTATCTGTGCTGTAAATCAGGTAGAACTTGGTGGAAAACAAAGGAAATTTGCTGATGAAATTAGAGTGATGTAAAAACAGGGCCCATTTTAATGTTTGGAAAGTAGAGTGGTTAATTCATTGGAAACAAAGTCAAAGGATCGTGCTGTTCTTGGCTGTCCTACAAGTGTTCAGGATGGCCATGGGTTCCTGGTGGAGAAAGATCCAATCTTGGTCCCTGAGAGGAAAAGAAAAATCAGATTTATCTCAGCTTTTTCAGGAACGGGCCATAACTTGATTGCCTCCATTTCCTCTCCTGTAAAATAGGATTCGGAAAGTATTTGCTTCATGACATCATGAGATGGATGTTTTTAAAATGCTTCTAATGAATGGTTTTTAATGAGAAGTTGGCTGAAAGGATAAGCTCCAGCCAGTGATGACATCATTTGGATTTCTGGCAGCTTGCGTGGTGTGAGCTGTTGAAGGCAATCAAAAAGCAGTGGGTTTGGTGCAGTTTGCAGATCACTGTTTGCTCACTGTGTGTGCAGTGTGTAAAATGTGTATGAGCTCCTACAGGTGGTTTTGACACGGTTTTTGCTCCCCAAGCAGCACCAGCACTGCCTCAGACCGTGGTGTTTGAGGCAGAGATTATATAGAGGATAAAGGGGGCTTGGTGCAGGAGAGAATTGCTGCCAAAAAAAGGCAGGATAGGAGGGCAGTGCACCAACTGCTCCACACCAGCTCCTGATGGGATGGGATGAGGAAAACCCACTCACTTTCAGGGGTCTTACAGTATTGGCTGTGAGTAAACTTTCAGATTTAACAAATTGCCCCGTGGTAGAATAGGTACATGATGGCTTTTGGTTTAAGATGTTTGGCAAAGCCTAAGTTCTGTTTACTTTCAAAACACAACTTTCTGCCAGACTAGAAGTTATTTTGTAGTTGAGTGGAAAAGTGAGAGAGCATTTCAGGTCAGCAGCACTTGAGGATCATGTCAAACCTATAAATAATACAGAGTCAGGTCAGGCTGTGAATCTGAGGGGAAAAAAATCATAGAAACACACAACAGTTTGGGTTGGAAGGGACCTCAAAGATCTTCCAGTTCCAGCTACCCTGACATGGCAGGGACACCTTCCACTGTCCCAGGTGGATTCTAGCCCTGTCCAGCCTGGCCTTGGACATTCCAGGGATCCAGGGGCAGCCACAGCTTCTCTGGGCACCTGTGCCAGGGCCTGCCCACCCTCCCAGGGAGCAATTCCTTCCCAATATCCCATCTAACCCTTCATCTTCAACATTTTACTTTTTTTTATATTTGAGAACTACCAGAATATCCTGATTCCAGCTGCCTTTTCCCCCTCAGGTATCGATCTCCAGCATTCCACGTCCAGTCCTGGTATGATGAAGTGAAAGATTACACATTCCCATATCCTCATGAGTGCAACCCATGGTGCCCAGACAGGTGTGCAGGTGCCATGTGCACACATTACACCCAGGTAAAGGACTCCAGGGGGTATCCACACTCCCCACATCCCCCCATCTCTAGACTGGGGTAATTTACTTATTTTCAATAACTACATTTTCCTCACAGATAGTCTGGGCCACGACCAACAGGATTGGCTGTGCTGTGAATGTCTGCAAGCAGATGAATGTTTGGGGAGAGATCTGGGAGAATGCTGTCTACCTGGTCTGCAACTACTCCCCCAAGTAAGGCAGAGCAGCTGGGCTCTCTCCAGCCCCCCCAAAACTGGCAGCTTGCTTAACTAGCTCAGGGTCTGGGGAAGAGATTTCAGGCAGTCTAGACTGGTGGTTGTGGCTTTAAATTTTTTCTTCAGACAGCAGCAAAGGGCTGGTTCAAAACTACTGAGAGCTGCCTGGAAAACTGAATGGGAGGCTGGGGCCAGGCTGAAGCTTTGATGTTCCTGCCATGGGAAGGGAGAGGAGGAGCAGGGGATGGCCAGGATGGAGCTGGCGTGTGCTGCTGAGCCAGGCTTGCTCTGTGCTGTCAGAGGGTGGGAAGGGATGGGGTGGTGGTTAGTGCCAAAAAAACCCTGAAATAACTGCAGCAGTCAAGATTTCGCTAGCTCGACGGCTTGATTAAATTTCAAAATGAAAATCGTATTTCTTGCCTACTACATCCAGGAGAAGTCTACTACCTGGCAGTGGCAGTTAATTTTTTTTCTGGTTTAATGGCTAATAGGAG
Source organism: Alethe castanea (assembly GCA_024734035.1). Lineage (NCBI taxonomy): Eukaryota > Metazoa > Chordata > Aves > Passeriformes > Muscicapidae > Alethe > Alethe castanea. The sequence continues at coordinate 17,258,677 of JANRGV010000008.1, forward strand.
AAACATTCCCACTCCAAGCCCTTGGCAATTTAAAACTTCAAAACAAAATGAATGAGGGAAATGGCTCTGTGCAAACGGAGTGGCTTGGGGAGCATCTGACTTCAGGGGATCACAGTGCAGGATAATACAAAGGAAAAAGGAGTGTGGGGCTGCAGCTGCTGTGTCCCAGGCAGAGCTCTCTGGGTGGGCTCTCTAAGCCCCTCTCCCCACGTCAGATGAGCACATTGTGCCCGTGGTTTGGTGGGATTTAACAACCTGGTCCTACTGAGGGATAACAGCATCTCCCACAGAGCCCCCACAGCAGGCTGGGCCATTCACACGTCATCCATTCAGAGCTGCTGCGTGGAAAAATGCTCTATTTCTGCAGTTCCTGCTTAATCTTTTCTCTCTGGCATGGGTGCACACTGTCCTCATGTAGCCTTATAGGTGGAGACAGCTGAAAGAGCATAACCCAGGAGTTTACAGCCACAGCTTAACTCTGGTTCCTTCAGCCTCCTCATCCCCTAAAACTAGCAGGACAGAATGCCAAAATGGGCTGTTGTTTCTGGGGAGTTTCTTCAGCAAAATGCACAAATCCATTGATTTATTTCTGTTTACATAAGACCCTGATGTTTATATTGAAATGTAACATAAAAGCGACATGGCACACGATTTAAGCAAACCCCTAAAACCCATCATTTTGGAGATGAAACGAGCAGGAACATCTTTTCTGCAAGGCTGGCTGTTTAGTCTTTATTTATTTGCTGTAGGCAGGGTGCTGTTCCTGGTTTTGGAGGCCCGGAAGGGTGTTAGTGTGCTCATTTCTCCTGTGCTCCAGGGGTAACTGGATTGGAGAAGCTCCGTACAAGACCGGCCGTCCCTGCTCCGAGTGCCCACCCAGCTACGGGGGGAGCTGCCAGAACAACCTCTGCCACAAAGGTACCTGCTGGGGCCCTGGGCCACCTCTGGGCTGGGGGACAAGGCTGGAGCCAGCCTGTGGAAGCTTCTAATCAGAACCAGCCACAGCTCCATGCCCCTTTTAATTAGCCATCCTCAATCTCCCGGTGTTGGGAAATCATCAGCTGCTGAAAGCAAGAATCCCTGAGCTGCTGATGAACGTGGAGCTGGCATCCAGCTCGTTGTCCTGGTGCAAACAGAGAGCTTGGATGGGGAGAAGCAGCTCTGAGCTCCCATGGGTTTGGCACAGGAGCTGCAGGGGGCTTTGGGTGCTGGAGCAGGAGCAATCCCATCCTGGTGGGGCTTTTTTGGGGAAGGGAATTTTCCCTCTCCAGTGCTTGGCAGAGGCAATGTGGGTGGGCAGAGCTTGCTGCCTGCCCTGCTCCTTCAGGGGCTGTGGATGGAGCCTTTGCCTCCCTCCCCACCTTGCTTTTCAGGGGTGCAAAATGAATGTAGTGATTCGTGTCCCTTGGAGGAGAGGAGGGGGGGATCCTGAAGGGTTTTTCCTGACCTGATGAGTATTTTTGGAAGAGAAGTCAATAGAGTGAAACATATCATTTAGGGTGAGCCCTCCAGTGCAGCAGTGCTGCCCCTGGCATCCAGGATCTCCTGAGGTCATTTCTCTCCTCCCAAGTGTTTTGCTCCCCAGAGAACTGGGCTGGCTCTTCAAAAACAGGGAGATTCCCTGGAGGCTTGCCCAAACCAGAGGCTTATTTTGCTGCCACCATGCATTTCTCATTTTTTATCCTGTGGGGTGTGAAGGACAACCCCAGGGTGCAGGTGGGCTGCAGCAGAAGGAAGGGGATCCCCAGTGGAATGTGAGCACTTCAGCAAATTTGTTTTCCTCCAGAGGGAAGAGCACAGTGGGAAACAGAGGGAGGAATATCAGCATTTTTTTTTTTTTTCACTAATTAGTGGGGATCCCTTCAAGTCTTTACTGTGAGGTGCTGTAAATGCTGTTTTACATGCAGAGGAGCAGGAGAGGATTCCGCCCTGTGCTGCACCCAGTGGGTATTTTTGTTCTCCCAGCTGTTTAAAAGCAGATCCTTGTCCAACTAAATCATCCCCCCAAAACATGAACCTGTCTGACTTGCCCACCAGTGTGAGCACACTATAATAATTTTGAATCCCATCTTCTGCCAAGCTCACCACTATGAAGATCCCATCATTACTGAGACAGACGAGACCAACGAGGTGGAGATTCCTCAGGTGGCAGAGCAGAAACCAGTGCAGTTCCACCTTCCAGAAAACACAGCCAGCAGAACCACCAAGCCCAAGAAAACCACCCCAGAATCCTACATGAGTAAGACACAGCCTTTCTCTTCCTCAGCTCCTATGAGTTTTGAAGCACCTCTGTGGGAAAAGGTGTGGAAAGTGATGAGGAGGGTCAGGGATAAAGGAACTGGGAGGATTTGAGTGGAGGGAGAGCTGATCTGTCCATGTCCTCCTTATCTCCACAAAATATCAATTTACCCAAAGTCCCCTCAATCAGTAATAAATTTGGTGACTATCAGTTTTATTTCTCCTTTAAAAAACTCTGCACTCAGCACTCACTCTTCTTCACAACTTTTCTGGGGTTTATAGCTTGTTTCCTCTTTATTTCTTGCTTGGGAATATTTCTGAATTTATTTGTGGAGCTGCTGGTACTTCCTGAGTTGTTTTCCAACCGCTGTTAATTAAAAGACACTTATTGAGAAAACAAGGTGGGACAAGCCAGCGGGTCCTTTTCAAGTTTATCTGCCAGCATCTGCAGAGTCTGTAATTAAAAGGAGAATGAGAGCTCTGACTGCAGAGCTCGGGCTGTAAATCAAAGCCTTCAGCTGTCAGCTGCATCTTCCTTGCTAATATTCCAGAGACACCTGTCTCAGGTGAAGGGCTAAAGAGGCACCAACTGCCCCAGGCTGGAAAAAAATCAGATTTTTATCTTGCTGCACCAAAGACCTCCAGGAAAGTTGTGTGGAGGTTGCTCATTTCTGTAGCCCAGGAGCAGGCTGAGCAATTTCCTTTTTAAAAAATGTATTTATTAGATCTCTTTTTTTTTTTTTTCTCCCCAGCACAAGTCATTACCTGTGAAACCAAGATGAGAGACAAGTGCAGAGGCTCAACGTGCAACAGGTAGGCTTTTGTAGATACTTCTTGGAGTGCTAAGGGAAAAAAAATAAATATTTACTTTTTATTGCTAAATATTTTTAATAAATATTTGATAAATAGTTACATTTTATTAGTAAATATGACTCAGTTCTTGCAAACATAGCATAGTTTGCATTATGTATTTTTTGTGATTGTCTAGGTAGATCTCTTCAGGAAAACCCCCAAAACCCAACCAAAAAAATCCCCTAAATTTCTCTCAATTCAAGCCTTCAGCCAAACCTGACAGTAAGGTGATTTGGTTGATTTTATTCTGCCATGATGACCCACAGTTTCAGGTGTCCAAAATAATTTAATAAATTTTGGCAGAGTCATTTCTCGAGCCCTTTTCATGCATTCCACTGCTGTCCAAGCCAGACCAATAACTCATGGCTTGTCCCCTCCCAGCCAGTCAAGAACTTCTGGTTAAGGTTTCTTTCTAAGAGAACAGGACAGTTTATCACTTGGAGAAAAACCAAATCCACAGAACCTAAATATTGCTCGGGCTCTTAAGGAGGGTGGAGCAACTGTTTTAAAAAGCAGCTCTTTTGCAATCCTGTTTTTTAAAACAGGAGAGCTACGTGAAATGAATGGAATGACTATTAAATGAAATAGAGCCAAAGTCTGTTTTTCTTGAATTGTTTTTCGCCACCCTCAGAGATATATATCTTTACTAGGTATTTGTGCCCAGCTGGCTGCTTGTACAGTAAGGGAAAGATCTTTGGAACATTTTATTACGAAAGTGTAAGTACCTTTTAATAGCTCCTGGATGTAATTTGTGGGAGGCAGTGGTAATGACAGAAATGGGAAATGCCAGCCATTCTGGTGTAATTTGGTTTTTCATATGCTCTGGCTGTGCTGCTGTAAAGTGGTGCTAATAAGGATTATCTGTATTTTCCTCATCTTGGTGTTGAAAAAAGGGACAGACTCTGGGAAGGCAAAGTGGTTCCAGATGTGATTTTATCAGGAATTGTCCTTAATGTGGACACCCATGGAAAGTGAGGGATGAGGATCAATAGGCAGCTCCTACAGAGATCTCTTTGTTCATATGGGCAGCTGTCATCTGAGCAGAAACTTTATATAAAAAACAGTTAAATTTTGTAACTAATTAATACTTTGGGCTGATTTCCTTGATCTTAAATTAGTAAGATCATTTATAAATAAAGCACAGCACAGTTTCCCCATCAAAACTACTTTTGGGGTGAAGGAAGTTGGAAGATAAAAGGGGCTTTTTGGGTAAAATCACATTTTCTTTTTCTATTCCAACTGGTGGTGCGTGACTGAATCACTCCTGATGTGTCTGCCCTGCAACTTCTGTGATTGCAGACATCCAACCCCTCCAAGTGGCGTCAGCAGAAATATTTTGGGTTTGAATATTTTGTCAAGAACTGGAAATATTTCAGACTGGTTGCTCACTTCCAATGCTGCTTTTCCTCTAAATTGTATTTAAATGTATGGTTTTGTTATTTGAAAAAAAAAAAAAAAAAAGAACTTGCCATTCAACCAGTGCTTAAAATAATAATAATGAAAGAATCAGGCTGTGTTGGGAGAGGAAGATTTAACAACCAGATTCCAAAGGAGTGTACTCAGCTTATTTTCCACTTGGTGCTTTGGTGGTGGTTTCATTTCTTCTCCGTTTTTCACGTAGCAGTCGGGCAGCGTTGCTCTGTGAATGAGATTTATTTGATTTATTTCACACCCCATTTATTTATCTCTTGTCAGTCCTCCAGCATTTGTCGTGCTGCAATCCATTATGGAATCCTGGACAACAAAGGAGGGCTGGTGGATATCACGAGGAAAGGGAGGACACCTGCTTTTGTGAAGTCCACCAGGAACGGTGTGGAGTCATTCAGGTACTGCCTGCACCAAAAATTATTGATATTTGCTTTAAATACAAGCAGATATTCAGTCATTTCTGATGCTCTCATGTAGACACTGTGATCCAAGCAATTCTACTCTGCCTATTTTTTTAATGATTTTTTTGTTTCCTTGTTTTACAGGAAAAGTAAACCTTCAAATGCATTCATGGTTTCCAAAGTCACAAGTAAGTTTTAAAAGTTGAGGGGAGAAAATATTGTTGCTGGAGTTTTAGGGGGTTCTTGGAAACATCATTCTTTCAGGGCTCTTTTTCATTTTCAGTGGTTGTGTCAAATGGTTCTGTGCCACAACCAAGCCCTGGAGTGGTCTGGAACCTTAGAGAGAGTGCCCACCCTCCATGGGCAATTCCACCTCCACCCACCTCATTTTCCTGGGGGTATCTAAGAGGAAGGTAGAGAAATGGGTGATAATGGGCCAATTCCAGCAGCACATCCTGCTAATGGATCACAGTGGGATCCAGACTTGGTGATAAAGGGATGGAAGTTGAGCCATCCATCTTTAAAAACCTCAGTCAAGTGTCAGCACTTACAAAAACTGAAAAAAAAAAATAGTGGCTGATGTCCTAGTGCAACACAATACATGTGAAATTAGTTTTGAACAGTGAGTCATCACATTTCTGATGGGCATATAAATAAACACTGCTCCACTTTTTAAACAATTCCCACTTTCTGAATATCTTTGAAAAACTCCTCCTTTTGATTAGATCCACCTGAGCCGCTTTCAGGGAGAGCTGTGGGTGTCAGGGTATTTGGGCTCCACATCTGGAACTGAAGCAAACCCATGTGTTGTGGATCAGCTCTTCTGGAAGCTGTGACCTTTTTAAGGCCATGTTGTGGGGTGGTTGTAGGATTTCTGCTGGAGATCTTGGTAACCCCACCCTGGGATCCTGCTGCTGGAGCAGCTTTGCTCCTGGTGCTCTCAGCTGGGCAAGGGTCTCACCAAACACACTGTGTGGCTCTGGCTGGTGTTTCCTGCAGCAGCCTGAGCTTTTTTAATAACTTGCCTTTCCACGTTTATCTTGGCAGCACAGACTCTGGATTGTTACACCACGGTAGCAGAACTGTGCCACTTCAAAAAGCCAGCCAGCCACTGCCCAAGGTAACACAAATCTGTTGGGTTTAAACTCTGTCCTAACAGAGGTGCTGAGGGCCCTGAGTCTGAGGGCTGGTGGGAGAAGAGCTGATCATACTGGTTGAACTGGGGGAGGGGGTTGGGAACGGTGTTTCCTCCTGCCACCATGCTTTTCTTGGCATCATGTAGAAAATTCACTTTATGTCTTTGGGTGGCTTCAGTAACGTGTCAGCCAGGCTGCACAAGCCTGTCCCAGCACACTCTCATGTGTGAGTGTGCAACTGCACACCCCTTGTCTTTTTGCTTCTGCATTTGCTGGGTTTTGGATGTGCTTTTCCTTTCCACCTTAAAACATGGAAGAAGTTTATTCTGGAAACTGTGCAGGAGTAAGTGATAGGGCAGAGGGGCACCAACACACGCAGAGATTTCTGTGCACAGAATTGAGCAAAAATACAGGTACTCCCCCTTGAAAGGGTCATAAAAGACCAATCCCTCTTCTAGTGGTCCAAATCCCTCTATTTGCAGCTCTGCAGCAACAACCAAATGTCATCTGAGGGGAGCGAATAATCAAATTCACTGTTGCCACCTGCACACCAGATGCAGGCGCTCGAAATCTCCCAGGAATGCAGCTCGCCTTCCTGTCCAGCCCTGCTGAGGAGAATAAATCTGAATGCATTGTTTTCTAGGATTTATTGCCCAGCCCACTGCAAGGACGAGCCCTCGTACTGGGCGCCGGTGTTTGGCACCAACGTTTACGCAGATGTGAGTACAAACTGTCCTGTCCCAGAGCTGGGCTCACTCTGGGCTTCAGGGGTGTCCTGGTTGGAAGGACAGGTGTCTGCCAATAAAGGCAGGAGCTTTTCTGTGAAATGGAGAATGTAAACCCCCTTCCTCCAAATTATTATAATTTGGAAATTAAGGGGCTCTCAAAGATATGGGAATTAGGAATAACAATTCTTTACTAGGAAAATAAAAATAGAAATGCAGTATTACAAAGAACAATCCCCAAACAGTGCCAGAGTCAGAATCCAAGCTGACACCCATCAGTCAGTCAGGGTGTTGCAGCAGTGCCATTCAATGGTGGCTGCATCCTCCTGCAGTGGCAGATGTGGTTCAGCTGGAGCAGGGCTCCTGGAGA
>JANRGV010000008.1:17265926-17281751 GCA_024734035.1 Alethe castanea
GATTGCCCCAGCTGGTTTAAAGCTGGCCCATGAGCAGATAATGTGTGCCACGGAGATCAGGGTCACTGCCCCACCTGGCTGCAACAGATGGGGACAGAATCCACATTTCTGGTTACATCCTGTATTGCAACCCAACACATTCTCTCCTGTGGTTATTCCACGTGGGGATGGGCAAAGAGGGGTGACAGATGGGGTCAACAGGCTTGGGGAGCCTTTCTGCTCTCCAGCTCGGATTTATTCTGAAGGATTTGGATTTGTGTCACTGTACAACTCCTTGAGTTGTGGCCACTGGGTTTGGTGAGCCCTTCTACTCTCCAGGACTGGCTCCTTCCTAGAGATTTGGTCATGTCCCCTAACCTCCCCAAGCCTTTGGGCTCTGGCTATGAAATCATGGTGACACATTTTTACCTTTGTAAAGCATTTTGGGGTTTGTGGATGAGCAGCAAAGGGTTTTTGTTCCATCCTATCACACTATATTGACAGGAAGATACCTCCCTCCCCTCTCCCCTTTCTGGGAGATAAGCAGTTTCTGAGCAGCCAGGACAGAGCTAAGAGCAGTGGAAAGAAGTGTGTGAGCTGGTTTTATGGGTTTGTTTTTCTGAGCTCTGCTCATGGGGATGAGCAGAGACTTGATGCTAAAACTGGGCAGTGTCATTTTCTTGAAATCTCTTAATATTAGGCCTCTGAAAACTGGGTCTCAATGTTTTTCCATTTGTGGGTGTCTGGTTATTTTGGGTTTTTTCCTCATTTTCTTTTTTCCACTGGGGATGGTGCTCAGGAATGCCAGCTCCCTGGCTGCCCTGCAGCCTGTAGGATAGTGGCTTTTGAAAGTCTGGGGGAAGCAGTTAGCAGCCTGTGGACTCCCAGTTTTTGGGTCACCCTGGATCTTTGCAGACTGCTGAGAAAATCCATCCTGCAGGATTCATCCAGTAATTTGGAGAAGCAATTTTGAAAGCAATTTAAGAAAAAACACCCACACTATTTTTAATTTTGCTCAAGACCAATTTTTTTGAAGGTAGAGCTGCACAAACAGGCAAAGCTCACAGGCAAATCCATGGAGCAGCTGCCTCCTGCAGTACCTGCCTCCTGCATGCTCCCACCTGCAGGAAATGGGAAATAGTTTTCTCTTTTTTACAGAGCACAAACCTCCCTCAGATCACCCCTGAACAGGGCCTGTGATTACAAAGGAATTAGGTGAGGAACAGCACCCCAGGCTGGCATTGTGCTGACGCAAAAGGATTAGTGTCCTTTAATGAACCCATTTCCTACTCTCCCCCCTGGGTATTGTTTCATAAACGGGGGCATGGATGGTGGCTTGGGAGAAAAACAAAAAGCAACAATAGTAAAAAAGTATTTGGCCACTTCCTCGAGGGTTTGGTTAATGTTTTTTGTTTGTTTTTTTTTTTATTACTGTGCTAACAGGGTGATGTGGAGGTGTCAGGAAAGTGTTGAGGTTGGCATGGGGTTGGTGGCAAAGCAGGTGAAACCAGCTGGGACAAAGAGTTTGAGGTGACTCTGAATGGTGCTGCAAAGGGAGAGGTGGGAGTGCTCAGAATGGGAAGTCCAGGAGAGAAATAACCACACCACACAAGGAGAATTTGGGGAAAGGCTTTTCCCAGGGAGAAAGACCTGTGCAGGATGCTGGGAATTAACCCAAACTAACTGCTGAGGAATAGTTATGAGCTGGATGAGACAAGTGCTGGTCTCCTGGGAGGGCTTTGGGAAGCCAGCCTCATGTCTAGTGTGGCACTTGGGCTCCAACTGATGTTTCTTAAATAAGCTGTCTAGAAGAAAATGAAGCATTTAACCCCATTTCCAGTCTGCTCTTTGCTTTAAAAAGCAGTTCAGGGAGTTGTTCATGGGGAAATTAGTAAGACTGTGAAACAGAGACATAGAGGAGACTTGAATTTTGGGGTAAATGAATAAAATGCAAGAAATATGGGATGGTAAAAGTGGCAAGGCCTGGTTCTGAGACGATCACAGAACCATGGAATGGTTTGGGTTGGAAGGGACTTCAAAGCTCATTCAGTTCCACCCCCTGCCATGGGCAGGGGCACTTTCCATGGACTGGGCTGCTCCAAGCCCTGTCCAACCTGGAGCTGTGGGAGCAGCCAGGGATCTTTATGAAGGTTGTAAAAGAGCTTTTGACTTCCAGGAGACTCTGTCATTTGTCACTCTGCCAGGCTCCTGCTGTGACATAATCCTGCAGGGGAAACCCATCCCCATCCCTGCCCAGGAGCCCTGTGGAGCCAGGAAAGAGAACAAATTCCCCACTTTTGAGATAAGGATTGATTAACAGCTGTGCAGTGATTGCTTGGAGGAGGAGGAGGGATGGATGGAGGGGTGGATGGATGGATGGATGGATGCACACAGGCAGGAATTTGTCACCACAGCAAACTGAGTTGGGAGTCAGCTCTCAGGAGACCAGAGCTTAATTAAACCAATCACACTAGTGAGGAAATTCTGGGTGATTAAGCTCATAGACAGAGAATACTGTTAATGACCCAACTACAAAGCATGTTTTCATTTTATGGAGTGTGCCCTGGTGCTCATTTTGTCAGGAATTGGTCTCAGGGCATCCCAAGGGGCTTCATCATGGAAAACTGTTGTATTGTCCATACTGCTGTACTCCTGAACCTGGGAGGGAAGGCCTTGTTCTTGTAATAGCTCATCTTCCAAAAGCTCTGCAATCAATTCATCAGAGCACAGCCTGGCCTGGGACATGAGAGGGCTGTAATCCAAGAGAGTGATAAGAGGAGGTTTGGGCTAAGTCTGTTGGTCAGAGCTTTGAGTGAGCGGCGGAACAGCAAGTCCTGGAACAAAAAAATAACAGGAATGCTTTGAAAAGAACATTGTTCAGGATGTCTCCCAGTGGAGAGTGTAGCAAATTGATCCAGGACAGTTTAATTTTATGAGCCAGTTTTAGATTTATATATTTCCCACTACATATTAGGGCAAATTCACTGCATATCTTCCAAACACAGCATTCCCTTGCTCCCTTGGCCATATATAGAAGCAAAACACCAAACTGGCACTCAAAAGTCCTAGGGCTGCCAGGAGATAGGCCATCCAAAGAGATAAATATATAGGGGACAAGGCAAAGCTGCCATATATGGCTGTGGGAGCCTGGGCCCTATTGTACCTATGCAGTGGGAACAGCTGCACTTGGCACTGGTTTTGTGGTGCTTGGATTTTTAGCAATCAGGGCATTTCTGGGGTTGGGGTTTTCACCTGCTGCAGTTTGCTGTGCAGGGTTGGTTTTTCCTTTCTGCTCTTCCAGCTTGCTGTATGTAAACCCTGCAGAGAGCTGATGGCCAAGTTTACACTATCCCTCAGCCTCCTCTGCTCTTGCTCCCTCTTCCTGGATGCCTTGGGGGCTGAGTCATCAGTGGTTTGTGTTCCTCCAGCTCTTCTGACTCTGGGATGTGCAATACAGAAACTCCAGTCTTTCCAGAAGTGCAATCTCCCTCCACATTTGCTGTTTTATGGGGTGATGCCTATTCAAAAACTACACCGGTCAATGGGAGCAGCCCTTCTGTCTGCTAGAAAGAAGGATGTGAACGGGCCCAGACAATTAGTGGTCATTTACCTTAATTCAGGAGAAGCATTTCTTTTCCAAGTAACTGTCTGGATAACCTTTGCTGAGGTCAGAGCACAGAGTTTCACCTCAGAGGTTTCTCTGCTGCTGTCCCAAGAGGCACTGGCTGGAAAGTTGTCCTCAGTTTGGTCTTGGCCCTGGATAAGATGAAGAAGTGTGGATTTAGATGGGATCTTGGGCAGGAATTGTTCTCTGGGAGGGTGGGGAGGCTCTGGCAGGGTGCCTAGAGCAGCTGTGGCTGCCCCTGGATCCCTGGCAGTGTCCAAGGCCAGGCTGGACACTGGGATTTGAGCAGCTTGGCACAGTGGAAGGTGTCCCTACCATAGCATGGGTGGCACTGGATGAGCTTTTTTTCCACCCACACCATTCCATGATTCTATGATGGTCTCACAGGTGCAGCTCCACCTGAGAATGATGGAAAATCTGCTTGTCCTCTGTGGTGATGGTGGATCTTCTTTCACCCAGGGATTATGACATACCTGCAAGATCTAGTTTGCCCAAAAAAGGGAAAAAATTGTTTCATAACTGCTTCTTTTTCTATTCCCTGTATTTCTTGGTGTTTATGGAATTGATAAATCTTCATTTATAAAATACAGACAGTGCATAAGTCAAACCAATTTGACATTTTTCAGAGCTCCAGTATCTGCAAAGCTGCAGTGCACGCAGGGGCCATTTCAGATGAAAGGGGTGGCTTTGTGGACGTGATGCCTGTGGAGAAGAAGAAAATCTACCTTGGCTCCCTAAAGAACGGTGTCCAGTCAGACAGGTGGGATTTCTTTCCTTTGTACTCCCCTCTTCTTCTCCACAGCAGGTTCAGCTGCCTGTGAGAGCCAGCAGGGATCAGCTTGGTTTGGGGAGATGGGACTTTGCAGTGTCACTGTGAATTGTGACACACAGACAATTGGAGCATGCTGTCCTGCTGCTGAGAGAGGTGGGGGATGTTGTTAAGCCTTGTTAGATTTTGTTTCAGCACCAGTCCATGTTAATACACTTTGCTGTGTGTTTAACACATCAGGAGATAAGCACAGGTGTTTCCAGTTTTCAGCCCAGGTCATGATTTGGGTTTCATCATTTGGATTTCCATTCAGTTTTGGGCTGCGGGATTAATTTCTATTTGTTGATTCATGTCCTCTATTCTCTTTGAAAGAAGCAAGGGTAAATTAACTTAAATTAACTTTTGAGGCATGATCAAACACTTTTTGAAGATGAATTTGCTGCCCTTGTAGCACTTTTTGTAGTTTCTGTTGGGCCAACCATGCTGGTTTCAGTGACCTAGTGCAAATCTGTGCTTCTAAAATCCTGCACCTCCTCATGACCACAACAATCCAGTCACAGCTCATCCAGTCCTTTCAAGTTTGAGACTTGACTTTCAATCTGTCATGCATTTTTCAGATAATGGTGTAATGGCACTGATTTCTCAGGGCTGTTTTTGCAAGAACAGAATTTCCCACAATTAGGGGGGTTTTGGGTCACTGCTAACTCTGTCTGCTCTGTGCAGTTCTTCTTTTATAAAGACCATAAGGAATTCTATCAAGTTTGCTGGTTTTAGTCTAACAATGGATATTCCAGAATGCTTTAGAGCATCTCAAGAAATAAAATCAGACTAAGACAGGAAAGTTATAGCTGTTAAATATGAGGGGTTTAGTATAGATTACCAGGGTCACCATTTTCCAGTTTGATAAATTGGATTTAGGTGAAAAACCTCCTGTTCCTTTGAATTTTATTCTATCTCAGTCTTGCTTTCACTTATCTTTTGTACTAAAAGACAACTTTTTACTGGGATGTTAAACTGTGCCCTAGCTAAGAATAAATCCCACCACTCTCAGGGATGTGCAATGTGAGCAGCCAGTGCTGATCTGAGAGGTGAGGGAAACCAGAGACCTCACAGTGGGGATGAACATTTGGAAAGTGTTATTTACACTCAGCAATAAGGAGCAGCTTCATGCTGTGAGATCCACCAGAGAAATAGCTTTTCCAAGATTAGGGTGAACCCTTACCCTTTAGGACACTGGAAATAACCTTGGGTAAAGGCTCACACCCAAACAGGTATGGGAAAAGATGGTCTTCAGGATTTACTGGGTCCTTACCCTCGTTGCAATGTTTATTTTGTGGGAATGTGAAATTTTGTATTTTTCCTGGGTTTTTTCAGTGCAGTAAGACCTGGGAATAGAAACATCTCCTTTCCCCATGCACACAGCACCCCAAACAGCTTGGAGTCAGAGTATCTGGGGACATCTGTGCAGATTGAAAATGAATATCCATATTTATTGTCATTTAACATGAGCTGATCTGGCCATTCCCACTGCCAGCACTAGGAGCCAAGCCAGACAGGCCCTGGGAACCTGCCAGCCTATTTGACAACTGGTTTTTTAGGAAAACATATTCCTCTTTATGCCTGAATCTCTGCACAAGGGAGCACAGTGTTCCTTGGATAAAAGCTAGGGCTCTAAGAGAGTCTGCTGCCTTCCAGCTCCTTTTGTTGGCATCAGCACTACAGATTTGGATTGCAAACATAAAAAAAAGGTGAAAGCATGGATTTGTGCCACTTCTTTTTCATCCTTTGTCTTTCCCCTGCTCCTGGTAGGACAGAGATAGGAGAAATTCAGAGTTGCCTGTTTGGGTTCTGCTGTGTCTTCATTTGGTTCATGCCACGTTTGTTTTCTTTTCCTCTTTCCTTTGTCTCCAGCTTGAAGAACCCTTCAGACGGGAACGCTTTCCGAATCTTTGCTGTGAAGCAGTAAAGCCCCAGGGAAGGTGCAGGTTTCTTTGGGAGAGCTCTCTGTGGATCTCCAGAGACGCCAAAACTCCTCTGAACGGCATCAGCTCTGCCCATACCCTCCTTGCCGACCTCCTTCAGGGAATTCCAAAAGAAAAAGGGGAAAAAAAAACCCCCAAAACCCCAAAAAAAGACCCCAGGTTCTGACTCAGCTGTTGGCATCTCATGGCACCCGTGCAGCGTTGTATCTTTTCGTCTCGTGTTTTTGTTTCTCTAGGGGCATTCAGCGGCCATAAACTGTTCTAAGTTTCATTTTACCAGAGGTGTTGCTACACAGAACGGCGGTGGCTCCATGTGCAGCACATTCAGGGATCTCAGCCCGGGCCTGGATGGTGTTTTTAGGGTGTGAAGCTTCTCCTGGGATGGGTGTGAGGATGAGCAGACTGGGGAGTGAGCGGCTGTCCAGGCGCTGGGCACTTTGGAATGAGAAACTCGTTGGAAAATTGCCTCCTTTGGGCAGAGGATGGGCTTTGACAGAGTGCTTTTGTGTATGTTGGATGGTTTCTGTGCAAAAGAGGATAAAAAGTGGTGTTTTCCCACTGAGGTGCTTTGCAGCAGCACTGCTGTGGGAGGCTGCTGGGTACCTCGAATGATGGGGGTTTGGGGATGTTCTTGGCAGCCAAAATTGAGGTTCTGTGGGCCTGGAGCAGGGTGTAAAATGGTGGCAGAGATCCTCACTGCAGAAAATGAGGCCACCAGATCATCCAAAGAGCAGGTTTAGTGTTTGCTGGTCAAACACTCCCAGGTATTTTGCAAATCTGGCAGCCTCTGAGCAGTCAGAGAACTGGGGCTCCTGTGCTGGCACATCTCATCCTATACTCCACGCCATAACTTCAGTTAAATGCAGTGTATTGGTTTGTACAGCAGTGCTGGTTGTTTTATAGTAGTTAAGTAGTGATCAAATTAATCTTATTTCTGCTAGGAATGGTTGCATCTGTAGGAAGCAGGTTCACTTTCCCTTTGTGAAGCTCCTTGTGGTGTGTGCAATTTGGAGACTTTAAAGATGCGGCATAAATTGGGGTAGATTAATTTTTCCTGTCCAATTTGTGAAGCCAACAGAACCCCACTTCCAGTGCAAATGCTGTACCTGTGAGCATTTGATATCCAGGATGGTGGGTTTTGCAAAACTCACGTGGTGTTGTGATGATGTTATTCCGTAATTTGATATTTTTGTCTTGACGTGCACCCAAATGCATTTCAAAGCCAAGAGAAGGGCTCAGCATGAGCTGCTTTTTATGGTAGAGGGATATTCCCTGCTGCATATTGGAAATGGATTTTTATGGTTGGTCTAAACACAAATCTGGTGGGTTTTTGATACACACACATCCAGTAACTTCATGAGAAGACAAAGTCAACAGTGGTTCTTCAGTTCTTGTAAATGCTCAGTTCTTCTGCTCAATAACTGAATTGCAATACTGGATAACAAATGGGAAAGTATTTCCCTCTCTTTGGCAGATGTTTCACAGCTGCTCTTACGCCCAGAACATGTTTGGTTTAATCTAGACAGAAATAAGAGCCATCTCATCGAGCTCTTTCAAAACACAGACCAAAAGCATTTATATGATTAAATGCTTCTTTAATTCTGTAAACACCATGAAATCAACAAGGAAATTACATTTAAATGACATTTATCACTCAGTATGTCCCACCACTGGGATTTATTTCTCTGTAAAACCTGAATTTGGAAAAGAAACCTTTTGTAAAACCTGAAATTGGAGCTACTTTGCACTGTCTCCAAAAATACTGCACAGAAAAGCCACTTTTGGGGTGGATAGAGAGAAGTGACTCTTCGCGTCGTCTTTGTTTATGTAGTATTGTCCTCCAAGGTGTACAGTATTGACTTTAGATAGGAAAACTGAAATATTTCCTTTCTTGCTAGGTAAATTGATGTTAAGAACAGCTGGAACACATCCTAGAAAAGCTGCTGGTTGGGAGAACTTGGGATGTTGGCAGTGAGGAAAATCTTCCCCCTTTCTGCCTGCAGTGAAGCGCTGGGCTCTGCACGGTCTGGTTCAAGCCCATCCAACACTGCAGCAAGAATCTGGGACATCCTGGGCCAAATGGGCTGGGAGTGGAATTGGAGGGAGTGAGAGGAGCAGTCAGGTTCATGGGGACTGCAGGAGCACATAAAACACCTCGATGGTAATGTGGGATCCGTGAAAATTACGGATGGAAGGTGATGGGCAGGAATGTGAGGGCTCTTGGAGTAAAACCCAGGGGATCACTGTGAGCACATAAAAAATCCAAACAGCTGAGGATGTACCTAGGTGATGGGAAGGGGACAAGGGAAGGGTTCTTATTCCAACAGAAATATCCTAAAGTGCTTAATTCAAGTTACAATTGCGTATTTTTATCTTCAGCCAACTGGTTTGGATTTTTAGAAACCGATGTTAATTTAAGTCTGTATCTGTTTATTTTTGTATTTGTTGTACAAAAGAGAAATTGTGACTTTACTACACAAATATTTTTCGAGGTCCTGGGTGCTATTAATTTAAACATACCTCCACCAGAATTAGGGGTGATCAGGTCCTCCAAGGCAGTCATGACCTATCAATGACTTGCAATCATGTGTGCTAGCTATTCATGACTAGGTGGGACAGTACCAGTTTTTAGCCAAATATTGACAGATTTTATTTCTGATACCAAGACATTTCTCAGCCTGCTATATTTCAGTGCAGCTTAAAGATGCATCATGGCTGTATCTCACCAGGCCTGTTCCTCCTCAGCCCCAGCTCAGCACACCTGTAGGCACCTGTAGCATCCAGGTGCAGCCAAAGCTGGTGCTGCCTGGTTGTTCTTTTCCAGTAATTTGGGATTTGGAAGCAAAGGCATGCTCACTGCAGAACATCTGGCTCGGCCAAATCTCCAGGAAACACAACCAGGGTGAAATCCAGAGCCTGTGCTGGTGGGGCCTTGGCTCCACTCATTCCTTCTTAAAAAGACTTTCAGCCAACAGCTGGTTGAGGAGGCTCCAGTTGGTCTCTTGTGCAGTCTAAATATTTAGGGCCAGTTCATAGAGTTGCTTTTCTTTTTTTTTTTTTTTTTTCTATGAAAAATGGTGTATTTTACTTCCTATGTATAAAAGTTACTTGTAAATTTTTGTGTGCCTTTGCATGTTTTCCAAGGGGCTGTGGTTGTTTATAAACTAGATTTTTTTTTCTAAATACAGAATTGTAAAATATCTTTTCCTCCCTACCCTTCCATTTTATTTTGATTTCTGAATTATTTGTGAAATAAAACCTTCCTGGAATGAATGCTTCCCTTGTCTTTAATGCTCAGCCAGAGCTGGGTTTGTGTTTAGAAGATCTATTTGGGATTCATGCTAGGGACTAGAGTGTCCTCTGGAGACACCAAATGAGATTGGGATGTGCAAAGCCTGTTCCACAAGCAAATAAACTCCCCAGTACCCAGGCATTAAAACTCAATCTTTACCCCATCAGAAATAAGAGGTATCCTTAGTGAAACATCCTGAGAGAAAGGGAAAATCACTGCCTGTCTTTGAATCCCTGCAGCATAAGGGCTGAATTGGATTAATGGGTTGAAAATTGCATTTAATGATATAGTGCTACAAAATAAAACTGATATGAACTCCTCCCCACCTGAGCAGGCTGGTGTGAATTGTACCCTCATTTTTTGAAAGGAAAAGTATTCAGATTTTGTAATTCCCTTTGAAATTTTCTCCAGGCTCATCCTTGCTGACAGAACCACAAATCAAACCAAGCTTTTTCCTGGTAATCCAACCCCATTTGGTTGAAGGAGCAACACAGGGAGTTCATAACTCATCCTCCAGACAATGAGCACCAGATGGGTTTTGACCAAAAATATGGGCTGGGCCATGGGATGGGGTCCTGATTGACCAGGCTGTGAAATTTGCATTTTTTATTACTTATACAAGAGGATTAATGTTAAATTCAGAGGTGTTTGCTTTGCTTTAGGGCTGGGCTGATGCAGTTGTGGTTGAACAGTATTTCCCTGTAAATCCCAGCCTAGGACTGATGAGATATCATCAATTTCTGTGGAAGGGAATTTCATGGCTCCTGCTTTCTCTGCAATTCCAAACTGCCCATTTGAATTTACTCTGTGCTTTTGTCCCCCCATTCTTACTGCTGCAAAAATGCCTTCTCTGCTGGAAATATTTGGGAAGATTTTCCAACGCAGGGTTTAAAGGTAAGCAGAGAGAGGAATTCAGTTTAATGGTTACTGTGAGGCTGCCTAGAGCATCCTATTAATGGCAACAGCTGTCTGATATCCTATTTGGTGATGCTATAAAATGCTCCACCCTGTGAGTTGGAACTGGATGATCTTTAAAGTCTCTTCCAACCAAATCCATTCTGTAATTCTGTGAATTCTGTGTTAAAATTTAGGTCCTGGTTGGCCTAGAGAGCAAAAGACTCAAAATTTAGGGCAGAATCTAACCCATCCTTTGGGTCATCTTGCCATCCCTTGACACTGTCTCTGATTTTGTCTCCTCCTGCTCGAGCCCTGGGCTTTGTCCTCTGCTCATCCACCAGAAATTGGTGTGATCACAAGTGCTGTGTGAGAGCAACGTGGCAAGCAAAGCTGTGCCTTCTTCCTGTACAATGGGTGTGCAAACCAGGTGAGTGAAGGCTTAGGGTGAAACTCACAGGCAGGAAAAAAATTAATTTTTTTTTTCCCAGCTGGAGTGGGATTCTGATTCTGCTTTAGCTGAGAAGGCATAAAGACTGGAAGGTTGAAGGAAAGCAGAGGGGAAAGGAAAGAGAAACCAAATGGAGCTGAGTGAGGGTGGCAGATCTGATATTCCCACATTTCTGGGAATCCTTGGGGATCAACAAGCAGCAGGGCTCTCTCTGCTTGCTGCTTCAGGCACAAATATCTGGTTGCTGGTTGTTTTGCCTTCTGCTGGCTGCTCCTCAGCCCGTGCTGAGCTCATCAGAGCCTATGTATAGCACGGGCATAGCTCGGGGTGGGTGTCCTTCCAAAAACCCACAGTCATTTATAGGATGGCCTGGCCATGTTTTCAAAGCCATTCTGCAAACGGTGGGGCTGGCTCTCATTTACACTAAGGACCTACTTTAAGGCACTTAGGAGGCATTTATGCCACTTTAGGGTGTGGAGAGAGCAGCGTAAAGAAGGCTCAGTGCAAACAGAAACCACCCTTCTATCTTGTTGACAGTGGTTAAAATTGGGTTAGGGAGCTAAGTCAACAGCCAAGTCTGCCTTCTGCAGCTCCCTCTGCTCCTCACCCTCCTGCCCCAGCAGCAGGGCTGCCCACAGTGTCCCTGAGCCACTGCCCAGCACATGGCAGGGGGATTCAGTGTCAAAAGGAGCACAAGGGTATTTATAGCGGGCCAAAAGTCAGGAGGCGCAGGTGGAATGTGAGAGGTGGAAGCAAAAGGGAGAAAAATAAATCCAGAGCTTTGGGTTGGCTCACAAGGGCTGATTCTGTCAGGTTTGGGCTCCTGTGGGACTGTGGGTGACCCCAAGGGGGGACCTGCCAACACATACAACTGTCCTCAGGAGTGCTTGACTGATATCTGAAGTTTTTATTTAGTATTGGCCTCATGTCTTGTTTCTGCACATCTGTCTTTTGCACATATGGAAGCTGAGAAAATATCACCTATGAACTAAACCCAGAGGCCAGAGGACAAGTTTGTCAGAAACAAATCTCAAAAGCTGCTTAATTTCCCTCTCTGCCAGCTGAGCAGACTTTGTAAGTTTGAAAAAAGAGAGCAAAAGCCAACACAGATTGACTGTAGGAGGCAGGGGTATTCATACCATCTCAGCTGATGTGTTTGTAACGAAAATATTATTTATATTAATGCAGGGAGCTCCAAAACTGCATCAGTACCTGTGCTGGCAGAAAAAGGCTGAAAAATCAGATGACACTTGGAAGAGTAAAAGGAATAATAAAAGATGGAGACCAACCAGTGAGGAACAGCCTTAAAGAGATAAAGAAGAGTCAAAATTGTGACATCATGGCCACGGAGATGAAAGTTACATCAGGTGTGAAAGGATCAGCAAGGCAGGTGAGAAACCTTTCAGTTTTTCTTCCTCTGCTCAGGAAGGTGCAATATGACAATGCCAGGGTTTGTATTGTTACTGCCTGGAAAATACTCAATATTCCCTGGTGGGAAGTTCAGGAGGGAAGAAAGAGAGGCCTGAGAGCTAAAACAACTCCTGAGAAATTAGGAGAGATCTCTGAAGATGAAAAAGGTGAGGAAGAGGATGCCTGAAGTGTGTAAAGGTACAGAAAAGGGAGAGGGGGTTCTTCATGCCCAAAGGGGCCCCACTGGGAAGGGATGGGATTAAAATGCAGCAGGAAACACTGAGAGCATTGGTAAAGGTTCTGACTGGAGCAGATGGTCTTTTGGATCTTTGCTCTTTTCAAGCCACCATTCCAGGTTTTTAAGGCTATTCTGGATAATAGCTCTTCAAAGGAGATTCTGCTTTGAGTGGAAGATGGAGTAGAAAATGTCTTGGTGGTCCTGCCAGGTGTTTTTTCCTATAATTTTCAAAGTTAAAGGGACTGTGCCATCATGTGGGACAGGTTGTGCTCTGTTTGGACCAGGATGGTGCACAAGCAGGGACTGTCATTGTCCCATGGGTGACACAGATAGAGGTGACCTGGCAGAAGAAGCCCAGGTAAAGGTGTGCAGTGTCATGGCAGTCATGATCAAAAATAATCATTGTTCTTTTAACTCTTCATTGTTCAGGCTTTTTTGGTTGGTTTTTGGGGGGAGTTTTTTTAGGTCTTTTGGCAGACAGAAGAATTCTGAGGTCCAGCTGCAGATGGACCTGTGGCTGCTGTGTCTGAGATAAAATAGTGGGGACAGCCCTTCAGAAATGCTGCTCTGAAGTGGTGGCAAGGAAGGGGTGACTCAGGGCATCCCCTGGGGTGCCAGTGAGCCAGACTGGGCAGCACAGGCAGAGCAGGCATCTCCTCCCATGCCAGGCGTGCAGCACCATCTGAGGACAGGCTTTGGGTGGGGAGAGGGAGACCGTGGAAATTTTCTCATCTGCAGAGTCATGAAACCATCTCAGGGCAGCTGGCCAGCCCAGCAGGCTGTGAGTGCCTTTCCAAAGGCACCAGGCAAGTCAGGCTGTCTGAAACCCTTTCAGCAAAACAGATGCAGGGAGCTGAGTGGCCCAGTGCTGGACAATGCTCTGCTTGGGAACAGCTTCATTATCAGCAAACAATGATCTCTGCAAACCCAAAGCGCTAAGTGGGGATTTGTTTGGACACCGACCATTTTAACGAGAGCCATAAAGTTGTGAAAACACCCAGCTCTTCATGAGCTCCAAAGTTCTGTGTCTAGACCAAGAAAAGGACTTTAGGAGCCAGCTCTGGCTGATGTTGTGGACAGCTCTGGATGCAGTTCCAGAAAGTGCTTGTGATCCACTTTTAAGGAGAGTTACTGGAAAAGTGGACGTGGGCACAGTGTGGCACAACAGGGGGCTTGGAGTGGAGGGTGCCCACCCTGGGTGTCCTGCACTGACGCAGGAGAGAGATGTGTGAGGTCCCTGCTCTTCTCTTATATAATCCATGACTTCAGATAAAACTGGTGCCAAGTACCCAAAAAAGGGATTGTGTGTGTGTGCTCCCTGTTCCCGTAATCTGAACAAGCAGCGCTCGGCTGGGACGGTTCTGCCAGTAAAATCGAGGTTTTTTTTTTTTTTCCTTTGCAGTGGGATCCAGGTTTAAAATTAGCTGTGTCCCAGCAGGGCCACCCCTGCCAGCCTCGGTGCTCAGCCCTGGAGGCTCTCAAAAGAGCCCAGCAGCCCAGTTTAAACAGTGACCAGAAAAGTTTGTTCAGGGAGGGCTCCCTGGCCCTTAACAACAGGAGCCTCCATTAGCTCCTACATGGAGAAAACACTCAAACTTTGTAAAAACACCTCCTAGAGTAAATATCAGTGAGTCACAGATACTAAATATTAATAATTCATACATTGGGAGCAGAAATATCAGCAGGACCTGTAAGGCAGGCCTTTTTAATGTGCAGTAATACAGAATTGGGTATGTGTTCCTCTATTTTTTTTTTTTTTAATTTTTTTTTGTGCCAACCTTTCCCATTTGAGACACAGGTTTGGAGCTGCTCCTATGCCTTGGGTCAGAGAAACTGATTGGAGTCTCAGTCCCATGAGGGGAGCAGTTTGCCTGGAAGGATTGAGCAGCACTCCTCATCCCAGGGTCAACAGTGGGGCATTCCCAGGGAATTGGAGGGTTTGACTCCATAATTGCAAATTACAGATAAATTAGGGTTATTTTTTTGATTGACTGACCTTTAGGAAAAAAAATATCAACCCCAAACCAACCACATTGCATAAAATTTATGCAATTACCCAAACTCCCAAAGCATTTTTGTCTCATTAAGGATCAAAATGGAGTGAAAGCCAATCGTCGTTTTTTGTAGCGAGGCAATTTTAAGTAAAAAGTGGTTTTGTTGATCAAAATATTTTTAAAAAAAATTTAAATATGCTGAGTTTTAAAAAGTGAAATTGCAGTTATTTCAGTAATTTCTTTTCATGTTTGAAAGTGTGGCTTCTTAAAAGCTTGCTGGAGTTGAAAAGCATTAATGAAAAATTTTAATTAATTTTGTTGTTTGGTTTCTTTCATATTCCCATGGTGTTTCAGTGGCATTTGCTGGCTCATGTGGAGACTGAGATGCTATCTGGGTGAAGAGAGGAGCAATTTTTTTGTTGAAATTGAGAAGGAGTGTCAGCTGAAAAAAGCTAAGAAGTTCCAGAGAGAATTGAGGAGGAGAAAGGTTTTTATGAGGAATGGAGCTAAAGGAGGAGTGAAGGGCAAGGGGCCATGACAAGGACTCAAACTGGAGCCCAACACTTTATTTTTGTGAAATCTGAGGGAAGTTTTGCTGTGCACTTTGAATGAAAGCCAGTCCCCAAAATCCAGGGGATTGAGTGGAAGCCAGGATGGGAGGTGACCCTTATGCTTTGAACCCCCTCACATTTATTTTCTTCCCCAATAGAAAAGTGCTTTATTCTGTTATAAAAGACCCAGTTTCACCATCAGAAACTCCACAATGCTGTGTCCTGGCTCTGCAGCCCAAGTCTGCTGCCACTTAGGTGGTCCCAAATTTCTTCTTGCTTCCAGTTCCTCAGCTCCTTTATCCCAACCCCAGCTTTGGAAGGACTCTGTGAGAGCTTTTAGCTCTGAGCAGTTGATTCATTAATTAGCACATGCATTAGCTTGGAAGGTAAGAGCTTTCTGGTGGCTGTGCAGATGGAGGATCTTTTTCAGGAATGGGGAATGGATGCTCCCCTGAACACTGGCTTTTTGAGTTGATCCAATGGAAGGAGAAAAGGGACACTGTGGCTGTAGGGACAGTGCTTCTTAACGAGCTGTGGTGGCACTGAGACAGGACACATGGAGCCAGTTTTCCTTTCCTTTCCTTTCCTTTCCTTTCCTTTCCTTTCCTTTCCTTTCCTTTCCTTTCCTTTCCTTTCCTTT
>JANRGV010000008.1:17301768-17346080 GCA_024734035.1 Alethe castanea
GATGGGATGGGATGGGATGGGATGGGATGGGATGGGATGGGATGGGATGGGATGGGATGTGCAGGCAGCAGAGGACAGTGCAGAGTCTGCAAAAGGAGATCCACAGAGCTTTGTACTCAGATATTTGGTGGCTGCTGTTTCTCCTTTCCCTCTGCCTTCCCTCTGTGTTCCTCTCCTTTCCTTCCATGTTTCACCCTCCCTTTATCCCAGGATTTCCTGGGCCTTGCCAGCAGAATTGTTGTCACTCTGGGTGATCATGCCAGCTTCTTTCTAGGGCCTGCTGAGAGTCACCTTTTGTACCAAGCAAAGCATCACAGACACATTTGTCTCCTCTCTACCCAGGTTTTTTCAGCACTGTAGGAAGCAGTCACTGGGAAACTCCTTAGCCACAGCTGAATGAAGGCTGGGAAATCTTTGTCTCTAATTCCAGACTGAGAAACCATCAGCAAGGGATGAAGGTAACATCTGCTCCTCCTCCCTTGTCCAGGAGAGACCTCGGGCCCCACCCTCTGAATTTCAGGGTCACACAACTATCCCTGCTCACTCTGGGGTTACAAAAGCCTTACTGCCCACCTGTGAATCCCAAATTTCTGCTCTACCTATTGTACCTCTCATTAACACTAAATATTATCTGTGCTGCCCACTGCCAGCAGTGTCTGGCTTAATCTGGAGATACCCAGCAAAATTTATTTCATGTGTCACATGCTCATAGCAGGTCAGGCTTTAGCAGCTTTTGGGTTGCCTAAACACAGCCATGGGTGTTTGTTTTTGGCCCTGGGATGAGCTTAGAGTTTAAAGGTTGGCTGGGGAAGGTTTCTGTGTTGCTCTCTGCCCTGTGAGCCTGGCTTTGGCAATGGCAATGAGCTGACAGAAAAGGTGACAGAAAAGGTGACAGAAAATGTGACAGAAAAGGTTTCTGTTTGCTTGGGACATGATGGCAGTGGGAGCAGAAACTCATGGCTGGGAAAGCAGCAGGCTGCAAGCCACAAATCAGCTGTCAGAGCAAAGAAAAGCTTAAACCCAACCATTAAACTGAGCCCAGCCCAGATTTTGTCACAGTCTGCTGGGAGCAGAGGCAAACCCAGGGCTCCCTGCAAAGCACCCCTGGGGAGAGTCCCAGCAGGATGGATGGAGGTGTCAGCAGCCTGCTGCAAATCTGGGCCACATCAGCTCTTGCTAGCCATGAAAGACGAGCCTTAGCAAAACCCTGACATTCATTTTGAAGAGTGTGTTTGGTGTCCGGCCAAGGAGCTTTTTTTTCTCCTTGCTCAAACTTTTCCACTACAACTGGCAAAGCTGCAGCAATGGGGGATTGCACAATGCTGGGTCCCAGGGCTCCAAAAAACAGGGAAAAGGCACAGAGCATCCCAGATTGCAGTGAGAATTAAAATGAAACTATTCAATAATGTAAATATACGTCATGGATTACTCCAGGTGTAAGGACTGTGGTTCATTGCTTCCTCTGCAAGAATTACCAGGAAAACCAAGAAGCTGCAGGAGATACCAGGGAAAAGATGAGCCTTGGCTTGTTTTAGAAACTGCTCTTATTTTGTGTTTCTTCAGTGGGCAGGAGAATATTTCCCACTTTGTTCTCTGCATCATTGATAAATTATTAGAGATTAAGAGACCTCCTGTAGATTTGTGCTGGGAAATTTGTTGGCTGGTTTGTAGTGCAGTGAAATTTAGGTGAGATAAACCTCTGGCCCTGTGTAATTTGGAAGGATCATGACCCCCACCCCCTAGGCACAACAGTGAAACAAAAAAACCCCAATTTTTATTAGGCTTTAGAAAGTAATTTAATGATTTAATTTTGATCCTGCTTACCCATACTCACCAGGCACAGCAAAAATCAGGTAGGCACCCAAACCTTCATCTTTCCCCTTTATCCTCCCCATCTGGTTTTCATCTGGTCGCAGAAAGACAATAACAGTCTTTGGGGAGATGAAGAAAGAGAAACTAACACCAAGAAGATAATTACAGTGGGGTTATGGAGGTCAGGAGAACATCTTAAAGTAATAAGGAGAATGGGGAGCTGCATTAGTTGAGTCAACAAAACCTTTGCAGGAGAGGACAAATTCTCTGTTTCATTACTGAGCTTTATTTTCCTCCAAAGTTTAAACCAGTGATGCTTCTGCTGTAACTCCCTTGCTGTGGCAGGTTTTGTGTTGGCTTTCAGATTGCAGAGTTTTCATTGCTGAATTTACAGAAAATAGCGTGGGGATTTCACTGAGAGCTGAGAGCTGCTGCAATGAGAGGGAAATAACAAAGTTCTGTGCAAAATCTTGCAGGAGTATACAGCTGAAGAGAATTTGATTTAGAGTTCAGACATGTAACGCTCTCCCCAAGTTACCTACCATAAATTTGAAGCTGATCTTATAGTTTTGATGATATACTTTTTATGATGCATTTCATGCCTCATTTCCAGGCAGATTTACAGCCCTTACACAATGCTGGATGAGTGACTCCACATGCTTCATGTCAACAAGTTCTCTTCCTTTTTTTTTTTTTAATCCCCCTGAAACTCCTGCTGGTTAAAATTAAGCTGTATTGCAGTCAGAGTGCATTTACTCTTGACATTATGAACTGCTTTTGGTCATCATTTGGTGAAAATGGCCCCAAGAGCTTTGACTTTGACTTTACAGATGGATGGCAATAAACAAAGGCTGGCATCCCTAGAAATTCCAAAATTTAAACTGAGTCTTTCTTATATATATTTGTTGTTGTTGTTTTGACCACCTGAGTTTTGACCAGATTAAAGGGTGAGGTGAAGCCCATCCTGCATCTACAAGATGCCTTTTCCAAAATAATCTCACCCACAGAGAGAGATCAATGTCACCTTTCACAGGCTTACAGATGTGAAAATATCTACAAATGCAGAGTAGCCAACACCAACTGAGCACAAATCATGAGCTGTTGGAAAGAAAAATACCCTTACTCCGGGCTTGGAATAAATGCTGTGGCTTGGAGATGAGCATGGATTTTGTCCAAATGTCCTGGCTGATGATTTGGGTGCCATCACCAACCTCTCATCACCCCAAGGGGTTACACCTGTCAAAGCCAGCAACAGTGAGCAAAACACCATTTTATTTTATTTATTGAATATATTCTATTTATTATTTATTTATTTATAGACACCATTTGTTTCTATTTCTTTCTGAAGAAACGCAGGTACATTTATATTTATTTCCAACACCCTCAAGAGCTTAAAGGTTTGGCTGAGGCTGCCAGGACAGTGTTTGCTTGGCACATGCACAGGCATGGGGCACAGGAATCAGCAGAAGCAGGAGGAATCTGCCCAGGATGTCACATCACAGCATGGGGCAACCACAGGGCCATTGCACCTGACTCACACAGGATGTGGCTTTTTTTTTGCCAGCTTGCCCTGAAATATGGAAATTTAGGCCATTAAACCTTAAAGGGGAATAAGTGTGGGGTGTTGCAAGGCTGAGAGCTGTGCCCACAGCAGCAGGAAAGGGGAGGCTGAATCACAGGAGGAAGGGATGATGCTGGCATCATCCAGGCAGGCTGGAGTTAGTGAGCTGGGGGTCTCTCTGAATTTTTCAGAGAGAAATCAGAGTGCAGGGATTGAATTAAAATTTGTAGATGGATTGAAGTGTATTAAGCTACTTACACATAAGGCAGAGATGTAAGTTTAAGATAAGCGAGTTAGTAACTAAGTTTTAGTGTGAATTTTAATGTTTTTAGTAAGTAAAAGGTTTAGATATTAAGTGTGAGTTTTAGTGAAGGTTGAAAAACATGCTGATGTTTTCAGTAGAGGCTTTAGCACTGTTGTTGTAGACACTGCTTAGACATAATAGAGTTATAGTAAGAATATTGTTTACATTTTTTAGATAGAATAAGGTAGGTTGTATGTGTAGTTTATACTTAACGTGTTAAGTAAGAAAATAGAATTTTAATAGGTTAAGGAGTGGTGGTTTGAGTTTGTGTTTTAGCTTGTTAGAAAGATTTTATGTAAGAGTTAGTATTGGGGAGAGTTAGTGCTTTTTGTTGGTTCTTTTTTTATTATTTTTTGTTTTTGTTTACTGTTAACTGTAATACTTGAGAAGTAAGATAGGAGCTCTTGCAGTAATATTGGTTTTACTGGGACTTTTGGGAACAGTTTTTGTTTTTATTTAGGACTTTAAATTAAAA
The DNA here is from genome assembly GCA_024734035.1 of Alethe castanea. Lineage (NCBI taxonomy): Eukaryota > Metazoa > Chordata > Aves > Passeriformes > Muscicapidae > Alethe > Alethe castanea. The sequence continues at coordinate 17,305,921 of JANRGV010000008.1, forward strand.
TTTTGCAGGTTATCCCAGAGGGATTTTACAGCCTGGTGGCACAGTGGTCACCTCCTGTCCCTCATGCAAGGGCAGGCACAGGAACTGCTGACATAATTAATCCCTGCTGCCTCCAGCAGCCCTGGAGGGACACTGGATTCCATCCAAATTTTGCCAAGGGCTCCAAGGTGCAGGGAAGAGCCTCTGCTCAAGGACAGAACATCCTGTTAAAATATTTTCTCTCTATAAAAATGGCAGTGACTTCTTCACGACCGTTCATGAAGAAAAGCTAAGAACAAATCCCTCATGTGCAGCATATTTCTCTTTACGACCTGAAAAGCAGTTTATGGATTTTCTTTAGATTTATCTCACACCTCCCTCCACTCCCAGAAGAGGTCTGTCTTCTCTTTTTTATTTCTTTAAGCCTGGCCTTTCCACACTGTTCCTTTTAGCTGCCCAAACACTGCCTGGGCATCCTCTCACTGCTTTGCACCCAATCACTGCAATTAGGAGCAGTTCTGTTGTCTCTTCTTTCCTTGTGTTGCTTTGATGATGGGGCTTTAAGCAGCAAAGAAAAGCCCAGCCAGATATTCCCAAAGCTGCATTTTAGACCTTTTTTTCTCCATGTCACAAAGAACCAAGTGCTTGATCAGTCCCTTTCTGCTTTTTTTTGTTCCTATGGGATGTTGCATCTTTCCATGTGTGAGTTATTCCTGTTGTGGAGTGGCAGGAAAAGTTGCTGTGGGGACAATTCACATATTAAAATTCAAAAAGAGAGGAATTAAGACAATTTCTATACTCTAAAAATTAAAAAAAAACTGAGGAAAAAACCCCTTAGACTGTGGATCACAAATATCACTGACCAAGTTGTCAAAACCTGGGAAAGTTCTTTTGACACAGCTTGAAAACAAAAGTTTCTTTGTTTTAATTTCTGTTTTCCAGCAAAGGTCCAATATCCTTTTCCACAGCAGGAAGAAATGTTTTCAGTTCATTTCCCTGACAGCTGTTGTACCTTCTATATTCTTGTATATCCTTGTATAGTCTCCTTTTCTTCAAATCCTCTCTTAACACCATTAACAAATCTTCCCAGTTGTGTTCTCCCCAGGAAGTGTTTGTATTTGTTTGTACATTGAAAATTTTCTTGTCTTTTTTCCCCTAATATAGTTAAAGCTGTAAATTCTTTAGGGTGAAGAAAAGAGTTACATTTTGAGTTTCTTTTTGAAATCATTGACTTTGGGTTAGGAAAAGGGCAGCAAAGGTACTGTCTGCTACATGCAAGTTCACATGTAGAGAAATTTTGGGTTTTATAATTTTGGATTTGAAAGCAGAGGATGGTTTAAGGACAGGATTATCTGGAGTTCCTCTGCCTCTCGGCTGTCCATCACCTCCAGATATTTTTTTGGCATTATTCCTTTGCAGCAAGCAGTGGTCTCTCCTCAGCTGCCCAGAACCAAAGAAATGCCCAAATGAGACTCCTGTGGTTTGTCCCTCGTCCAAGAAACCTTCCCAAGGCACCTGAGTGAGCTGGAAATGCAAATGTTGAGTTGGCAGCAGGCTGCACTGGGCAGGGATGAGATCTCCATAACAGACTCACCCCTTTTCCTGCTGATCTCACTGGGTCTGTCACAGCTTGTTATCCAAAAGGGATGCTCTGGAGAGCTGTTGTGGCTGCAGCCTCTGAGACGTGCAGAGAAAATGCTCAAATTTGTGTGCAAAGTGTGTGGGAGTGGAAGCAAGCCAAGAGTTATGGAAACAGGTAGGTATTTATACAATTATTTATAAAATAATGGTCTTTGCAGTGTCTCCTCCCCTGCAGAGGTGAGGTTTGGCCATGGCAGTGGTAGCTGTGTGCAGGTTTATCAGATCCAAGAGCTCACATGGTCCTGAACTTTAGAATTTGTGAAAATCTTTACATTTTCACCGTTTTCTGTTAGCTACACTGGCAGAAAAACCAATACAGGAGTCCAGCAATAATGAAAGCAAAGGTGTTGATTTCATTCATCTAGTTCAGCAAGGATAAATTTAAGTTTACTTCCTTCCAGTGGTGTTCCAGGAAAAGTGGCAGCAATGACAGATAAAAAGATAATTTTTCCTATTATTATGTGATGACAATCCTACTCCTTTCCTAACATATCACTAATATTTCCAGCCTGCTTTTCCACACAGCTCTAGCAAGGTTTGATTATTTCCAACTGGAGGAACACATAAAATAGCAGAGAGCTGCTACACTCAATAGTGCCTCATGGCTGGTGGTCTGGCAGATGATCCATAGGAACACTTAGAGGAAAAGCAACTTGGAGAGCTTTAAAAGCCTTTCTTAGAAATGGATATGTGTGTGATTCCATCCACCCCTCTGCCCCAGCCATGACAAATAAATGCCACCAGTGTCAGTGGAGCAGTCCTGGTGAAGGGCAGCAGCAACTCTCTCAAAAAAGGGATTACAGCTGAAATCTGGATGTAAAACTCTGCCTGCCCTGCCCAGGGAAGAGGGAAAATGTTTTCAGGAAAAGGGATGTCACAGAGAAAGAAAACCTAAAGTGTTTCCTGCCCTCATGCCAAGTTTTTCTTTCTCTCCTGAGGGAAGGTTGACCCCTTTTCCTTGGGGGATGACGTACAATCCCATAAAGAAGGAACAGACCCCTCATCCTTCAGCCATGGCAGACCAGACAAAGCCTTTGCTTTGTCTATGTAGGTTTTGTCCAGGAGCAAAGAAATTAATGTGCAGTATAATTAATTTCTGTTTGAATTTTTCAAATCAGCCAACGAAGACTGTAAGTAATAACTGCATGAGTAACTGCAGAAGAAAAGAGATACATTGTGGTGTCTGCTGCAAGCTGTATTTTTCTGGAAACAATGACTAATCCTGCTTTTCCAGCCGAGGATTTGATGTACATCCAGGCTGTGTGCATGAATCAGTGCTGACAACCAACAAGCTGCAACTCTTCTGGCTCCTGGAGCTCTGCTTTTGCTTCTGGGCTGGAAGGATGTGATTTCCTTCCTCTTGCAGCCCTTGAAGTGCTGCTGCTGCTGGGGAGGATGACACCAGAGGGCTTGCCAGGCTCCTGCACAGTGTCACCGCCCCAGGGCGTGGCAGATGTCACCTGAGTGTTGGCTCACCTGCTGTGGTGGGGCTGTGACACCCAAACCAGGCTGGGCACTGCCCCTGTGGTGTGCTGCTGGTGCTGGTCACACCCCAAATTACACACAGGAACTGTGCTGCACTTCAGGGAAATCACCACCCTTCGTGCCTGTAATCCTGGGGATTTGAAAGGAAGGTTAAGGCTGTAGGAGCAAGCATGAAGGGCTGCTCACGCAGCAGCAGCCCCATCTTCTGAACAGCTCCAGGTGCAGCTGTGTTTAATAGAATTAACTTTGCTTCAGCAGCCTCCCCAGCTGGAAGAGTCTGAGATTGTCATTAAATACTGCTGGGAACCAGGGAAAAAGCAGCCTTGAAGCCTTGGGTTTCTCAGCCTGCTCAAGGACAAGAAATATTACAACAATGATTGCACACCTGTGAGAAATGTGGTGTTTTGCAGAAAGCATGTTTTCAAAGAGGTGTTGCCTTCTTGGACCAATGAGCCTTTTCTATTCTGTTTTGCACTTTCTATTCTATATAAGTGTAGTGTTTCTTTAAAGCTCTCTGTCTTTTAATTCTCCATTGCATGAGGAACTATGATGTATTATCTTTTCCACCACTCTCCTATAGCCTCAAATTCAACATGAAACTACCCAGAAAAATAAAAATGCCCAGGGAAGAGGTGGGTTGTATCCAACATCAGCATCACAATTCCACAGGGAGCAAATGGGGGAGACTGGAGCTGCAGGGGGTGGGCACAACCAGGAGCTGCTCTGGAAAAAATTTGCCAAAAAAGCCAGAGATTTTCACCTTTATTAATGTCAGTCCATGTGCCTCTATGTTTTCTTAAATTCTGTTTTCCAGTGTAGTGCAAAAATCTGTCAAGGTCTTCATTTTCCAGTGGTTTGTCAGTATAAAAAGTGCCATTTCCACCCAGCCTGTTGTTCCCAGTGTAAATATGTTTTTAGGCACGGAGCAATATAATCCTACAGATTTGCAGAGGAGCTGCAAACCCTCCTGGCAGTGCCTGAGGCAACATAAAGGCTCTGTTTCCATCACTCCTATTTATGGAAAACCAAAGGCCATTTATCTCCTCGATTCCCCTGAGATTTTCTATAGCTTAGTCAATAAACCATGAATTACTGCTTGGTCGAGTTATTTTAGGGAAAATAGGATAGGATGGGAAGAGGATGTGCCTCAGCAAACAACCAGTGTCTCTAGCCTGGCTTCCAAAAGGGGCCATAGTGAGGCCCTCTCCCCTTCCCTAAGAGCTAATATTGCAAAAATGAGACTTTCATTTAAAACTTCTTTGATTGGAAGTGAGTTTGGGGTTTGCACTGCTGATCTCTGGCTCCTGAAAGGATTCCATTCACACACCCCTAAACCTGCTGGTCCTGGGAAGGGCTGGGTTGTTGCCATAGGGAATTTCAGCCCCAGGAATTACCTGGGTGCCCCCTGTGGCAGGAGGGGACCCAAAAGGGGATGTGCAGAGAGTTGGGACAGGGTGAAGATGCAGGAAACTCCCAACCCTGGTGGCTGCTCAGTGTCCCTCAGTCCTGCCAGGGATAGGCACAGTGGTTTTGGTTTTTTTTGTTGTTTTTTTTTTTTTCCATAGACATTGTGTCATTGCAAGGCTTTTCTTGAGAAATTCCAGCCATAAAGAAAAAAAAAAAAAGAAAAAAAAAAAGAAAAAAGGGGATATTTAAATCTTCCTGATTGAAGCAAGAGCAATTCCTTGTGGTTTAACTGGTTAGACTTCAGCTATGTGCTGGCAGGGGGTGCTGGGGGATGCATCCATGGCACTGAGACTTTTTGGAGTGTCCTGAGTGTCCCTCAGAGTGCTCCAGGATCCCCCAGGGAGCCCCTCATGGTTTTGAGCAGCTGATGGTTGCTGCTGCTCTTGTAATGAGATTTTCCCATCACCAGTGACACTTTGGCAACCCCAGAGCTGTTATTTGATTGATGTTTACCCTGCAATAAACACCCTCCTATTTATTTCTGCCCCCAGCACCTCACCTCAGTTTGTAAGGAGCTTTATGATTCTGAAGTGCTTTGGCAAAAGTGGAGTTATTTCTGGTTTTGTTTTAAAAAGAAGCACCCTGAAAGGCTGATTGTTTATTTTTTTAAATTTTATTTCTAGGAGAAGATGCTGAGGGACGTGTAAACCACTCTGCAAGATCATCCCAGGAAAGGAACTAAAGGAGCAAGAAATTAGGTACAATTCTTCCCTTATTATTTTTTGGTAATAATTATTTGTAGAAAATCGAGCTTCTAGATAAAATACTCTAGCTTTCGAGATGATAGAATATTTTAAAATTAAGAAAAAAAAGAAATTTCCTTCATTGGAAAGTTCTAAGAAGCAGGGAATGAAAGGAAGCTCCTAATCTGTTTCTTATGCAAGATTTTCCCCTACTCCATATCTGAAAGGATGTTTTAAATTACATGATGACTTTGAAAGTGCAATAATTTCTGCTTGGAGTTCAGTAGCTCCTGGGTTTGCTGTCAAGAAGAGCTGTCTAATCTCCTTGTAGCTTCTTTAATTAGGCTGTAAGCTTGCAAGAAAGGATGTCAGTCTCAGATTCTTCTGCTCCATTGGATGATTTCCCATTTTATCAGGGCAGCAGGGGCTGTGGAGCTCTTGGGAGGTTTTTTCCTGTTTTTGCTGTCCCCACTGCAAGTTTAACAGGCATTTTAATGGAATCATACTGCCACACTCATCTTTTTGTCATTTGATCTTTTCTCATCTCAGTAGCTCAGTGAGTTGTTTAGGATACCTGAAATCTTTATGACAATTGTTTTGTTAAACATGGCCTGGGTTAAGGAGGATTGACATGATTTGGGACAATTCTTTGTTTTCATAGCACCAAATTGGGTTTGTAGGGGATTCACCAAGAGGAAAGGTGTGCTGGTCAGAGGTGAGATGATGTTTGGTTGGCCAGATACTCTTTAACTGCTTTTTTGAAGGTACAAATGTGGATCATTCTCTAGGGAAATTATGTGTAAACAGGATAACTATTGTGCTTTTGACATTTTAGAGATATTTGTAATTGAAAGCAGATAAACTGAAGTCTACCTTTTGTATCCAACACAAAAGAAGTAGAAATCATCTCCCTGAGTACAATTACTGATGTAATTATAATAAATATTAATGTCATTATAATGCCCCCTTGCTCAAGTTCTTACACTGTCTCAGAGCCTTTGCCCTCCAGCTCTCCCTTCCACAGAATTTCCCAGATTCATTAAACTATTCCCATGTGTTTCAGGGGAATAACTGAGGTTTTGGACCTTATCTTGAGCACTGGTTTCTGCCTGGATCTTCCTTGGTGCCTCTGGCTGCTGCTGGATGTCACTGCTGTCCTCGTGCCCTTGTGAAGAGCAGAGGGCCAGGTTAATCAGCCCTGTAATTTTCCTGTAATGGAAACTAACCCAGTTTGTTGCTTTTAAAAAGGGGGTTAAATTGCTGCTCTGCTAAGAAAGGAGCTGCAAGAGAATAATTTGTTCCAGTGTTGGTTTCTGAGAGATGCAGCAAACAGAAAGAGATTCAGGTTTGGGTTTTAATCCTCTGCACCAAGACAGGAACCCAAGGCTTGTGTGCTGTGATAAAACCCCATGCAGGTCATAAATGTGCACCAAGCCATTTTAACAGAGCCTAAAGAGCTCTGATGGGGTTTTTGCTGCTGCTCTGAGCAGAGTTAACAATCTGCTGTGGTGCCTCAGCCCCAGAGACAGAAGAAATCCTGGCAATAAAAACGCTTCCTCCAGTGACACCTTCACTGCTGGCACTGCTTTAGGGGCTGTGAGCTCACATGAAAGCAGCTCCCATTACAGAGGACACATCTCCCAGGCAGTTTTAACCCATGGAAACCACAAAATAAGAAAAAAAAAAAGAGAAAAAGACAGCAAATCAGGGCTGAAGCATGACATTTCCACCTCCACATACAGGAAATAAGAATGGTTCAGTAGTGCTGGCATGAAAGGGTCTGAGCTCAGCTTTATCATCTTGGGAAAGCAATAAACACCCATCTCTGAGCAGAGCTGCAGGTCACCCCGTCCTTCCTGCACACCCACGGTGGTTCTCTTGATCCTGTCTCCTGCCATCCCACGGAGGGGCTGGAACAACCAGGATGTGCTGCAGTGCACAGGAGATTGCTGAGGCAGGGGACTGGTTTTGTCCATAGCACAGCAAAAAAAAAAGAGCCACTCCAAAAAGCAACTTCCAAAGAAAATTCCAGAATAAAGGAATAGAGGTGCTAGATGGGCTCCAAGCACATGGATGGGGAAGGTTTTCATGGAGACTTTTGTTTTTCTACACCTGGAAGAGGGAAGGTGGCCTGCAGAGCATGGGCAGAAATTTGCTTTCAACTTCAAATTCTAATTTTTCATAGAATCATGAATGATTTGGGTTGTAAGGGACCTTACAGCTCATCTAGCTTCATCCTTCATATTACCCAGATATTTCATATTTCATATATGGATAAATAAAGAGCAAGTATAGAGCTGAGTTTTTATTGTGGCATTCAAGTTACCAGGGTCCCAAGAGCTCAGATTTCAGGCTTAAATTTTGTTTCTAAGAGGAAATATTCAATGCAAGCTATGGTGATACTGGCATGGGTTATGTGGCTCTCACCTGCTGGGAATGCTCCTGCCTTTCCAGCTCTCCTTCTCTTTGCCATCCCTGGAAGACACTTGTGAGTAAATCTGGTCTGATGTTTTCATTCCTGGAAGAGAAGTCTTGGGGAAATGTCTTCCTTTGCTCCTCTAAGGGCTGTGGTTGAGAACATGGATTGTGCTGTGTCCTGTGGCTGGGGATGTCAGAAGGGGGCACCTCTCTGGAGGCAGAAATCACAAAATCCCAGCTTTCCTTCTGCTGAATGCAGAGATACTGTGTGGGATGGGATCGTGGGTTTGTTGTTCAGCAGGGCTGGTTAACAGCAGTTCAGGTTTCAGGAAAGGCAAGGCAAGAAATTCCTTCTCCTTACTGTTTGTTCCCCAGGATGGAATTCAGTGCCTGAGTGTCCTGCCTAACTTCATGGGTAGATTGTTTCCTGGATGTCTTGAAACAGATGACCTGGAATAGACAGAGCTTGGCTTTTTCCTCCTGCAGCTGTGAGGGACAGGAATACTGATGTTCCATTGTTATTTCCTGGAATTCACACCCTTTTCTGAATTAGCTCCTCCAGGTTGATTTTTAATTTTGAACAGGTTTAGCTTGATGCTGCCATTTCCAAGTGCAGGTCAAAACAGTCCCTTCCAGAGATGGAATAATGTCAGGGCTGCCATTCCATGAGCTGTCAGAAGCTCTCCACACCCTGTGGCCAAAGCTCTGATGGGATCTGTGGCAATGCTCTCCCTGATATTCCTTCAGAGGAGCCACAGCAGTGCCAGAGGAGCCACAGCAGTCTCTGTTGGTGTCACCTGAGTGCAGTTTAATTCCCTGTCCTAGCTCAGGTCTTACCCCCAGCACAGCAGGTCCCATGTGCAGCATCTTCCTGCCCAGTCCAGCTTCTGATCTTGCTGGAAAACCAGTTTGGTCCACAGGTGCTTGAGGACAGGTTTTACAGTTTCTGTCCGTGGTGACCTTTCATATTTTTGAAGAAAATCCTGACAAACACCCCTGGATGGAGAGGTGTGGGTGTTAACAACCCTCACTGCTCACTGGAATGGGCTGGAGGAACTGGGAGTGGGTTTTGGCTAAATGATTTATCCTCCCTTTCACCACTTCCTCCATCTTGGACCATACCTGGTGGCAGGCATGTCAGACACAGTTAGTTTGATGTGGGATTATTTTATGTCTATCCATCTGAAAACAATTGTCATGAAACAGCAAAACCTTAGTATTTCCTAGTGTTTATTTAATATTTTCCTCTTGGCTTCTTGTCCTTAATGCAGCAACTGAAAGCAAAAGAAATATCTTGCACTTAGCTTGCACTTTCTCCTCCTGCTGACTCTTGTGTTTTAATTCAAATTCGGGGCCTTTCTCTGGAAAACAAGTATGAATAAAGTACTCAATGAAAGCTCACATGGTAGCTTAACTTTTCAGGGTCCAGCACTGCTGTAGTTTATTTACTTGCCAAGTAATTACCAGTTTGAAATTGCAGTTCTACTCCCAAGTTTTAGGGCAGTCAAATTAAACAGGAAAGATCATCCTCAAGGTCAGACAGGTCTGAGAGACTTTAATGTCCTTGTTCCTGATGTGGAGAGGGCACAGACTCATCCAGGTCAGTGGGGAGTTTGTCTTTCCTTGCACCAAAGTCTCCAGCCAAGTGTGGGAAATGTGTGGAGCTCCCTGGTTTTCTGTTTGCTGCCCAGGTGATGTCAGCCAAGTTACTTTTAGCTGGGGCACAACAGTGAGTCCTATTCTATCCCTCCTTAAGTGGTTTAATTAAATTTTACAGCTTCAAACCCCATACTCAACTGCCAGGGAAATCCAAATTTCCATTGGTAAATGTCCTTAAGCAGCTAAAGAATACCTATGCTCTTAAATTTACTTAAAATGTGGCAGTGATGAGGAGGTGGAAGTTTTAAATGTATTTATAGGATAGTAAGAGAAGGCTGTACCACCTGCAGAACCATCTTGGGGCAGGCCTGAAGCGTGGCCTAGAGGAGATGGGAATACAGGGGTGAGGTCATTTGGGAGAAGACCCTGAGCCTTCACCCAGGTATGAAGCCTTTGCTTTGTATGGAGCATTTATTGAAGCACACACCAATTCCACACCTCTGCCTGTCCCATGGTTTTGTCACAATGCTGTGGAACCTGGCTGGTGGGAGATGCAGGTTTATTCAGGCAGCCTTAATTTCCTGAGGCTATAGAGAAATAGCCTTAGTGGCCAGATACTGGGAATATCATGGAATCACAGAATGGTTTGGGTTGGAAGGGACCTTAAACTTCATCTTGTTCTACCCCCTGCCATGGTCAGGGACATTTTCCTCTATCTCTGGTTGCTCCAACTTGGCCTTGAACACTTCTGAGGAAATCTGCAGATAAAGTCATAAAAGATGTCACGGATCAGGCACGTGAGAGTATCACAGATTGCTAATGGCTACTGCTGTGACCAGATATGAAATATTGATTTACAGCTCTTTTATGGCTGGCTGATATCTCTTAGTGTTGCAAATGCACACTTTTTAATCAGTGCATTTCCGTTCACTTTTTCTGTGGTGATCTGCCCAAAAAGCCCAGAATAAGAGGTACTTTTTGAACCAAAAATGTTAAGGAGGTACCAAACCTTTACAACAACCTGGAAGTGCTCCCTGTTCTAATCAACCCAGCAAAGTCATGACCTGTTACCTGGTAGATGGGGTGGTTTTTTTTCTCTGTTTTCTTCTCCTTTTTAGGAACTCCATGCTGAGTTTCCACAGCCTCAGAAGCAGGGAATGGTTTTGGGGAGAGACTTTCCAGATTAAGTCCTCCCTGATATAAATCTGTTCCACTGGCCCTGATATTATCAGATCAGTGCAGCAGGCAAAGCACAAGAAGTGACAACAAAGCAGGTAAGAGATGCCCACTGGTTGTGTGCCCAAATATTACAATCAAAGCATTTACATCAGCCATGTGTTCTTTTTCAGGGAGGAGGGGGACATCAGGAATCCTTGCAGTGTTGCCAAATGATGGAAATGTGAAAGCTGCCAGAAAGAACAGGGATCAAAAGTGTAAGTGTTGAATTTTTGGTGGGGAATAAAACTATCCCATGAGGAAAAAAAAAAAAAAGCCCTGCAGTTCAGTGTTGTATCTGTCTCTGAAAGGTATTTCAGTTGAGTTGTTAAAATACTTCTTAAAATATTCTCTCAGTCAGTTTATGGTGGTGGCTTCTGAGTGCTTTCAAGTGTCTCCTTTGAAGCTGCATTGGGATGTCTGACACAATTCACACCAAAGAAGGCCAGGCTGAGCAGCCAGAGAACATAACTGAGGTGGGGTTTTCCTGACCACTCTGAAGATTTTTTTTTTTTTTTTAAATAATGCATTTCTAATCAATCTGGGAAATTATACAAAAAGATCACAACAACACGTACAGGTACATGCTTTGAAGTGTTGAAGTGTTTTATTTTCACTGAAAACTGCTTTGGAATGGAGCTTTCCTGCAGGGATGTTTGTGCAGTGTGGCTCAGGAGCTCTGCAGAGGGTCTGAGGACCCTCCTGCGTCCCAGGGCTGGGGGTGATGGGCTGGATCTCTCAAGCAGTTTAAGCACTTAGGGCTGAAGTCACAAATGGAAAACGTTGCTTGATCGTGGTTTAGCTCAGCCCAAAGTGTAGAATTTGATCTTTAACCAGGGGAGGTGGGGGCAGAGACACACATGTCCATCTCTCCATTCCCATCCTGGGACCACGAGCGTTCCTCCGTTTGTCCTGTCTTCTCCAGAGGCCTCTGCCTGCAAGGGGAGGGTGTTCCCAAAGCATTTTTAGCCCTGGAGCTCAGTCTGGAGAGTTGATTGAGAGCTGAGCCACCAACAGAGACAAGGGCTGGCACCAGGCTGTGGGGCACAGGAGGAATTCCTGGCCAGGGATAAGGGGGATGTCCCACACCTCAAAGGTGACTCTTCTAGCACTGAATGAGCAGGTGAGGGCTGTGATTCTCCTCAGGACTCTCTCAGGGTGTTAATCCAGCTGTGGATGGATAACACAGACTGGGAGCCAGCACCCAATTCCCTGCAGGGCTGTGGCTGCAGGCAAGCTTCTTCCCTTGGCATTTTCTCTTGGCCAGCAGCTCCCTGATTGCCATGCCAGCTATTTTGGAGCCCGGGCTAAGGTGTCTTGCTGTCTCTACAGGCTGGAAAAGGAGCCTTGGCAGCACTGCCTGCTTTGCCCTTATGATGTCCCAGCTGCCTGGGCTCCTCAGGGATTTAACCCTGCCTGATTTGCCTGAAGCTACGGGCAAGCTCTTGTTCTCAGCTGATCACAGCAGCTCAGATCACTATTAATTCATGAGTAAATTATCCTTGCCAGCCTTTTCATCATCACAGAAATCCATGAAGACAAATCTTGCTATTTTTCTCCCCACTCCTTTATCCTATTTGTTTTAAAGTGTGGTAGAAAAGGCTGGTTGAATTACCTTTTTCTTGCTGCTGAACTTCATAAAGCGCAATAAAAAAAATCCACCCTGAGTCTGAGTGATGTGCTAACAGCATCTAAGACATCTACAAACCCAAGCAACTGTGTGACTAATTTGCCTTGTGTCATTAATTGTGTCTCATCCCAGTAGAGAGAACGGGACCGACATTACTGCAGGGAGTTTTCCTAATGGCTTGTGTTAATTAAGGAGCGATTCTGGAATAAGGAAGTCCAGCAAGGAGCAAGGCCAGCAGCAGAGCAGGCAGAGGGAGTGCCCTGGGATCACTCTGGGTTGAGGCAGTAAATCCCTGGGGTTATTCAGGGGCACTTTTCCTGGGGCTCCCCACACATCACGCGCTCAGAGCCTGGGGTGCTGCGTGTGTGATAGGGAGGGAAAGCAGGATTGAAACCAGCTGGATGCCATTTCTCCAGCAGCCATGCCCATGGCCAGCCTTCTCTTGAAGCTCTGCATTTGTCCCCAAACTCTTATTAACCCTCTTCTATTGGTTGAGTGGTTTGCCATCCTGGTGCCAAAGCAGGAGAGGAGGAAAGAAGGTGGTATTTGACCTTCCCACCTTTAGGGAGAGAAAAAGGTCTGGAGAGGATCAGTGAGAGGGGCCAGATCCTGTCCTAGGAGCCATGGGAGTTGTTCTTGGGTTTGTTGGTACTGCTGAAAGCTCTAAAGTCTATGAGGGCCCTTGCAGGCTTTGTGACCTAAGTGTTGCTGTGATTTACTGAATTCACTGTGATTTATTGAATTCACTGGGGCAAGTCCCTAAACCACTGACCAGTGGCCTCTGGGATGGTTACTGGGGGAAGACCTTGGCCAAGCCAGCCCTTCCCCAGCAGGAGCCTGGGCAGTGAGCAGGGTGAACCCTCTGCTCCAGGGATGGAAGGCAGTTCCCACAACCCAACATCTGTCAGGCACTTCAGCTGCAGCTCATAATACTTTTATTTTTCCCTTTGTTCTCTGCCTTTTATCCTTTGATGACTTACCAGGCCACCCAAACCAGATGAGATCCCTGGGACAGCGTCTCACACAGCAGAACAATATCAGGGCAAAGAAATGCTCCCCCAATTTCCAGGGAAAAGGGCAGTAGCACTTCTCAAAAGGTTTATTTAAACATGGCTGTTTATTTTTGCTGGAGATTGAGTTACCTTCCCTTATAGGAGTAATGTTTTTGGAATCCTCCTTGATTCGCCTGTAATAAATCACAGTTGTCTGAAGGAAACCAGCAGGGCTCTTTGTCATTTTTCTGTGCTTTTCCTCCACTGGCAAGTGAAGGAAGCACCCCAAAAGGAGTAATTTATTATATTTGACATTGTTGGCAAGGCCTTGGCATGCTGGCTACACAAATGCTGCCCTATCTCTGGGCAGACAGAGCACAGAGGCACAGCTCTTGTTTCTAACTGCAGGCTGGCAGGACCTCTGCTATCAGACAACACAGACAACAAAGGGAACCAGAAGAAAGGCTCCAGCTGGCTCTCAGCAAGGGTGGCAGGGCTGCAGGGAGGGGACCCCAGGCCCTGTAATGACTCCAAGCCGTGTTTTGTCCCAACAAGCCCAGGGACAAAACCCCCTCGCTGGTTTTGTGGCATCCCCTGCGGGCAGGCAACAATGCAGGGCAGTACCCAGGGCTGCTCAGCCCTGCCAGGGGATGCCACTGGGGTGAGGAACAGCCCACTGACCTCGGGGAACAGCAGCCTGGTGGAGAACACTAAGACTTCAAAGAAGTTCTGAAGTGGCTCTGACTCTTCTCATCCCCTCTTTATTTTTCTTTTTTTTTTTTTTTTTTTTTTTTTTTTGATCAGTGTTCATTGAGATTTGCTGCTCTGGGCTAAATTGTTTGGAAGTGTTTGGCTGGTAGAACAGCTGGAACTGGTAATGTCCAGCATCTAACAGGCTCTGTTGTGGTGTTGTTTTACTTGTTTTCCCCCATGAAGTTCTGAAGAGCTTTTACAAAGAATAACTATTTTTTGGTGTAACCATGACAGTGTACATCTGGAGAAACTGAGGTTGCATGAGTAGGACAGGAACAGATCATACATCAGCGAGTGGCCAACAGGAAAAGGAAAAAATAGTGTGAAAATCAATTTAAAATTCTATAATTTAAAATACCATTTTCCTAGGGAATTGCCATCCTATCTCTCTGCCCCTGATTATTTCCTTATGGCTTGAGACAGAGAAGTGCTGGGCAATGAGACACAAATATCTGTGAGGTGGCAGAAGTGGAGAAGTTTTTCAGGAAGAGAAGGCACCTTCCCAGCACTGAGCACCATGAATGTGGTAGAAATGCCTTTATTTGGGATCCTGGCAGAGCACTCTTGCATCTATTGGAGCTAAAAAGTGGTGAGTGTTCAGTTTGCTGCTGGGCAGTTTTGTTTCAGTTGCCTCCTTTAGAGCCCCCAATATTATTGGATTTGTCTGAGTATCTTGGTGTAAAGGTGGTGTTCTTTGATTGGCATTTATTTATGAGACTAATACACATTCTGCTTTATCTGTTGTAACCTTTGAATGCAGCCATACTGCAGAGCTGACAATTTATACTCAAGAAAATAAAAAAGGTGCAGGTTTTTTAGGCTTTACAAAGCTGGGAACAGGGGGAACTGTTTTGATTTCCAGTCTCCATCTCTCTTTAGTGGTGTTTAGGATTTACAAGGACTTGGAGGGTGTATGGTTCAGCAAAAACATTTCCCCAGATTAGGTGATGCTCATTCCTTGGTCTCCTTTAAAAATACTAAAAGAAATTTCACCAGATCATGGAGCTTGGAACGTCAAATCAGAGCCTTACACAAATAATCCAGGTTTTGGGGAGCTTGTCATGCTAAGTGGGTTCTTTGGCATGGACTGGTTTTATTATGGATGGAGCCTGAGCAGAACCACATTAGAAAAGGATATTGTTACAACACTTTCAGTATCAACAATGCTACTTGGAGAGGAATAATCTGTTCCAGATGCCTGCTAAGAACGTCTGTCCTTTTTAGAAGGGATTTTTTTTTTATGTTTAGTTGATTTATTCTGATAAAATTTGGGATCATTTAGACTCCTGTCAAAGAGTCAGTAAACATGAAGATAATGTGATTCACAGAACGGGCAGTCTGAGAGGCTACTTTCATTTAATTCAATTAGATGGGCTTTTATATTGGATTTATTTGTTTTATCTTGAGTATTGGAGCAAATTTTTCTGTTCATGAAAGAGGAGGCAGACTACAATTACTGCAGACATCAAAAGTGCTGGGTGAATTCCAGGGCTTTTCCATGCCACTGGCAAGAAATGGGACTGCAGTTACCTGCAGTAATAACTGGATGTAACAGCAGCCACTGATAAAACAGAGGAGATTCTGAGAGGCTTGAAGGAAAAACTTTATATCACACCAACATTTCCCACCACACCTCTGTGAAAGGCAGGCATAAAACTGAACTGTTTGAAATCAAAGCAGAAAGATATTTTAAATTTGGCTTTGCTGGACTTGACTGAAGGGAGACTGATAAATTAAAGTTGCTGTAAACCTGGTTTCTTCAGTATCTCTGTGCCCTTCCTTTGTCCTGCTCCTGGGATAACACCCATGGTTTTATAGCACTGATGGGGACACTTTTGGGATCTCCTTTCCAGCACTGGTGTCCCTCTGTCCCAAATCATCCTGCACACAGAAACACAGGCAAGACAAGGCTGGGAACACCCCTGGACAGAGCTCAGGAGCAGCAGGGCAGGAAAATATTCCATGGCCAGTCTGGCAAGGAGCAATTTGTGAATGTCCCTCTGGATTTCAGCTCTGCCAGGGATTTCAGCTCAGGGTTTGTGCCTCTCCCCGGGCACAAGGGTGTGAGCAAAGGCTGTTGTGCTGTGCCTCAGCTTTTTATTGTCTGCTCTTCTCAAAACTGGCTCTGTCTGGGCTCCCTCCCAGCTTCTCCCAGGTCCCTTGGATCAGGTATTCCCAGGAGCCATGGGGAGAGCACTGGGGGCTGTCTGGCTGTACCTGGGTGCCTCTTCCACTGAGAAAAGCCCTTGGTGACCACCCTGACAAAGCTCAAAGCCCTTGGTGACCACCTTGAACAAAAATGTGCTCTCCTCTGCTCTCTGCACACCCACTTCCACCCCCATCCATCTCTCCAGCCACTGGATTTTCCCCTCTGAGGACTTCATTTGGGTTTTCATTGCTGCTCCAGCAGGCTTCAGTTAAGCCTGAAAGGCTTTTGAAGATGTTTCCCCAGAGCTGAGGGCTGCTGAGCATCCAGCAGGGGAAGAGTTTGGGGAGCTTTGTTAGTCCTGGATGAGCAGATTCCTGTTTTGTATTTGAAATAGATCTGCACCCACTTGGTTAACAAAATATTATGCTCAGGATAACTACCTGAGCCACCTCGCCAAGCCAAAGAGCCCTAGCAGGGTTCCAGAAAAGCCAATATTAAATCCAGAGACATCAACATTAGTGAAGTAGGACTAAATTATCTCCAGCTGGTGCTGGCTCTTGCCTGAGGCTCTGAAATAAGCAGCTCCCTGGAAAAGAAGGGAAGATGAAGGCTGTGCTAACGAGGAGCAGAACCAAGCTTGGAGCTCAGGTCACGTTCTGTTTCCAGCACTATCAAGCCAGGCAGTGACAATTTTTCACCTCCCATCACTTGTGCACCAGACACTCCATCAAAGACAAATTCCTCTGGCAGGGAGGAAGGATCCAGCCCCACTGTTGGAGCATGGAGACATGGCCCTGCTTCCAAAGCCTAGGTGAGAAGCAGAGATGCATCAAAACTTCTGGTTTTCTTGATTCAATTACCTTTTTGTAACTGTTAATTGCATGTTAACCATGATCAGAACTCACTACCAAGGGTTTCTTGCTGAGCAGCACCTTTGAGTGTAAGTCTTGGGGAAAATGATGGGTAAACATAAACCCTTGCTTTGTGCTGAACGTGACTTATTGCTGATTTTTAATCTGCTCATACATTGCTATTATAACATTACCTGGATGTTCAGAAGGCTTCACTGTGTGTTTCTAATCAGTTCTTATGGCAAAAGGGCTATTAGAAGAAACAGAGATTTCAGAGATGAGTTATTTACTGCTGTGATTGGTAAGCTCTCCTCTCACATGTACCATACTATTATTTTTAATTAACATCCCCAGATTCTCTGGAAAACCTGACTTGCCATGTGAATCTCTGTATCTAAGCACCCCTGAAAATTCCCAACTCCTAACTAGAGCTAACTAGAGTACCTAGAGCTGCAGACTCATAGGATGGTTTGGGTTGGAAGGGACCTTAAAAATCCTCTTGTTCCAATCCACCTTCCACTATCCCAGGGTGCTCCAAGCCACATCCAACCTGGCCTTGGACACTCCCAGGGATCCAGGGGCAGCCACAGCTGCTCTGGGCAAGCAGGAGATGGGCATTTGTATGAGCGTGGCACTTGTGCAGCACTTTGGGCCATGTTGTTGGGCAGAGATGGATATAATGAGGCGTGGAAAACATAAATTCAGCTGGCTGGGAGCACGGGGTGAGTAATTATCCCTGTGGGAACACAGCAGGTGGATTAGTTACTGGGCTGCCTCTGCAATAAGCAATTAAGGGAAAACATCTGTTTCACATCAGCCATTCCTCCTCTTCCAGGATACTCCTCTGGTTTGTCTCTCTGATGCTGCAACCTGGAGACAAGTCATCTCTGCAGCAGGGCTGTGCAAACATCATGAGTTCCTGTGTGGAAAGCAGGGGAGGTGGCCAGGAGCAACAGGACACGGTGAGGAACATCCGGGACCGACTCCTGACTGCCTTGTTTTATTTTCTGCTGGGTTCTGTTCCATTCCAGGGCGAAGCTGTTTCCAGGGACTGGGAGCAGTCCCATTAGAGGTGCAGAAAATGAGCCCAGGAGCCAGCTCTGCTCAGTGACTCAGTATCTCTGCTGCCATCTTGAGTAAGAGGAAAGCCTGAGCATCTCAGCAAGGTTTTTAAAGTGGATTTTGTTCAGTTAGCCAAGCCAAACCTGTATCTGGTGGCCCAAGTTTTGGAAAGGCTCTGTCTGCACCAGAAATGATGCTGAGTGTCCTTGTGCTGCTGAAAATTGGGAGCAAACGAAGCAAAATGGCTTTTGTATTGCCAGCAGGATTTATTTCTGCTCTGGGTGGGTTTAACTGGGAGAGATTCTGTTCAGAATGATGATAAAACCAGAACAGCCCTGCTTTAGGTGAGCTGCTTTCAATGCTGCTGCTGTAATCCAAATGCATAGAAGTAAGAGAAGGGATTTCCCCCCTAAATTGTGGACATTTCTTACTGGGAGAAGTTATCCAGTAGCTAAATCTGATTGTCTATAGATGATCACAATGTTTATGGATCTGCCTGCTAAGAGAACAAAGAAAAATAATTTCTGAAGGTGTGGATTTCATTATTTAATTTTTCCATCTTGCCTAAGCATGTACTGCTTTTTTTGAAAGCCCCTTATCCTTATTGCTTTTGTCTGGGATTTATTTTTCAAGCAAGGTTTAGATTAAATTTCTGTAAAAATACACTTGATCAGCAGTGTGGGTTTAGCAATGCATTGGTGTGTCACCTGCTGTGCACACAGCAAATGTTGATTATTTTCTTAATATCTTGTTCTAAACTCATGAATATGCAACTGGAACGTACATTTGGGAAAGAAATGTATCCACCCTCCTTTAGAATGACATGAAAATCACATATTTAATTTAAAATACAATGGAATTGTTTCTTGGCTTGAAGTGCTTAAGCAATAAGAGAAACTTTTGCCTAATCTCTGTTTTACAGATTAAAATACAAATATTTCCAGTGCAACTAGAATTTATTAAAGCAGGCTATTGCCTAGGGAAATATGCCTTTGGATGTGTTTGTATCAACACTCCTGGAAAAAAAAAAAGAATGTAATTAGCATTGCATAATCTTCTAGAGAGAAAAATGGGCCAAAACCTAAGTGCATAAAGAGAATATTGCAAGTGTGGAGCATAAATTGCTTGTGGCTGCCAGGCTGGTTGTTATTCCTGGGGGCCAATGCCAGCTAGAAACTCCTAACTGGAAGAAAGCAGCAAGGCTGGAGATGTCCAGGAGAAAGATGAGATGAGCTGTTGTATAAAATTGGGAAAACAGAGCCCCAGAGTGACAGGTAATTTGTTTTATATATAACTTGTATACCCATCAATGAAATTCAGGCCAAAAAGAAATTGTTCCAGTCCTCAGTGATGGTGTTTCTCTCTGAGTTCATGGAGACTCCACTGGCTCATGGGATGTTGCTAAATCCTTTTCAGTAATGGTTCCATTTTTTCTCATTTTCATGGTGAAATCAGTTCTGTGGAACAGCTCCTCTTTCAATTAAAACAATTAGCTGATTAAACTCTCTCCATTTTGAGAGACCAGGTTTGGGTGGTTCCCACAATGCAGTGGCTCAATTTGGTGGGGAAGGTGTGCATGTGGGGCTGAGCTGCTCTGGTTTCCCTCTTCCCTCCTCCTCCTCACCTCTTGTCTGCAGTTATTATCAGCAGGGATGCTCCTTGCAGCATTTCTGAGCAGCCCCTGGGCTGGGAGCCTCCATCCCCTAAGTGCTGCTGAAGTATAAATAAGAGCAACAAAGAGCCTTTTCCCTCTGCTAATAATTCATTGGTGTTTTTATGCAGAATTCTGGCCTGGAGCAAAATATAATTGGCAGGCAGCTTTTAACAGGGGAGGCCACAGTGACCTGTTTCAGCAAGGGACCAGGGAATAACAACCCCATGCAATGCTCTAAACATCACTGAAATCAGAAAGGAAGCTTGGCTTGGAGAGCTCCCCCAGGATTTAAGGCTGTTTTCCCCATTCCTTCTCTGAATATCTGGAGGAGAAAACCCCAAACAAACAGAGGACAGAGATTAGGTTATTCCACGTGTCAGTGGAAAAACAGCTGTAGTAAATAGATATATTTAGGTGTAAATATAATAGTTGTAAAAATGCAGGTCTGATCTCTCCCTGAGCCTGTGACATTTACCATACATTTGGGTTCACCAGATTTGCTAAAAAACTCTGCCCTGAGGGAATTTTGACACTGGCAATTCATGAATGAAAAAACCAGAGGAGTGTACAATTTGCTGGTTAACTCCAATTTCTAAATGATTCATTTGATGTCACATATTCCTGAAGATACGAAATGCTTCTAATTAAAGGCAGATGTGCAAAATATAGCCTATAGGATGGATATAGGGAAATCATACTTTTCCATGTGAGTGGCAAAGCCCACAGCCACAAATACCTCTCCAGTATGGCAGCCTCAAAAATGCATCCACAAATATTATTCATCTCAGTGGTCTGCAAGGATTTATCAGGGGTTCCAGCTTCCTGAAAATATCTGTGAGACTCAGGGGTTTGGAGATGTGTGTTTGTCACTTGGCAAACAGTCACTTGCTTTTACTATACCCACTAAGAGAGCAGCAATTATGAGTAAGACAGTCTGGAAGAGACTGAAGTGTTCAAAAATGGATATTATGGGGAAAACATAGCTGGATGTTTCCAATAATTTCTTCAATTTAAAGTCATGAAAAGCATCTTTCCACACGTCAGTAAGTCTGCTTACTGCCTTTTTTTGAGGGGGAAGGAGAATCTTTTAGAAAGGAAAATCTGTCTGAATTTGCCCCAAATACTTTAAAAATAACTTGTCATTTTTGATTATGAAGGACGGTTTGGGTTGGAAGGGATTTTAAGGATCATCTCATTCCCTCCCTGGCCATGGGCAGGGACACCTTCCATTATTCCAGGGTGCTCCAAGTCCTGTCCAGCCTGGCCTTGGACACTCCCAGGGATCCAGGAGCAGCCACAGCTTCTCTGGGCACCTGTGCCAGGGCCTGCCCACCCTCACAGGCAGGAATTTTTCCCTAATATCCCATCTAAACCTAAATTTTTGCAGTTTAAAGCCATCACCCTTTTGTCCTATCACCAAATTCCCTCTGCAACAGGTGAACACATAATCCTGAAACTCCAGGGGTTGAGTAAGAGGTGTCTTATTGATTATCAACCACAGCTTTCCTTATGGACAACGTTGAAACATTATGTTGCATCTGTAATTCTATGCTTTTTCCACAGTCCCTAAGGCATTTTTAAAAGATATCCCTTGCTAGAAATAAGAAAAAAGGAAAAGTCTCCGTGGGATATATCCCTGGGAGCTGTTAGAGCTGATTCACACGCTGGGTGTACTCTGGGGGTGCAATAATGCACCCAACCATCAGCAGCATCTCTTCCCCACGTTCACATTAATGTTCCTCAGAGCTCTGCTTTGTGCAGGAATCACAGCATAAGCTGCTGAACAGCAGTGCTGGATTAAAGATTTGCTGATGAGTCTCATTTTCTATCTGTCCATGTCCTGCCAGATGGGTGTTTTTGATGGGTGTTTTTAATGGGTGCAGATCTGGAGAGCAGAGACACAGAGTGAGACCCAGAATTACTGGGGCTTGTCACCTCTTGTTTTAAAAAGAGATAAAATGGAGATTGGTCCTGTGCCTCAGTTCTCTAGAAAAAACTATTGGACCTGATGGAATTGAATTCAATGATTCTTGTCCTTTCCAGCTCAGGATATTCTATAATTCTGTGATCTTTTCTGACAGGTTTTCTCATTTTTCTTCTTGCCTTTGCCCCTTTGATGCTATTATAACTCATAGATGTTTACTCCAAAGCCCCATCAATTTCAACAAAATAAACACTTTAGATAATCCATCATTAAAAACAACAACAACAAAAAAATCAATATTTAGGTTTGTGCCTATTTCAGCTTTCCAGACCCCTGCAGAAATGGAAGTTTTTCTCCAGAGCACTTAACATGTTGGTTGAAGACTTCTCCCTTTTACCCTGATGCTGAACTCCAGCAAAATATTTGTATGTGTGAATGAGTTGCAAGGTCAGATTTGCAAACATATAATGGATTGTTGCAGTTAAAATGGATTTAACCTTTGGGTTCTATTTTGGCTTAAAAAAAGTGGTCTGTCTTCTCTCTGAATTTTTTATATTTGCACTTAATTTACTTAGAAGGCAACACTGAAAGGGAGTATTTTTGGAGGAATTCCAGGTTTGTCCTGAATTATTAACTTGTCTGAAGAATGGCAAAGATAAAAAATCTGGGGGACAGAAACAGAAATCAAAACTACCCCAAAAAATGCTGCATCATTTCCCTGGAAGGAATGTTGTTCAGTTTACTGAAAATCTGCTGACGATTCCTGTGATCACAGTCAAAGGTCAACTCATTCCTGGGGATTCTTTGAGATACAATCTGCTGGTTTATCTCATAAAACAAAGATACAGTGTGAAGACACTGAGGAGAATGGTTTAGAAAAACATCTTACAACCAGAAAAGGTGAATTTTGGTGACATTTGAGCCTTCATTGAGAGAAAGCTGGATCCAGATTCCACCACAAAAATTTTAAATTACAAAAGAAAAATGAGGGATAAGATAAATACTTTTAAACCCATTACTAGGAATTTGTAAGATACAAGTCAAAACCCAAGTCCTGAGTTAATTTTTGGGAAGTGGGAGATTACAGTTTAGAATAAATGAGTATAGCTGTGATGAAAGAACCCCTTAAAAACAGAGCTTTATATGCTAGGAAAGGGCTGGTAACGTAACAAAGGCATTCCCTAAAATAGAAGGCACAGCACCACCATAAAACTCTCATCATGTTTTCAGTGCAAGGCAAGGATTTGCACTCCTAACCTCCCACGTTGAATAGCATTTCTGTTCTCTCCTCAGCTGAGCTAATGACAGACCTGAAGAAGTGTCAACACCGCAGCCGAAAAAGCTCGAGGTGGCAGGAGTGTTGTTCACAGGGGACGTGGGAGTCACGGCAAACACTTTCCTCAAGGCTGGTTCCTCCTGACTAAAGAGGGTTTTCAGCAGGAAAAGCCAAAAGCTTGCCCAGAGGCAGTGGAGTGCTCCAGATGAGTCCCATGCCTACCCCAGCACTGCGGGTGAGGTAATGCTCTCCCTGGCTCCTCTCTCCTCTCCTGCTGCCAGCCCTGTCTCAGGCTGGGATATTTCCTATTTATTTGTTATTTCTAATTTATTTGCTATTTACTCTTTGCTATTTATTTATTTGCTGTTTGCTTTAGTCAGGAGCTGATGTCACCCACGGTGGAGGAATCCAACCTAATTCCTGATGGCTCCGTGTGTGATTTTCATTCTTGGCAGGGGGAGTTTATTTTCTGTGACTTCACCTTCCATAAAATTTGCAGGTTGAGTGGAAGTCACCTAAGCTCCCCATGAGTTCCTCCAAGGTCTCTTGGACACCTGTGTGAGTTTGGGATGAATCACCCTCTGGAGAGGAAACGGCCTCGAGCTGAGCCAGGGGAGGCTGAGATTGGAGAGTAGGAAAAATTTCTTCATGGAAAGGGTTATCAAGTGTTGGGGCTGGCTGCCCAGGGCAGTGGTGAAGTCACCATGCCTGCAGAGATTTAAAATCTGTGTGGATGTGGCACTTGGGGACGTGGAATAGTGGTGGGCTTGGCAGTGCTGGGGGAATGGATGGACTCGATGGTCTTGGAGGTCCTTCCCAATTTTAATAATTCTATTCCTTGCCAATTTTCCTTCAGGGGTTGCAGAGACTGATTTTGCAGCCACATGTGAAATCTTACCTTGGGATGGTGAAAACTGGGAGAACTGAGTGATGGTGACCTGGAGAAGGGGCTCTGATGCAACCTCGTAATTCTCTGACTGACCAAACCTACAAGAACATGTGGGAACAACCCATCCCAAGGGCAGAGAACGAGGGGAAAAAATGGAAATTTGGTTCTTTTATAGCTTCTTCCCCATGTTTTGGTTCTCTGGACAGCGTATTCCAAAGGTATGTTTTCCAGTTTCTATTCAGTGTTGGATATTTCAACAGCTTGGAGGAATTTGGGATGGATTGTTCCAAGATGGAGCAGAGCTCAGCCCAAACTCTTGCAGTTATTGAAGTTTGGATTTTCCCATGTAAGCCCAGCTTAGGAAAAACCTGCTATCTTTGTAGGACATAACTGGAAAAAGAACATTTCCCTGCCTTAGAGTGAAACACTGCTAAAATCTCACCTGTGAAACACAATATAAATTGATTCACCCATCTTAATTTGGTGAGTGAGATGGAGTTTCCCAAATAAGTTAATGCTTTCACAAGTTGATACGATCTCTATTGAAATTCTTAAATTTTCAGGCAGAAGGTGATGTTCCCACAAATTTGTCAGTTTTTTTGCCTGCGCGATAACTTTAATTTTAGTTCCCAAAAGTTTCCAAGGGCCCCAAAATTGAATCAGAAACTGGTTCCATGCCTAAAATTTGCAGACAAACATAAGAACCAAAATGTTTTGTTTCTGTCATTTTATTACTTTTAATTTTGTTCATTATTAAATATTTTTATTGACTTCCCTTCAATGAACTTCAAAGTTTTATTGCAAATGAAACTATCAATTTTTTTCCACAAAAAAGTATTAAATGAAGATTGTTCCTGTTTTTCTATAATTATTTCAAGTGTTGATCAGCTGATCTCTTTCCAGAAAGGAAAAGAGACAAGAAGTCCTCTGAAATATCCTCAAGGAATACCCACTGATGGAAGTATTTGTTAATGTGAGGAAAAATAATATTTTTTTTCAAAAATATTGCAGGCATTTCTTATTTCTGAGAATTTACTTCTGCTTGTGTAAAACCAAGAAGAGAAATTCCAGTTGGTGCATGAAATCATCAGGTGTTGGCTATGAAGCGTTTGCCAGGCAGGGACAGGTTTTTAAAAAGTCTTAGACCCCACATAGGGAAAATGAGGTTTTAATCAGATTTCACTCAGGTGTCCAAAAAACGGGATTTATTTCCAAATCACCAGTGACCTGTGGCTACATCTTTGCAAATCCAGTTGTTATTCCCAGCGAGAGCTCCCATTTCTCAACAGAGCTGAAATTCAGGCTGCTTCACATTTGGAAATCAAAAGGAGCCCTTTGTGCTTCTGAAATTCCGGCCTTGGCCAAGTGCTCTGCAGCCAAGAACAAAAGTTAAGTGAACTCAGAAAGAACAAGTCATCAGCCTGACCTTTGGTCATCAGAAAAATGTAAAACATCTTAGAGCTATTCCCCAAATCCAAGTCAGGTTTCATTTGTGCTGAACATTTGGTGAAATAAATGGGAATTTCACGAATTAGCAGCCTGAAGTCACTGCTGGCAGTGGGGTCTGGGTGATTTGTACTTGACAGTGTGTAAAGACCAGAATCCATCATTCCAGCCTGGTGGAAAGAGTTTTTTAAAGGTTTTTTAATTTGGTTTGGGTTTGCTCTTTTGCTGTTGTGAGGCTTTTTTTATGAGATGTCATAGTTTGTTGGGGTTTTTTTTGTTTGCTTGTTTGTTTAAATTGTTGTAAAAGAATTTTTTCCATCATAGTGACTGGAGCTTGTTTAAGTCTCTATTTACTCCAAAGGGTTGTTATGGAAGAGCAAACCTCATTGTTCTAAAGCAAAATGAGTAAATGATAAATGAATATGTTTGGCAGCAGTAAAGCAAAATAAGTTTGTCTGGAGAGAAAGGAGGTGAAGGTCTTGATTTTTTTTTTTTTTTGTCTTTTCTCCTCCCCATCCTCCTGCATGATGGGTAGCGGTCTCCCATCTCCATCAGGTGATTGTCCGTTATTGGACTTGAGAAATTTCTTAAATTATTTTTATTTATGAATAATCACTGCATAGACAAAATCTTTCTGGGAGATAATATCTGGAAGAACAAGGAGACCCTCACAGTTGAAGTCACAACATGTAGAAATGTAATGTTCATTGTAAAAAGATATACTTGAAAGTGTAAAGAAACCTTTTGCTGCGTAGTGTATCACAAATATCAAACTGCACCCAGGAAAGGAGGGAGCTGATTTAATAACATCTGGTCTAGATAACTTTGAAATGTGTGCCATGGTAATTACATGTTAAGGATATGATTTCACACTGCTTAAAATGTCAGAAGCACACTGTTTCTAATTATACATTATACCTAGGAAAGGACCTTGCTGCCTTCTGTCTTCAAATTATTGTTTTTATTCAGACACCACCTGTCCAGGAAGGTAATATTATAACTATTGTTGTTTCTGAGAACCACCTGATCACTGATAGGTTTATGCTCACTGCATAAAAATCCTTTTCCTGAATGCTGCAAGTTCACAAAAATAGAATTATTGCTGCATTTCAGTCAGAGCAAATTTCAAAACAGTGGTAGGGGATTTCAAATGGCTTTCTATGAATAAAAGAAAAAAACTCCTGTTCCAAAAATACTTTAAGTGACTTCTGCCTCACCATTTTGCATAGCAACAAGTCCTTCATTAAGTTTTAGTCTCTCAGACGCCTCTCCCCATATGCAGCATTGAGTTACTTTCCATTAAAATCAGCCTCCAGAGATGGATGTGCAGCTTCCATGGACTGCAAACATCTTCCCCCAGCCCTTACCTTGCCAAAGAAATGTTATTTCTGACGCCCTGCCCACAGTACTTTGTGTTCTCTCTTAATCAATCAGTGTCCTTATCTTTGCTGCACTTCATCTTGTCTAACAAGCGTTGCCAAAAACACCTGAATTTTATTTCTAGGAATAAGTGTGTTGTCTTATTGGGACCATGTGTTCTTCAGATCCTGCCCTGTGCCCTCACTTAGGAGAATCCACATTGATTCATTCCCAGAGCTCCAACTTTGAACGCTCATATTATTTTTATTAAACTTAACTCTGGTTCTTTCTCCTTTCTCCCCTTTCCCCTGCACCCTCCAGCTATATCCAGCTTCAGAGTCAAAACAGGAATAAATGGAAAACACATTGGAAAGGGGATTATGTCCATATGGAGGAGGATTGACATCCATTTCCAAACTGGGAAGATTGAGTTACACCAGCCAGTTTTGCCTTTGGTTACGCACCCAAAATGCCTGCGCAGGTGAGTTGATGGTTGAGCACCCAAGGAAAGCACCCTGGCAAGCAGAAAGTGTGGGTCAGCCTCACAAATCTCTACTCAAATCCATCCTTTCTGTGGCCACAGTCTGGGGAGGATTTGAGTGCTCTTCCCATCTCCCTGAGTGCTCTGTCAGGTTGGACCATGAAAAGGGAATGCGGAACCAGCTCGAGATTCCTGGCTCTTGGCTGGGCATTGTCACTTCACTGTGACAGGAGCAGTGCTCAGGAGATGTGAGTCTGATTTCTCCTGATATTGATAAAACTCGGCCCCAGCCTTGAGTAGGTCCCGGCTGAATTGCAGCTGTGACTCAGAAAATTATGTAAGAAAGCAGGGAGAGCAAAAAGAAGAAACTGCTCAAACCTCAGCAAAGTTTTGTCCATCTTCAGGGCTGCTTCTGTGCTGGAGTGGTTTGGAAGAGGGCTCTGACATCTGTTTGGAAAACAATGCCACTTTCTGTCCCTCCAACACCATCTTCCACAAGTCAGTCCTGATTATCAGTGTGGATGTGGTGCTGAAATCTGGTCCCGAAATACGAAATTTGCTCTATGACCTTTTGTCATTCCCAGAATGAAAATCATCCAAGCACATCCTCATCCCACAACTTTCCTTGGAAATTATCCTCATCCCTCACTGAGAGATGGAAAACATTGAGAGATCTCTAAAGCCAACAAGACCAGGGCCCAGATTTCTCCTCTCTGAGCCACAGCTGCCCAAAAGCTTGGTAAATACCAAAATGGCTATTTTAATGGTGAGAAATCCATTTAAAAAAACCAAAAAACCACTTACAATTGTAGAAATGTGAAAAACCTTTGCTGTAATAAGAACAGAGTGCTGAGAATCAAGCAGGATTGTGCCCACAGCTCAGTTAAAAAAAAAAAAAGCCAGATTAATGGGCATAATAATCAAGGCTGACATTGAGTAAGAGGCAAGAACGAGTAATCAGATCCCAACTTAGCTGATGCTGGCATTACTGGGAGCCTGGGGCACAGTCCAAGGATAAAAACATAATGTCTTATCTAAGCAAGGAGTCATTTGTGCACCACTGGTTACAACATGTCCTTAAAAAGGGAAAGAAGGAAAAGGAAAATATGGCACATGAAATTATTTTATTCCCCAGAAACGATAAGAAAGTAAAGCTAAAAATTTCTACACCCAATCTTTATAGAGGAAAAGCCTATCTAGACTTAACCCCTTGCAATGTTCGCTGTGAAACCCCAGGATAAGAAAAAAGATATTAAAACAAAAAGTGAAATGGGGATTAAATCAAATTAATGTGATGATGACAGTTAAAAACTCAGATTTTGGAATATTTCTTGCTATTTGGTGGTTGCTGGGATCCACAGGGCCAGCCCACTCCTCGGTTCAGTGAGAGTTCAGGCAGTCTGGCAGCCCCATCCTTTTGGCCAAGACTTCTTTTCTGGCAACACATCTCCCTGTTTCTCAAGACTCTTCTTTTCCTCCAGATTCAACAGGATGTTGACCTGGATCTCTCAGAACAGCTCATGGAGAGGAAAGACCCTCTGACACAAAACCACGTCACTGCAGAGGGAACTGTAATGTCAGAGAGGGCATCTGGAAGTTCCAAATGGGAATGAACCAATCACTCCAAGATCACTCCAAGCTGAATGGTTTTGCATGGCTGAGTTTTATTTCCAGCCTTTGAAGCACAGCTCATGAGTCTTAACAAGGAAAGAACTTTTGTGTAAAATTCAGTAAATCAAAAAAGCTGGTTTGTGTAAAATTCAGTAAATTTAAAAAAAAAACCAAACCAACCCCAGACCAAATACCACGGGCCTGCGGGAGAAAAACTGGAATTGAATTTCTGTAACATGGACTTTTCCCAGGAAAGCCAGGCGTGGGTCAGTGTGAAATGCAACACCACTCATCTGCGAGGGAGTCTGCCCAGTTCTTCCCAGCCTTTTCCATTTTCATCATTTGCTGTGGTTTGAACCTTCCATGATGACAGCTCAGCTCTTCCCCAGAGGGAGCTCTGGGGCACTGGAGTCAGGAGGAAGACACAGGTAAGAGGGAGGGATTTCTTATTTCTGAGAATTTACTTCTGCTTATGGAAAACAAAGAAGAGAAATTCCAACTGGTGCATGAAGGCATCAGGTGTTGGCTATGAAGCGTTTGCCAGGCAGAGGCAGGTTTTTAAAAATCTTGGACCCCACGTAGGGGAAATGAGGGTGATGGGTGGAAGTCATCTCCTCTACCTCACCTCTGCCTGTGGAGCAGGGTGAAACCATATGTACAGCTGGAATGAAGCCTCATTTTCCCCTTCCAGCTGCAACTCAAGGTGTGAGCCTCACTGAAATGACTCAGATTCTCAATGCTGTCCTGTCTTGATGGTCTCCTTTCGGTGGGACATTGATTTTTTTGTCCCCAGGATCCTCAAGTGACACCATTTGCTCTTTCCACAAGGGCTGGGAGGCGAGCGAGGTGACAGTGGGTGGCTGGACATGACCACTGCTCTGCCCTGTGAGAGTGACACATGTGGGTGATGGCCTCTCCTCAGCCCTTCTCAAAATGTTTGTGCAGGAGCAGCCATAAATCGGGCTGTATTGACCCAAAGATGCAATCCAAGGCGTTTGAGCCTAGGCCTTATCTGCATCCCCTTATCAGGAGCGAGAGAGCGAGATGCACCCCGGGAAGGGAGGGGACTCTGCCAGAGGGTTTGGCCTCGTCCCTTCTGTCCTGGCACGGGGAGGGGACTGTGGGCAGAGCTGGGTAATGATTTGTCATCGCAAGGAGCGGGGTGTCTCTCTTTGCAGAGGAAACCTTGGCCGTGATTGACAGTGGGGCTGTTTCTGCCACTTCCCTCGCTGTTGTCAAGTAATAATGAAGCTTTGTCAGTCCATCATGGACATGGATATGCCAGATTATGTTGACTCCTTGGACTCCTCTTATACCATGCTGGAATTCGACAACCTCCGCGTGCTCCCCAATAACACCGGTGAGATTTCTATTCGTTTTCCCTTGAATAAGCTCCACTACTTTTGTTATAAAGCAGGACACAGAAGAAAGGCTGGTGGGAGGTATGGGGCAAAGGGTGAAAGGGGTAATATTTAAGCAGCTGACCTGTCAACCTCTGCTGCATCCGTGGTTGTGTTTGGGCTCAAACGCGACCTGGTCCCATTTTGGGTTTTTCTTTTCGTTGCTGGGCTGAGCGTCATGCCCTGAAGAGCCCACCAGTTTTTGCACAAGTTGGTAGAGGTTTTCATGGCATTCCCTGGGTTTGTCCCACTGTATTGCTTATGAGAGGAGTTATTACCAATATTTCTCATTCAAATATGTGTTCCATTCCCATATACTACTTCAGTTGATATTTAATCCTCGGGAAAACATGGTATTTGTCCATGACCGTATACCCTGCTTAAGTTGATCCTGGAAACTTGGATTGAGAAGCAATATCCAAATCATTGCTAGTTTTATATTCCTTTTCTGGCTACCAAGAATGTCCAACAGTTTTTAGGGCACAAAAGGAGTTGGCTGGGAGGCGGGAGTGTTTATATGCCGAGACTTCCGCTTCGTTCGCAGGAATAAAGTGCTTTGTGTGCTATTTAATTTTTCTGCAGCCAAAAGTACTCTGACATAAAGTGAACTCCATTCTGTGAAATCAATTGTGTGAAAATAAAGGGCATTTTGGTGATATTGCATGAGACCAAACGTGCAACTGAATGAGATTCCAACGTTAGCGATCCCCTTGGAGAGTTTTGGCAGCCTTTTAATTTGGTAAGAAGGTTAGTGAAATTAAGATGGGATTTTCACATTTGCTCATTAACTGGCTCATCAAAAGAAATCAGAGTTTCAGTAGGGATATCACCTACAATATAAAACGATTGAACTTATTATTGTAGGGCATGGAGGGAGGTCAAAAGACAAGTAAAGTTAAAAGGCCCAAAGAAATTTGAATTTAAAATTGCCGTCTGTAAAGCTCTGGCTGTCCCCAAATCAAGGATTTTTAATATTTATAGTTTTTGTAAGGTCCAGATAGACTGGATCTTATTCTTGCAAAAAGGTTTCCATCTCCCATCCTACTCCCAAAATGTCTTTTAACACAGATGTTTCACTTTGTCACTTCTGTTGAACAAAAAGATATTTTTCACATTTTGAAGCATCACAAATATACTCAAAATTCAATATAATTTTGCAAACCAGCCACCAAGGCCTGTTTGGGCTCTCTGTTGATTCATGCAGTAGAACTGACAGGTTGAGTTTTTTTTCTGAACTTTATCGAACTCGGTATTGTGTTATTTGTTTAGCTGTTAATGACTAACCAGCTCTCTCGGGAAGTAGCTGCTTTGAAATTAGCTTGTTTGTCTTGGGTAAGTGTCCTTTTCTACGGTTTGTAAAAATAACTTCAAAAAAAGACCTGAAATGGCCATGCATGGAAATCTAGTGCTGTCCAGCTGAGTTCAGTCCCCTGAGGTAATTCAAAATCACAGTTTCCTTGTGGCTTCAGAAATATTTTAATTTTTTTTTGGAATCAAGAAACCACCTCATTTTAGGTATTTTTTATAACTATACTGGATTTTTAAAAGATTGTTTATATCTTTCCTGAGATTCATCTGTATTTTCCCTACTAAATGATGATAGCTTTGCCCTCTATAAACATGAACAGGAAAGGATGCAATATTTATTTTGATGGACTCAGAGCAGTCTCCTATATTCTGAGGAATTCCAAAAGTGACAATTGTAATACTTTCAAATAAGGTCATGCTTTCTTGAAACCAACACTTTCCTTCTTCAGAACATTATTTCATCAAAATTTTGGGTGGATTAACTTTGTGGAGCAGCTCCTGTGCTTAAATGTTTCTTCTTCAGGAAGCTGCTATCATTCTGAGATTTGCCCAGATATGTATTTTGGATTTTCCACCTTCAAAAAGCCAATAATATTTGCCAAATATTTTAAGATTAACTCAAAATAAAGAAAAGAACCCTTTATGAGAATTATATAAAAATATTTAAGGTTTAAATAGAAAGACTGGCAAAAGGAAAGGAGCAAAAAATCCCACTAATTCTGTATTTCCTTTGTGAAATGTGTTGTAACAGCAGAAATTTTCCCCTTCTGTACAAATTTGTTTCCTTCACCTCGGCTGACACTACAACCCATATTCTCAGTTTTTGTGTGTGGTTAATGCCCATTCCCTCATATTTTTGTCAGAGTTGTCCCATTTTGGTGTGGATGTGAAGCCTCATTGCAATGTAGCCCCAATTCTTCATTTGGGATTTGGGGAGCGCTTTCTCCCAGGGCGCTGCTCGTTGTCCTGCCTCAGCACTCACACTCCACACCAATCCCTGGGGCTCTGGCACAAGGTTGGTGAAATCTTTTCCAGCCCTGCTGGAGTCTGACCCAGTTCAGACCACGCAAAAGCCACCAGAGATGTTTTGGCAGTGATTTACCATTACCAAGCTCTGGCCTTTCAGGTTGGCACCTGCATCATCGCTCCTGTAGGATCTGGGATCACTAAATCACAGCTGTGTTTCATATCTCAAAAACCCTTCT
The DNA here is from genome assembly GCA_024734035.1 of Alethe castanea. Classification (NCBI taxonomy): domain Eukaryota; kingdom Metazoa; phylum Chordata; class Aves; order Passeriformes; family Muscicapidae; genus Alethe; species Alethe castanea. Next base: position 17,338,398 of record JANRGV010000008.1, read on the forward strand.
ATTTGCTAAAAGCTGGTGTAGAAAGAGGCTGACCTGCACGTGGCCAGGGTTTAAACCCCCTGCTGCCCTACATTTGTGTGCACATCTTTCACAATGCTAGCTTTGGCACCAGGTTTGACTGTGTGTGTTCAAGCCCTAAACCCACATTTGTGATCTCTTCATATTCTTGCCCAGCACATGTAATTTGGGGATTTGTTAACTGCAAATTATGTGCACCAAAACTTGGATTTCCTGGTAGATAAAAGCCACCCTGGAGAGTATTGCAAGACAATTCTCTTTTACAATGTGCATCTAGAAGAGCTGTAGCCAGTAAAGGAACTGAAAGGAAAAGCAGTGCAGGGGTCAGGAACCACGAGAACATCCTCAGTGTCATTTCTTATCACTGCAAAATTGGCATCATCATCTCAGCCCTGGTTAGGCAATGATTTACAAACAGAGGCAGTAGGTACTGAAAGATCTGCGTGCATTTCAGTTGTGAACTTGGCTGATCCCAAATCTGGGGAAGCCACTGGGGTGCTCTTTTCACCTTAGGGAGCTCCCAGTCTGCACAGTGATTATCTATAACACAAAAAATTCATCATAACCTCAGATATTTCTGCCAGTCAAGCTTGGAGACAGCCTCAGTGAGGAATCTGGCCACAAGCAGAGCCTCAGCTCAGCCTGGGAGCCTCACAAAGTCAAGATGAGTCGTGTTTTTTTCCTGGAGAACAAAATCAAGTGCATGTCTCCAGTGGAGATTTCAAAGGCACTGTGGCACAGTGTAGAAGCTGTTTAGGTTGTGTCAGGCAGGGTTGGAGCACACAAGGCAGATTTCACTGTGCTGCCAGGGATCCTGCACTGCCTTTCCTCACAGAGACCAGCCCAGGAAAAACCCAAATATTGGGGAGGTTTGAAAGCTGTGTTGAGTCTCCTGGTGCCTGTGGTATCAGCTGTGCTTTGCTCTTCTCTGAGTTAATTCTAGTTTGGAGCCCATCATTAGCTGGTGACAGGATTTTGTAATTAAAAATTGTGATCATAATTAACATGCATTCTGGCTTAGGGCTTTCCTTTTATTTAATTGATTCTTTATTAAAATTTCTGCTCACATTCTGCCAATTCAGCTGAAAAGGACACGTGGCTCCCTCCCAGGGTTTTGAACTTTTAGCTGTGGAGCTGCTCTGGCACAGAGCCCCAGAGACACTGGTGGTTTGTTTGTGCTTCCATGGATACAAGTGAGGGCAAAATTTGGTTTGCTAATTTCCACAGGCCCTCACACACAGTGCTGATGGTTCCTCCTCCAGTAATACCTGGTTTAAGGCCAGATTATTAATTTCTTCCTTATATCAGCAAGCAGATTCTCACTGCCTACTCACATAAAATTTTCTCTGGTGAGTAAATGCTTTCAGCATCAGGAATATTTTGCAGTCTGGACCTGTTGAAGGATGAAGGGTTCATTGGAGACCTAAACTGTTTGACCTTAGCTTGATTCCTCTGAAGTCTAGAGAAAGCATGAGTGGAGTGAAGAGGAAATCAGCCGCATTATCTTTATTTTGGTTGTGCAAATTTTTAAAATGGAATCCAACGTGGTGCATTTGCTTATGGTCATATGCTCCTCCAAAACATGGGTGGAACAACAGATGCCCAAGTATTCTGCAGTTATCCTCAAAGGAATATTATGTACAGTTTATTTAATAATGAGTTATTAAGTAATATAAAATCAAGAACCATTGCAAAAAAACCCCTAAAAATCAACCTAAATTGCCATTAAACTCCTCTGACATAGGCAGTGCTCCCAAAGGGCCCAAGTGCCACTTTCTGACAAATGTCAGAGCTTGGAGAATCTTACACAGAATTTGGGAAGAGGCAAATCTCAATTCCTGTCATTATGACCTAAGAATGATTTTGATGATGTAATTCTTTCTTGTTATGTTTTGTCCTTTCTTGTTTCTTGTCATTCTTTCTTGCTATAACCTACTTATTTACTCATCCATACCCCAGAAGGTGAACATGGACCAAAAGGGTTATTTTAGGAGGTGATAAGAAGTCTGAACTTTGCATTAGTGAAGTCTTGGCTAAATTTGTCTTAGTCTCAGCCTTAGTTAAGAAACTGTCCAGCTTTTTAAAAACTAAAGCTTTGTTAGTTTTTTTTTTGGTTTTTTTTTTTTTTGGGGCGGGATAGGGGATTACAATTTTCATTGCACAGCAAATATTTTCACTATAAATTTTTTTATGTGTATTCGCACACAAAAATAACCTTCACTAGCTGTCAATCTGTCTATGTACGTTCTGTGTGTGGATTACCCAGAGCTATTTTTGTGCATTACGGATTAGAAAACTCTCTCTAGGCAGATCAGATGGCAATTCCTCCCCTTTGAGTCGTTTTCTCTAAGGAGCTGCTAAGCTGAGCCTTCCCCATCTCTGCTGTGAGGATGTCCCATCCCAGGGTGTGCCTTGTCCCAGGGACTTTTCCGAGGTCACTGGAGCACAAGGTAGGCTGCCCTGGAGCACAGAAGGTGCTCCCAGAGGTGTGATAAATTCATAAAACCCTCCTGCAGCGAGTGCCCAGCTCAGGCTCTGCAAACAGGTGGGGAGATACAAACACTGCCAGGCGCCCTCTTCCCAAGGGTCTCCTGTTTTTTTCCTTCCCCAAGCTGTGCTTTAAATTAGGAGGATTAAGAGGGCAGCCAGTCTGGTGGTTAGGGCAGAGGGAGATGTTCCAAGGGGAGTTTTCAGCAGTGTGTACACAGGGCAGGCAGGGGCAGAGCTATTCCTGCCCCAAATGAGTGGGTGCAAACGGGGGACATGACAGAGGGCATTCATATGACCTAATTTTAGGTCCCTAATTTAAAAGTCTGATGTTCATGCACACCTCTGTTGCTTTCCAGTGGAAAGCAGTGAGGCTCTTCAGAAACAATTTCAGAGGAGGGACTGGACTTAGAACTAAAGTGGTCCCTGTGGGAGCTGCTGTCTCTGCCTTCCAGCTGCAGAGGAGCTCTCAAGAACAGTCTTTTATCTTCAGCATCTCTGTCATGGGCATGAAGTAGTTCAGCCTTTCTGCCTCTGCTGTTTCTTCTCTGCATTCTATTTATTTAAGTTAATGAGCTTTTTTTCCCATTTTCTTCTGTGGACAGCAGCTTTGAACCATATTCTCTGGGTATCTTGTTGGGGAGGTGGCTCCCTATCCCTCAAAAACATAAAACCCACATGCAAGTGAGGTTTCTTTATCTCTCTCCAGGAAAGCAGTGCTAGCTGATAAATTCTCAGGAGCAGTTTGGGTTATGCAGGTTGAAAACCAGCACCATTAGCAAAGGAGCTGAGCTTGGGAGGAGCACGAGCATAAACTCAGAGGTTTGATTGTCCCGTTCTGTGCCCGCAGAGGCCATCGCGGCCGAGTCAGCCAACACCAACCTGCTCCCCAACGGAGTCAACTCCCTGTGCTCCATCTGTGGGGACAGGGCCACTGGCAAGCACTACGGGGCCTCCAGCTGTGACGGCTGCAAAGGCTTCTTCAGGAGGAGCGTCCGCAAGAACCACGTCTACTCCTGCAGGTACCGCGGCTGCGCGAGCCATAAACGCCATTTACGGATGCGGGAGGGGATTTGGGGTGGGGTTCAGGGGATGGTGTCTCAAAAGGCAAGTTGCCACGCTGTGAAGGCCACCAGGACTGCAGTTTGGTTTACCAGGAGTAAGCTCAGTCCTATCTCTAAACTCAGTCCTATCTCGTTTGGACCCTGAGACCTTCTGTGGCACCGAGCAACGCATTGAGTGAATTCGCCATCGCTGCTCTCCCCATGGTGTAAATTGAGGGAAACTCATAGACCTGAGAATCACAATCACAGAATGAACCAGGCTGAAAAAGGCCTTTGAGATCCTCAAGTCCAACCTAAAACCTGAGGTTTGACTGATGTGTAAAATAAACAAATATAGAGCCTGAGTGTGGAGTGACACCATGACCTCATCACAGCCCAGCAAAGGGAAGCCAAAGTGGCAAAGGACCAAAGCTACAGAGATTTCATCTTTCTTACTTTTCCTGGTAAAAAACACCCAAGGCTTCCAAGAATTTGTCACCTTCAAAGCCCTCTTGCAGCTTCTCCATTCGTGTTTTGAAATACAATAAATTATGTATGCTAGCTTATCAGTGATGATTTTATGAATATTCTGAGAAATAAGTGTTGACCAGAGATGATTCACATCCACTTTGGCACACAGGTATACATTTGAGAGCGTTTTTTTGCCAGGAGAAGTCTATAAATTATAAAGCTGCTATCTTGATTGACATTAGAAAAATGATATTTATTTTAGCACAGGAGAAAGTGGAAAGAAATCCCAAACCTGAATACACTTAAGCCTTTCATCTCTAGTTAAAACCTGGAAGTTTTCTTTCTGTTCCAAAGCTTTTTGTTCTCTAAGGGCATTCCAGATTTTTCCAGTACAAGTCACCCTACTTGTTCAAACTGTTCCTGGTGCCCTTATCACTCCAGGACACACCAACCATGAAAGACACCTGAGCTGAGAGCAGCGTCCACCTACACAGTGCCCATCCCATGAACTGTGGGATTCCAGCAGGAGGAGATGAACTCTGCTACTGGTTTCTTTGGAATTTCAGCTGTCGGTCTCCTGGGAGCAGAGTTGTTGCTCCTCCCCAGGAATCCATGAATCTCTGTGATATTTGGCAGCTCAGGGAAGATCCACAGCGTTGAAGCCAAGCTTGTGTGCAAGCCCTTATTTGGTGAGCTCAGCCCAGCTCGGAGCTCTGCTTATGGCAGACGTGAATTCCCCTGGAAGTCTTTTGGGCCTTTGTACCTTTGGCTTTTCACCAGTCTGGGAAAGTGTCTCAGCTTTTACAACCTGATGGTGCCAGAGCAAGCCACGTCATCTCCTCTCTGCATGGAAGATTCCCCCTCCATTGTTTCAGCCACCATGGGGACAGCTGCCAAGCCTGCGTGGGCCACCGCTGGAACAGCACAAGGGTTCCTAAATCCCCACTGAAAGGAGAAGGAATCAGGAGGCCATGGGGCTCAGAACAAGGCTGCAGACCCAAAGGGCTTGTGGCCCACAACGCATTTTATTCCACGCAAATTGTAGAATAGTTAACAAGTGAAATCAGACAAACCCCAACGCCAAACGCCTGGAAACTGTCTGGAATGAGGAGATGGAGCTCCTACCAGAGCACAGCTTGAGCCCCAGTCATGTTTTCACAGCCAAAACCATCCCAGTCCCTGCAGGGTGGGTGGTCTGAGGCTGGAAGGAGCAGCGGTGTGGAAGAGGAGGAGTGAGCCCAGCCAAGGTTGACTCAATCCATTTCTAGCAAACCTTTGGCTCTTCTCTGGGATCATGCAGTGTGGGGCTCAGGGAGGCCTGGGGCTGTATTTTGGGCTGTATTTTGGGCTCTATCTGGGGCTGCTCAGGGTGAGGGGATAGCAGATGCCAGGCTGGTTGCTCCATGCTGTATTTCCCATCTCCTCCCAGGTTCAACAGACAGTGCGTGATAGACAAAGACAAGAGGAACCAGTGCAGGTACTGCAGGCTGAAGAAGTGCTTCAGAGCTGGCATGAAGAAAGAAGGTGGGTGCAAAGAGACATTTCAAACCTTCCTGCTGCTATCTTAGGCCCTGTTCACTGCAGAGCAGGTGGGGAGCAGCAGCACTGGCTGGAGAGGTGACGATTGTGTATCACAGAGAGGTTTTTTATTGCAACTGAAAGCCCCATTTGCCATTTTATCTCCATTGCAGTGAGAGCCTGGTGACATTATTCACCCATCATGTGAGGCTGGTCTTTTAGGGATGGGCTTCCTCAGGGCTTATTTGGTCTCTAAGTGCTTTACAATAGCAATTTCCTCTCTCCACACCCGCTGGTGTGACTCCTAATCCCACCAGTGCCAATCTCAGCAAGGATCTGCCACCTCCAATCTCACCAGTGCCATCAGCTCGCTGCTTCAGGTGGCGTGGTTGGCTCAGCTGATGCTCACGTAGCTACAGGCAAGGGCAAGGTCCAGCCTGAGCACGGAGCCTTCAGGAGTGGGAGCCTCTCCCCCGTGCCACAGGGCACAGCTCCTGAGCAGGGTGACTCATGTGTCCCCCACAGCTGACTCATGTACCCCAGCAGGGGACATGACTCAGAGCAAAACCCTTTGATTGTGCTGCTGTGACAGGGTGAATGTGGAGCCAGCACAGCTCTGAAGGGACAATCCCAGATTGGCCAACATTTTGTGTTGCATTTCCTGTTGGCTGGGTTGGGGAGATGGAGAGTTGTAGGTTTGCTGACTACCAGGATGTGCCTTTTCTAAAGGAAATATGTCATAGTGCCTAATGCTCTGCAGGAAAAAGAAACATTTCTGTTAACCAACATGCAGCTTCCTGGGGAAGTCTGGGGTCTATCACAGCACCTCTGGTCTCTGCTTGTCCAGTTCTGCCCACTGGGAGAGTGTGGATGATCCTGATTTACTGTAACTCTTGTCCATTATGTGCCTGACAAGCTGGGGGCCCATCCCACCCAAGGTGCAGGTTGTTGGGTGATGCTTTCACACTCTTCACCCTTCATTTGTGCTGTTTCCCAACCCACTGGCAGCTAGAAGATGAGGGAGCTAGAAAGGAGCTTGAAAGTTTCCTTCCATGTCACCAAGTTTACCCAAGGAGTGGAATTGTGGCCCCACTGAACCCAAGGGGAAATTTGCCTTCGATTTCTGGTAATTCCTAAGATTTTGCTGGTGATGAAATGATCTTTCCAATGTTCTGACCATATGTTTTCCTGGAGGAGAAGGGTGTCTTGAAAATTGGCACAAGTCATGGATGAAGCAAAAATGCTGCCTGATTTAATTTAGAAGAAATAGAGTAAATACAGCAAATGGAAAGATAAATAGAGTTCAGATTAATAAAGACTAAATTGAAGCTGATCTGGTCAGTTCTAGATACGATAAAGCCAATTGCCAATGCAGCAAACTTCAGTGCTTGGTAAAGCTGAAATCTGGTTATCAGATCTATTCTATGAGCTGAAGCATGATTTTTATTGGTTTTTATGGTAAAAGTTATAAAACCTTGGCTCATGCCTCCATCACTGAGTGCGGCTTGATGGGAGATGACTCATTTCAAGTTCCACATCCTCACATTCCTTGAAACTTTTTCATGAGTGCAGCCAGGTTGTGAGCTCGGAAAATGCTCCTGTGTTTGGCAAGGAAGATTTTAAAGCACCTTGAGCAACTGCTGTGCAGAAATCAGCTTAGCTGACCAGAGCTCTACCCCGAGCACATGTGCAGGGCTGGGAAAGAAAAGTTCTTGCACAATTGTGTGCACTAAAAGAACACAGCTGTTTGCTTTTGGGTGGTTCTAGATTAATATTAAACAGCATTGCGAAGCCTTAGGGAGAAGGAGAAGCCTTTTCTTGGATGGAGCATCCAAATATTTGTACAAAATCTTTTGGAGCGTGCAGCAGTCGGTGTGGGAGGTGGCAGAGGTGACATCCCCACTCTGTGTCCCAGCACTGGCACAAGCCTCCTTCCCTGGCACATTCCTTTGGGGCCAGCCCTCATAACGGCAATCAGAGTTCCCAGGGTGTGGCAGTGGCGTTGTTTATCCACTGCACAGGGGAAGAAGTGGGAAGGATCCTTTTCCCAGCACACCTGGGGTGGGGACAGCGGGGCTGTGCCACCCTCACCCTGCCCCACTGACCCACTGCTCAGCGTCTGTGTGCACAGCCTGGAGAACTTGCT